>JAFBJW010009053.1:7280440-7821930 GCA_016785235.1 Pseudorhombus dupliciocellatus | reverse complement strand
CACGTGTCGATGATGTTTCTAGTGAGTTACAGTAATGCTTTTAGATTTGGGGTTTAAACAAAAAAATGTGAATTTCACAGCAGAATAACTATCTTGTGTCTGCCTTAATGTGGTAAACATTTCCATTGTTCAAGTCTGAACCCTCCACATAGCACGCTCTGAGCTCTCATGTGGGTGGTTGAACAGGCAGAGCCACGTGTGTGGCTGTCCTTACTCCATTATTACCAAAATGTAATATACTGTATTGTATTAATGGGGTTTTGGAAGGATGCACGAGAGCTTACTGCAGCGCAGTTCATATTTTCCAGCGAAGACCTCCAGGTAGAATCTTGATCACTGCAGATAACACTTGCTGGAGTCCAGAGTAAAAAAAAAAAAAAGAGTTGTGGTGATATTGTTTTGGTCAGAGAGGCCTCTCGGTGCAGCACATCTTTCAAAATAGAAGAAAAGGAGGTGTGGTTGTTACGACAGACTGTGTCAGACCTGCGTGTTCATCATAAAAACCTGGAGAGATCTGCAGCCTTTACTAAATCCATCAATCTGAAGGAACAT
Organism: Pseudorhombus dupliciocellatus; assembly: GCA_016785235.1. Taxonomy (NCBI): domain Eukaryota; kingdom Metazoa; phylum Chordata; class Actinopteri; order Pleuronectiformes; family Paralichthyidae; genus Pseudorhombus; species Pseudorhombus dupliciocellatus. The sequence goes on along the minus strand of JAFBJW010009053.1, from coordinate 7,821,378 downwards.
GTGGAACGTGTTAGTTATTGAAAGGAAGACAGTCGTCTGAAGAGGAAAAAAAAAAGTCTTTAAGCATTATTTTCCTCCATAAAGGCTTGATCTTAAGGTTGAGGTGCAAACTGCGGTTACTGCAGGTCCCTGAACTCCCATTTCCACTGTTTGCGTGTTACATAATTTTCATTTCTCAGACAGAAAATGTTTTTGTAACGTCTCCTCATCAGTTTCTGTCACGTCAGGCTTCTCTGTGGCCTCTCTCTCCACAGTGCGGGACGTCTTTGTCTTTGTCCTCAGGAGAGTCACTGCAGTAAATCCCTTTGACTTCTGGCCCGGGCGGAGAAAACCCCTTGGCGAGAGAACAAAAGCTGTTTGTCAGAGGTATGATGAGGAATCTGTGCGATGCTGTGTCAACTGCTGATGACTGGAGCACTTGCACTGCCTGGACAGATCTCTGGGCTCCGTGTACCAGTGTGAAGGGATGGGACCTGAAGGATCTCGCTGCTGTCAGCCTCACAGTCAGGTTCTCTGTCTCCCTTGTGACGCATGCCTGTTCTGGGAAGAGCCGAGTCAGACGAGACATATTCGCATATGGCTAATTCAGCAGTGGGTGTTTTTGTGGTATAAACCATAATCCACGTTGTTCTGAACACATGCACCAGTTTATCCCCTATTCAAGGATCCATCGGTCTATGTGGATGATTTTTTTTTTCTGTCTGTGAATGATGAGGTGACTGTGTGTGAAAAAACAAGCTCTCTCCCAACAGCAGGTCCTCACTGTATTATCTTTGGACAGACACTGTGTTTACTGCAAGTTTTCATAATTAGATCATGGACGCTAGGCCCAACGGATTTAAGTTTTTCCCCCTGCGTTTGTGCATCGACTGATTCTATGTTCGAGTGCATGAATTAAACTTTCCTTATCAGTGTTTTAAAGACATGATCTTTGTTCCCGTACCATGATGATTTTTGATTGAACAGAAGAGCAAAACCGGAGCTACATCTAAACACTACTCTGTCATGCTAAAGGCGGGGTTGGTCATTTTATTCTGAAGCATTTTGCATCTGTCGGTGCACAAGAGAGCAGATGGGAAGGGACTTCCTGTTTGATTTCACTCACTCTCCAGCAACTCACCCCTGCTCTCACCTGCACCTCGTCACCACTCGTTCATTCCTCCAAATGCTCTCCAGAGTGTGAACATTGCCTGTTTTTGTTTCTGCCCGTGACCCTGTAAGTTCTGTTCCTTTGACTTCCTGCCTGATTTGGGATTTTGTGATCTTTGCCTGTGGATTTCCTGTAACTTTTGCATCACTACCCTCCTTAATCCGCCTTACGTACACCACGTTCCCCCGATTAAGAAAAGAAATACAGACATTGTGTTGCCTGCTCTGCCTAGCTTTACCAGCCATAGCTGTAGCATGCTGAACACAAGGTGAGGCTGCATTAGAATAATCCATTTTGTTTAGGAACCGTCCTGACTGAGTGAAATGACCTGGACGTTTCTCAGGGGCTGCTTTAAGGAGAGCTGCTGTAAAGGATAAGGAAAGGAGCGTCCATATGAAATGTATGCATTCATTTTTGAAGCTGCAAACAGAAGCTGCATTCATTCAGTGTTTCCTGGGAACGGTGAGCCTCTGGAAGCGGACATTTTTTTTATGCGACATTTTCATTCAACAAACGAAATGATTCTTTTGCCTCTTCCCTCAAAAGATTACCATCAGTCCAGTATTAGCCAGATGTCGGGAACATGAAACGGGGCGACCCTGTTTCATAACCCTGCTGTCAGAAAAGCTGTCTAAATATACAGAACCTTGTTGTTGACGTTATAACAAAGAGGACACTCACAGACTCGTTTGTTCTCCGGCATCACAGAGCTGAGCCGACGCCTAATCACATGCTGCAGAACGGTTGACTGCTTCTTTTGTGTCCTCAGCCCGTCAGTGCCCTGCCGGGTGTGCATCTGAACTCAATGAGTGGCAGAGGAGTTTGTCATCACTCTTGTCCTGATTGAGCCAAACCAGCTGAAAGTGGTGCCGCAGTAAACAAGGCTTGAGGGACAAGCGTTAGGATCTGTTTAAATGGCTCTGAGCCGCAGAAGAAAGAAAGAATAAACAGCCTTGGCAAAGCTCAACATTGTTAAAGTTTTGTCTCTGTGAGAGACACTGAGAGTTTAGATGAAACTGACCCCGGCCTTCTACGGGCTCTTAGTGGGTCTCATCAGTCTGAAGTCCTGACAGCAATGATCAAAACAAAGCATAAACATTTATACCCTCAGCCAATAAAGAAGTGAGGCTGGAAGTAACAAAGGTGGTTCAAGATTTACATCTCAAAAGTGCCTTCATGAAATATCACTGACATTCTGAATGTAGAATTTATGAAGTAAGAAAATTCCGCAGCTGCATGATAGTGTTGATGTATTAATATGGGACAGATCAGGGCATATTTTAAGGACATAACAAATACAGTTCTGAGCAATAAAGGCTGAAATCAGTGTGACTTGAAAAATGATATTTCTCATTTTCACTGTGCATCTGTCTTCTTTTTCAATTAAAATGATTAAAATTAAGTTTAATAATTAAAAAGAAGAGGGACATAATTAAAACAATATATTATTATTATTTCTTAACTGAAGTAGTAGAGTAATAAAATTAAACAATACAGTTCAAAGAAATATATTGGTAGCATGTGTGCAGTATAAAAGACAATATAGGAGATGTGATAAAGAAGAGAAAAAGTTTTAAGAAATAGATTAAAAAATATCAGAAAATTGCATAAGAAGTAGAATGATATCTTCAACATATATGATGGATTCAAAAATGTCATTGTTTCCACATGTTGTCAGTGAACACATTGAGTAATTTTGTTTTGCTCCACCGCCCGGCACTGCGAGTGTCACACGCTGCAGCGTACAACGTGTGTTGGAACCAGGAAGAGGCCATAAATCGCCTTTGTCTCTGCCAAGTTGTTTTCAAGAGTGAAAGACGAAAAGCCTTTGAAAATGAAGAGCTACAGTAGCTCTGGCTCCCCCAGGTATGGAAATTGGCCCCACAAGTCATCTGACCTTTCCCAGTTCTGAGAAAAAGGGATTCTCTACCTGTAACTGCTAATCTCAATTTAATGCCGTGGCCATTAATTGTTGGCACTCAGCAGCATGCAGCACAGATGCGATGAATCCATCACGCAGAAATATCCCTCTGAATTTTGAACATTTTACATTATATAACTGATAGTGTAATATCTTGAGCATACAGTACGCCGATCTGATCTCAAGCACGGGGTCCATGGAGGTCCGTGATATTTTTTTGAATCTGGTCATAAATTCCGACCAAGTTTCCACTCCAGATTTGGCTTGTTTGGGTGAGGTGAGTGAATGATGGACTCTGCAGACTCTCATCAGTTCCATCTGAAAAACCAACTTTGGGCTCTAAACCGTTTGTTTGTTAAATTGTTAAACGATTGGGATTTAACTCCTGATGCTTGATGCTTGACTGCAGTCACTGGCGACAGGCCGATCACAGATTTATGTCAAAAGTATGATATCGATTGCGATATTTTCCAAGTGTCTGCACGTGTTTATGGGTGTTGTTTCCTGACAGTCATTCCCTAAAAACTCAATAATGCAGCTGCAGCACTTATTTAACCTCACTTCATCCCACCAGACTCTGCTCAGTCACTGACAGTGGAAGTAGCACCACACACAGCCATGGAATAAAAGTGTTTATTGTTACCACTGAAGAATTTGAGACTGAGACATGCTCTTCATCACTGAGTTCAGCTTATGCCTTGTGATGAAACTGATTAAAAGCAGAGTCATCCAACAACACTCATCAGTTTGTGGCCTCAATAAACACTTTTCTCATTGGCCTGTGTGTTTGAACTGAGTTTACTTGTTTTGATTTATGCTGATGTTTTCTTCAGCACCTGCTTGGTATATGCTGCGTACGTCCTTTAGCAGAACTGGTCATAATGAGCAACATTTCCTGATAAAGCCAGTCACTTATGACAGAGTTTGTTGGGGTCCACTCACGCAAGTCCGAAAAATGACCATCGTGATGTGGCTTCTCACAGAACCACATCTAATCAGCAGCTCAATGAATACCCTGAGGCCACTTTTCCCCTTTCGCTGATGTCATTGGTCTATCTGCACTTTATGTTGGCACCGGCTGCTCATGCCAAGACAAATGTCAGCCTGGGCCGCCCTGCACTGCTACAGCTTGGGGCTGTCAGTTTATTTTTTTTACTAGACTCTGCTTGACTTGCAAGCTGCCTCCTGCACCATGGTGCTGCAGGGGCTCTGGGAAAGGTTTTGGTTCCCAGACAGGACTGGGCTCTCGTGACGTTTTTCCCCCCGAGGGTTACAGCGACTGACTTATGGGAGCTGCAAAGACAGTGAATCTCAATTTTATTAACAATTTATACGATGATTCCCACATTTTATTCCTTTTTACATAAAATGGGAGCGACTCCAGAGCTTGTGAGCCCCGTCAAATAACTGAACTGTCCATTTTGCTGTTAAAGGCTGATAGTAGCTGACGGGTAGCTTTAGTCTTACAGTTCAGACGGCCGTAATGGATGTATGTCCTATTTGTTTTCATCGGTGTAATTACACACGCTAGCCTTCGCTCGAAAGGAATGTTTCTCCAGCTCTATCTGCACTTTATTTGACACACTCTGTTCTGGTCGCCGTTCAATATGTTATCATGGAATAAAACACAAACCAGAAAGGTTTCTGTTTTCCTTCTATAATTTATACTCACTAATTATGATAGTGGGAGGACGACTGTATTTACAAGTGCAGTTATATTTCACATCAGCTCCAGTCCACCAGTCTATAAGGAGGGGAGAGTAAAGACCAAAAAAACTTGTTTCTGTCCCTCACAGAACCATAAATTATATTTTGGGAGTGGTGGTTGGACGTTGACGTCTGAACTAACCAACTTACTCATTGTGGCGTTGTTTCTTTGGAATAAGTGTTGAGCAGTAACAGGAGAGCAGAGTGCTGACATGAGCATGAAGCTATCCCCACGGAAGGCCTGCTGATGCATAGCTGCTTCCAGAGAACCAGCGTGTGCTGCCTCCGCCTGGAGGCCTTCTCGGAAGTCATGAGCAGTGTCTGACTGAAAAAGGCGTTGAAACACTCCGGAGACAGCGGAGGACTCCAGAGTGTAGCATTCTCCAGCAACTGTTCCACCACATGTGACAGGTGACCAGCAGTACTCACTGTTTCTGATGCAGGAATAATTCTTGCATTTTTTTTCCCCTACGTGTGGGTCAAATACATGGAGACTGAAGTTTGTTGATTTAAATTGACCACAGGAGTCAATGGGAGCTTGTATGGTTGTTTGTTTCTGCTGAGCTAATGACGCTGATCGGGGTCTTACCATGGATGTGACCGGTTCATTGGGTCACCCAGCCTGAAGGAGCCAGGGATCACAACAGCTCAACCACGAGTGCACAGACTATACAGATGTACTTCTATACTTCACTTCTGCCCCCTTCACAGAAACGAAGCTGAAATATCCCAGATCCAAAGCCTTCCATTTCACACATCTGTGTGGTGGAATTAAATTAAACCCAAATGTGACTCAGACCCCGCTGTCACATATAAGAATTTTAACTTAAACATCATTGTCATGAAGAATGAAGAAGGTGATTTGATGTATTCTACTTTTAGTTTGGTCCATCTCCCATCCACTAACATGGACGAGGCTGGATTTATGACCAATAGTGGATCCAGCCATCAGGTGGCAACTGAGACATTTTGTCTTTCTTTTGAAAGGACCAGTCATGTTGTCCATCTTTACATACAATCCATCTATTTGTCCAGAGCCAAAACCGGCTGACAACAGACACCAGTCGTATTTCCAAACTCTTTGTGGTATCACTTTGCTGAATGAAATAACCACCGTCTTTGTCGTTACACTTTGCTGAACTTGACAAGAATATGGTCTCCTAAAATTACCAAAATATTTTAACAGAATTTTGCCATTTGTGTGAACCTCTGGCTAAATGTAGTGGAAAGGGTTCGTTTAAACGTTCAAATCTTCTCATACTCACAATTAAAGAATTTTTCTGCTTGTGTCATCCCACTGTCTCAAGGTTTTTTTGTCCGTTATATTCCCCCTGCGTTCATCTTTCCATTGCTCTGCAGCTGTAAGTCTTTCCCAGGAAAACAGCATTACTTCTTATTTCGCCTCAGCAGCGCCGGTGCTTTTGTAGACCTTGCTGTTCTGCATGTGCTCTATCATCATCCCCCATTAGAATTAATTAATTAATTAATGAGTCTCTGAAGCGTTATGCAACTCAGCGATGGCGGTAAACTGTTTTGTGCAACTTTGATCATTCCAGATAACAAGCTGCTTCATCAGCCACCACAATGTGCTTTTATTTTTCTGCCAAGAATAAATGAAGTGATACTGCATGTCTGCTCTGCCCTACTCTGCACCACTACCGCCGATTCTGTTCCTACTTCCCCGAGTCCAGCTTGTACTACCACTATTTGATTTTGCATTCCTGGTTCTTACTGGGGCCGGAAAATTTGATAACCAGCTAAAACAAAAAGGTCAAGCCAAATCAGAAACGCAGATAAATCCCTGACTGGAATTCAAAATAATTAAAACTGAATACGGCGTCCAGTCCAAATACAGTAGTCATAAAACAAAAATGGTTTCTCCGCATATACACACAACTTTAAAATGTGTTTGAAGATGAAGAGCTGGAAGATGACTCATTCTGACAGCCTAAGCTCCTGGATGGTCCCGAGCCTTGACGTCCACGTGGAAAAACATCTGATTGACATTTAAAATTCGGTTACGTGGAACGTTTTGCTCCACGTTGGAGACAAGATGTTGGAACAGCTTGAAAAAGACAGATGATGTAAAGACAGCGTTTTCCTCTTCTGTTATACAAATATATTTCAAATTGTTAAATCGTATCCATAACTACTATTACCACTGATGTGATCTAATGAGCCCAAACAGATGTATCTTCAATGAGGAGCAGGAAAATAAGGGTTGTTAAGGTCAGCTGTATCTTCAGAATTTGGTCAGGTGTCGTTTGATACGGTTCCAGAAAGAGAGCTGCAGCTTGTAAAGCTGTGTTTTCCTTCTGTTCTGTAATCAGATAACGCACCGTGAAGGTTTCCTTGAGGACACAGTTGAGACATGTTGCTATGCTAATATATGTGGTGTTGGATTTGATGGTATTCAATGAGGCAAATTGAATTGAATATTCATTCATGTTTTTCCTAGAGTTTAATTATCAGAACCTAATACTTTGTGTTAGCTTAGAATGAGCTTAATAGATTGATGTTGGAAGCAAGTTCTCTTCATCTTGCAATGCTTTTACACGGCCCTTTAATAGTTTAACAGTTAGCAGTATTGTCAGTGTTTCCTCCAGTGAATTTATTTCCCTGTTAGTTCTTGACTTTTCTTTTTGCCAGTTTTCTCCGCTGCCTTCCCTCAACCGAATATCTACCTCCTCACCTAACCTGTGATGAGAAATGAAGACACTTTCACTGGATCTGTCATCGTGTCTCTCATTACCATCAGCGATCCTCTCCCATATTTCCTGAACTGTTTAAAATGAACTTTTAAAAATGGTGCTTGAAGGGCAACTGCTCGGGAGCCGTTCCTTTTCTGTTTATCTTTCCATAGACTTTTACTCAGCTGCTTCTTCGACTCTGTCTGTTCCCCAGCTGTGTTCCTGATGAGCCCAGACCACAAGATTTTAATAGTACTTACTCTGTCATATCTTGACATTCAAGAAATCCACCACCAGTGACCAGAGAGAATGCCTTCTTGAACCATGATATAAATTCTTGTGACAGCTTGATTTGGTGAAAACTACTGGAAGACTAAACGCACCAAAGGACACATCCTGTGTCCTTAATTGCACTATTTATTGAACAGAAATAGTTTGTTCCATACTGTGCTCCTGTCAAAGGATGTATGAGCGTGGGTGGTTTGCGGGTCCGCTCCTCTGCCCGATTGCCTGTGAGAATGTTCCTACTGGTTAGCTGCGTAATGAGCAACACCTGCCCGCTGTGCGAAGCAGAGGCCTGATTGGTGCACTGTCTGGGTTCATGACTGGGAGCTAAGAACTCACGTGTCCTCGTGTGATTCCAGAAGTTTTACCAGTCTCATTTTAACACGGCTGTGCGTGTCTGACCTGATTATTGTGTGCTTACGCTGTGTTTTGCTTTAGCTTTAGCTTTGGCTGAGGACACTTTTTAAAGAAAATGGAAATGGCATGTTTCTAGTCAACAACACAAATGCAGGAGAGCTGCTAACGTGCTAATAGGTAAACGAGCATCTGAAATAGCTGAATGAGATCCAACGGCAGAGTCAACAAAATCGTGTGAGTTGAGCTAACACGCTACTTCCTGTCTGTGCCTGCTGTGTCTGGAAGCTCCTCCCTTCACCTGAATAATGCAGAGAATCTGTTGATTAAGTTCTTGGGCAAAGACCTGAAAGTGAGCGCTGACTCACTGGAGGTTCCATCCCGTGTCACCTCTGCAGTGGAAAAACCCAAACCGCCAGGGCGCTGTGTTGAGGTCTGGCCTCACCGGAGAGCGTCTGTGTGTCTGCGTAAGCAGGTGCTCTCCGGGGCATCACGGTGGCCAACAACTCAGTCTGCCGCCTCTCGTCTCCCCTTGTTTGATGGCATCACCACACCTCCGGCGTGCATCACCCAACTCTCGCCTTCACGAGCGGAGCGGCACGTCTGGCTAACATGAAGCGCCGTTGTGCTTCTCGGAGAGTTTACAAGCCAGAAACTCAACACACATTTCTGCCTTGTCCACATAAACACAGCTGCTTCTCGCATCCTCACGTCACCTCGCTGTGTCTGAACTGTTTCTTTTTCTTTTTTCTTCCCAGAATTACCTCTGCCAAACAAAGCACGCAGGTCAACACGGCAGTGGCAAGTTTGTGCTGAGCTGTGCTAAACAAGCATTAGTTTGGAGCGCAAAGGCTACAGGCGCCGGGCCCTCTGCAACGTGTGAGTCCAACCGGGTTTCGTCGGGGATATCATGATATAATAAAATTCGCTGCTTCAACATAAGCACATCTAGCATTATGAAATAGTGCTGACTCACACACTGGCTTGGAGTCACTGTGTAATTGAATCAGTTTGATCAGATTTCTGTGCAGTGTACGAGCAGCGAGGTCATGATGAATGATCTTGATCGTCAGTGTTTACATATGTGGTTGTTTATGACTGTGTTTATGTCCATTTGCACATAATGACATATCATTTACGCCGCTCTCAAACTGAAACTGAATCTCATTATTATTATCTTTAATATATCCTTCAACCGCAGTTCTTAATGTTTGCTAATACTCAGCAACTGTTGTGGAAACAATGATGAGAAGCATTAAACCCAAGTGTTTCAAAGACACCCACATTTCCTGCCTGCCGAGTGGACACACTGACGCGATGCCCTCTCAGGGCCCTGAGCCTTGAACTAAGCCTTAACCCACAAAGAGAGTCCTCTTCCTGTGGGGACCTGGATTACTTGTGGATCCACGCATTGTGGGAATAATCTGAAAAATCCGAAAAGTTGGAGCAAGAAATCAGAAAGTCAGCGAAAGATTTTGCCAGACAAGTTGCTGACATCACAAAACAATTAACATAATACTGTAACCACATCTATGTAATAGCTTCTAATGTCAGTTTGCCAGACTGCGGGCTCATCTCTTTGTAGCGCCAACGTTTTTGTGCCAATGTATAATGCAATATAATTAACGTGCATGCATTTTGAATTCATGTCGTCACTCCCTCTTTGTATACGCTCTTTTTGTTTTTTTAATGCTCAAAACAAATTGTTTACAACATTAAGATGAACTGAAACAACAACTTCACACAAATTGTCCCCACACAAGTCCCAAAAATCATCTTTAATCCATTGACCTCTGACCTCTGCCCATTACTTAAACCTGACCTGTAATCAAGTCTTTACCTATAAATTCTCATGATGAGGGCGGCTGGGTCTCCTCAACGGGACTGCAGCAGATTTCTCTCACAAAGACTGTGCGTCATTTACCACTGCTTTGTGGTTGGGGCTCATCAATAGACGATCCTCATCTTTTTTCCAGCTCGGCGGAGTGTCTGCTTTCACTGCAGCGACAGCCCCTGATGAAAATTGCACCAGTGACTCAAAGCGCTGTCGACAGTCACAGGTTCATTAAAAAGAGAGAAAGAGAACCGTCTCAGCCCGGCAGAAGTCTGCGTGCTCTGTTTCCTGTTAGAGCAGCATCTCCCACAATAAACACAGCGCTGATTGTTTTTGACACTCTGCTATTATAAACTTACTGAGAAGCAGCTGCCTCTTAACGGCACTTTTGCTGAAGTAAATGAGATTAGATGCAAAATGAGTTCCCCAGCTCTCCAGCTATTACTACAACAAAGAGTGAGCAAAGCAGGATGTGACCTTCAATTCCATTTCAAACCAATTTCAGCCTCCAGTCACTGACCCACCAACTTGTCCAGTGGTTTTTGTGCAATGCTGCGAACTGACAGACAAACACCGATGAAAAAACGTGGAGCTTTTGATATGATTCATGTTTTCATGCAGGGGAGATAACCAAACTTTCGATGGTATAAACATCCAGGCCTCATTCCTTCTCTATTCCCTATGTTTTCCTCCCTGTCCTCATTTGTCTCGGCCTCTCTGGGCTGGACTGTCAGCCGCCCTGAGACCCCTCTCCCTCTCCTGGCCTTCAGGGGGCCTCGATCCAGATGTTTTGGACCTGGATCTTCATTCCCTGGATCCCCAGCCTCCTCCTTGTCTCTCTCTCTCTCTCTCTCTCTCGCTCTCTCCCTCTGTGGGTTTGTTTTCTTCCACCAGATGTGTGAGTGATGAGCTTGTGTTTGGCTCTTGTATGTTTGTGTAGTGTGTCTCTTGTCCAGGTCTTAATGGACGTGAGGAGGTGATGTGGCTCAGGTCCTATCTGTTCCGTCCTCATATTTTGTATTCACTATATTTTCGTAGTAATTGTCCAAATCTACTTACTCAACTCTACGCACAAGACATCTATTGTGTGGAAGGTCTCCCCCCCCCCGTTGGTGTCATCATGCTACACACATTGTTCTGCCTCTGGAGGCAAATTTGTGTTCTGTGATTTGGAGTTTTCTAAACGCACTTTGACTTGACTCGTCACTGCCTCTGCATTTATACGACCCCTGTGAAACTTTATACACCTAGAGAAGAGACCAGGACACGTCTAAGTTTGCTTGGGCTCCGTATGCTCACGATAACAGGACGCTGAGGCCGTGTCAGAAGTATCAGGACCACAGGGCTTTTGTAGTGTTAGTCCGCATCACTTTATAGTTGCACTTTATAGCTGGCTGACGTCAGCGTGGAGCCTGAATGTATCCTGGCATCTCTGTTTGTGTCTGTCTCCGTCTCTGTAGTGGTAGAACATTTATTGGGCCGTACAGTACACTTAAGTTTCTGCAAGTACTCAAAGTGGACATTCTTTCTCTTCTTGCCCTGGTTAAGTCCACAAGTTGGCAAACAATGTGGATCACTTCCAGGATGAATGCACCCTCCTTTTGTTTGCGTTTGCTTTCAACAAAGGAGGGTAAAAGATGGAGCTCATTTTCTCTTCAAGAGGATGGATTGTAGGGAACTGACAGCAGATCTTATCTTGCCCAGTTTTCCTGCCACATCAATTATTTGTACGTCAAGAAGCAGCTACTTCTTCTTCTTCATTTTTCTCCTCTTTTCTTTTGAAGGAGTTTGTTTTTCTTCCTGGATTGAATCGAGCTAAGTTGCCCACGTTGGAGCGTTCAGGTCCAAACTTGAAGTGCCACCCCTCCTCGCAGAGCCTGATTTGAAATTCAGACGGCGGTGAGGGCCGCGCCGTGCGCAGCTATATTTAGGAAGCGCGGTTTCCAGTCGTAAATCCCTGACACAGTGAAGATGCTGTTTGTCTCTGCTACCTGAGAGTGCAGTGAAAACATCCCCACTGGGAAGAAAGACACTCACAGTCTTTCATTACCGCCTAATAGAAATGTTTATTATCGGATGAATATTTATGACCATTAGCTTCCTCGCTTATCATCAGCTTGAATGTTTTGGGGTTTTCCTACTATCCTGATATGAGTCACTGAGTCAGAAAGGGGCTGACATTTGAACTAGTGTTTGGACGAGCGTGGAAAAACCCCAGAATGAACTGAGCTGAACCTTTGTGACGATGCTGCAGCAGCACCAGGCCTCATTCCACTGCTGACAGGGCTCCGTTTATACAGAAGGTGAAAGGTCAAAGATTCACTCTAGGAAGTTTTTTGAACTTTCTTTAACATTGCGAAATGGGGCATAACTTTAAAAAACAATTCCCTCAGTTTTCCCAGGGAATAATTCATGGATCCTGATGAAAAAAAGTCTGGTTTTGAGTTCTGAGCCTTTGAAATGGCAACAGTCGTACTGAGCTGCTGCCTGTGAAGTATTTTCCATTGTTATTTTGAGCTGTGGCAGTGTATCTGCACATTTCTTCTTTGAAAATGTGAGTGACTTCAGCATTCTTCTGTTCCGCTCTCAGTGCGCCGTATTTAGAGAGAGATGGGTTTCAAGTCATCCGTGCTGTTTACCGTTCACTTGTTTCATGTGGCGCGTCGCCTTCGAGGATCAGACGTCCCTTTGGCTTTATTGTAGGATTTTCAAACTTGGACACATACAAATTTGATTTCAACAACCTCTAATTTCATGATGTCAGTGTTTCCCCCCGCTCCCGCCACGCATGATAATCAAATCATAATGTGGCCGAGCTAAACCCCTTTCGGGGAGAGAATGGAGCAGGTCTGTGGGCGGCATGTGAAGACGCCACATATGCCAACATATCTCTGTAAGAAATGTGGTCTCCTCCGGCTTTAAAGGCCGACAGCAGGTCTGTGAATTTGCTTTACATAAAAAATAATAAGGCCAGTGCAGACAGAACTCCTGCCTGTTGACCTGCATGTGGCTCAGCGCATCACAGCAGGCCCCTGCGAGGGAAACCAACATCACAGCAGCATCGCTGTTCAACCTCTTAACAGCAACCAACAGTGGAACCTGCCTCAGACAGGGAACCCGTTTCCAACCGCCTCATGTTGCTGTTTAAAAGCCTATTTGCCTGTGTGAGTGAATGGAAGAGTGAGGGTGAGGGGCCATGTTCTGTTCCGTGACCGTGACGCTCAAGGAGCTGGAGACCAACGACGTCTCTGATTGATTTCCTCGGACCTTTGTTTAACACTGAACTTCAGCACGCAATGGCAATATCAGGACACTTGTCACTTTCTTTGACATCGGCAAAGTGGGCATTCGTCAATTTTAAGTGATTCTCAGATACTATCTCTTGGAATTTGATGGAAGAAATTAGATGTGTTCAGGGGACTGATCCAGATCTGGTTTACATGTGGTTTCATAATGGGGCTGTTGGATCTACTTTAGGCCGTATTACATGAAGAAGTATTACTGGGATTTTGCTAAAAGGAACCCTGGACTTTGGTCTGACAGCATCAAGCAGAGATGGAATGTTACATCTCAGTCTGTCCTGTCAGACCAAAAGATGGATTTGATTATCTGAAGATGAGCACAGGACTGCAGTGGAGCTTTGAAAGCTGAAACGTTTAAACGTTTCAATAATCCTAAATTTGAGTTTGTCATCCAGGAGACGTTACTGGACAAAGGCAAGTTGTAATACACGTCAGTCAAGTCACACATACCCCGTACAACAGACAGAGGAAGATGGAGCGCTTCAGTTTTTCTGGTTCATCGTCACAGCTCGGAGCCCATTCCCACGTACATGCGCACATTTAAGATATACTGGCATCTTTTGCCTTGGTTGACACCAGAAGTTAAGCTGGAGAGGTTGGCAGAGGGAGCAGTGAAGACGTGGAGCGAAGGTCGGCATTGAGTCAGCCACTGCATAGCCCCAGTTCGTTCTGAGCTTAATTAGGGGCCTACATGAAATGCGTCCTGATGCAAGGAGCACGCAAAGAGGCATAACAATGACATAATACATTCTGAGCGGCTGGAAACACGTCTTATGTCTGCAGATGTTTTTGCAGAGATGAAGAACTGAGATCCCAGGAAATCGTATTCGCTGAACAATGCGCCCTTCATCAATCTTTTCCAAAGTCGTCCTTCAGCAGCGCGTCCCATTGGTACGTCTTCCTGTGCTTCAGAGGAATCTGGCTGGTCCATACTGAAATACTGTGCAAGCGTGTACGCTGGTGCGAGAGCGCGCGCCCAGCACAGAGTGTGTGTGAGGGAAATGTAAACTTTGAACAGACTTCCACGGTCTGCAGACAATTCATCCACTTAACTCTATTATATAATGTTATATAACGTACTTCACCATCAGGGATCCTCATCCGATTGGGCGAGGGGGTAAATACCACGGGCCTGATACTAGTCGAATGGAAAGAGAAGACATCACCATTCAGCAAAACTGATTACTGTGACGCTAAGTGTCTTCAGAACAGAGGTATTCACTTCCAATACGTTTGGATCATACACACTGTGGTGGAGGCAGCGGCCAATGACTCCAAGACAGAATAAAAAGTTGGATTTCGTTTTGTTTTGTATGAAGTCAGTAATGAAACCAGAGTGGAGATCAAAAGAGAGTTTCATTAAGCAGAGCACACTTTTGTCATGAGGTGACATTGAGTGGTTGCAGCTCCACTCAGCTCCTGCTCTGCTGAATGAAAGACGAGCAGCGGAGCGTCCAGGTGGAGCCCGCGCTTGAAGGAAAAGCTGCAGGTGGAGAGCAAAGGGGCTTTCTTCATCAGGATGTTTTCAGAGCCTTTAGATGGATGGAACTTTTCTTTTACCTCCCACTTGGGCCAACGACAATGTCCCCGAACAGGCTTTTGGTGCCCTCTGCTGAAAAGGATTGGGTGTTGCAGCTCTGGATAACAACACAATCATAATGTGATATGTAGCAATGAGTGAACTGTGCTTGGTTACGGTTCAGTGCATTGTGCCTATTTATACATGACCGACACTTTTTTTTCAACATTAATAATCCAGTGATTCACTTGATTATTGAAAGGTACAACAGGTGGAACCTTATTTCCATCTTGTCTTAGATAAATGAACAATATTCCACACAAAGAGCCACGAATAACTTATGAACGATTCTATTATCTCCCCAAAGCATGTTTTATACAGTAATGGGTTAGGGTACTAGTATGTGCATGTCCAGTGTGGCTGAGTGTCAACACCCCTCCAGTCCTTGGACAAGCTGCTGTTTTGGTGTTTCTTGCAGAGAGGATCCTCTGGTATATGTTGCGGGCATGGTGGCAGCATCGATGTGTCAGTGCATCTCAGTGTCTGCTCGGGCAGCAGGAGAACCACCTGTAAGAGCTGGGAGACACAAACTCGTGTTGAAACGTGGCCCATGACAGTGGTGTAGTTTGGACGTGAAGCTCTTTGCTGCTCCTGAGTCACACCGTCATCTGAAGGAAGACGGGAACCTGGAGCACATGATCGACCTGAGCAAGCTTCAGAGCTCAGAGTGATTGAAGTCAGCGTCTCCTACCTGGGCTAATTTCCCGTCCTGTCTTGGGTCTCTCTCCCAGCAGCATCTCCTGCAGAAGGCTGTCCATTCTGGCTTCACCCAGCAGCTGCGCTAAGTGCAGAGTCTCCACCATCTGCCAGGCCACGCTCTGCAAGGCGGGCAGCATCAGCAGCAGCTCCCCGAACCTTCCCCTCTGCTCGCAGGTCGCCTCCTCCAGCAGCAGCTGGGCCTGGAAACGCAGATGACGAACGAGCTGAGGACTCTCCAGACCGGGACAGTCTGCAGGACCAAGGTAAGAGGACACACGGCTTATTGAAGAGGAGAGAGGACATAACAGGAAGACTCTAAATAAACCCCAGTAAAGTCTTATTAGGGGATCGTGAACATGGTGGAAAGAAGGGGAAGAATGAAAGCGTGCCTTGAAAGTGGTTCATGGTTAAATCAAAGTGTATTTATTCAGTCTGTGGTCTCCCTGCCTCTGCAGCCACTGACTCAGGTCAGTGAAGTTCAGCAGACGAACCTCCTCCTGTTTCCAGGAAACGCTGAACCGAGACGCCTCATGCTCAAACTACACGCATTCCAAGAAAATAAAGAGATCCGAGGAGGAACATCTGGTGCAGCGGTGCGGTCATGTGACGGAGGAGGAGGAGACACAACTGACCCGGGCTGAAGAAGACAACGGCTTTGAGGCAAGCGAACTCTGTGTCTGTGACGTCCAGCTCTCTGAGGGGTTTGACCAGCTCCTCTTGAATTCTGTAAGCCACCCTGGACACCTGTGTGTGTGCACCTCTCAGGTGGATCACGCAGTCGTTGCCTGCTCAAGTAAATAACAGATAATTCAGGAGGGAGCTGAAAAATAGCGTAAACAAAGAATTCAAACTATTAAATCTGTGCTACCTAGAAGGATGAGATTGTTGTAAGGTAAAGAGCGTCTTGCTGCCCCGAGAATGAGATGCTCAGCAGAGTCGGTTCGCAACAAGGTGACCTGCAGACAGACAAACAAGACAAATTCAAGGTTAGTAGAACATTGTTGCTGTTACCAGTGTTGCACTATTGTGAGGCGAAGTGTAGCTGTGGGTGCCAGAGGTCCCTCTGTACTTGTACCCTGTCGTCCAAAGAGAGGCTGCAGAACTCTGGGATGTGTTTCGCCCACTCCACCAGCAGGAGGAGTTGCTGCTTCATGGAGTGAAACACGTCCCCCACGCAGGCCGTCTTCTTGGTGTTGATGTCATGACTCCTGGATGAGGCCGGAGCACAACACTGAGAGAAGAAGCACAAGCAAAAGGTGTGTGTGGGGCTGATAGGTGTGTAGCTGATGGGGACCAGATGTGAAGATTAAAGCAAGTCAAGGCCGGTAGAGGAGGTTCTGGTGGATGGAGGTCACACGATGATCGCCATGGAAAAAACAACCTGCATATATCTTATAGACATAACTTTTAACATTTTATATACAAGCAAAAGTAAATATGTGGTTGTTGTTATTTATTTAAAGGCACACTATCCCACACCCTGTGGTAGAATTGAATAGATTATTATTATACAGGGTCCTAGGGTTAGAGTGTTTGATTTGATTCTTGTAACAACTCATGAATATAGAAAAATAAAAACACTTCAAATATGCAGTGGTCAGTGGTGACATGTTGCCTGTTTAAAATGTAGTCTTATAATCATCTAACCTCCTTGTCTCTCATCAATTTGCAGAAACAGAGCAAGTGTCCCTTCAAAGAGTTCATTTCTGATCCGGAGCTCTTTCAGAGGTGAGTTACCTGTGTCACGCTGGCCTCTGCCCGCTGCAGCACTGTGATGGACAGAGTGCCCACTGTCCGTCCCTTGGCTCTGTGACTGTTGATGCAGTCTCTCTCATTCTGAACGGCTGGAGATTAATGAAGGGAAAAAAAAAATCATCAGAGAGGTTTTTTGGCTCCTGCGGACCTCACCTCAGCTGTAAACATGTCCTGAAAGAAAAGAGCTTCTCTTTGCCTCCACAAGGTCCCTCTGTCCTCTGTGACATTTGAGTGGCTGTTCACGCCAACGTTAGCTGCACCAAACTGGCCCAAATGAGAGGGATGTAAAACTGTCCCCTGAAGTCTCCATCTACCTGGTGATGCGAGTGTCTCAGCTGCAGGATGTGAAGTCGCTCAGAGAAATGAAATGTCGCCGTCTCTAATGGGAACTAATTGGGGATGAAATTTATGGAGCAGGTAAAAAGTAGCTCAGAACAGACCCTTTTAATTTAAATTCTACAGATCTACAGATCTAGATTTGTATTAAAGTCATAAATATCCGTCCATTTAACATTTTTTCCATCCAGATCCATGAATTATTCCCTGAGAAATCAATGAAAACATTAAAGACAATTCATGAATCTCCTTGTCCTTCTGTACCGCATCCTTCCTCCGAGCTTCATCATAATCTGTCCAGTGGCTTTTGCATAATCATGAACAAACATGGGAGAACAACACAACCTCCTTTGGGAAGGTAATTATGTTTTAATCTTGTCATCAACCTGTGTGTGTGTCTTGATTTAATATTCTGATGTCGACAACAACTTCTTACACCTGCTGCTTACAATACAGAAGTGGGCGTGCACGCTTGATGTTGAGGATTGTGTTCAGTGGAGGAGATGACATCACATGTTGATGATCCCTCTGTACAAGTAATAAGGAGCAGAGCAGTCGATGGCCTCCGGTGTCAGACAACAGGAGTGAGTGTCGGAGTGATCAGTCATCAGAGCTGTCCTCTCACCAGCCAATCAGCAGTGGATTAATCAAACCACAGCGGAGCAGGGGGGGTAACAGGCATGGTGCTGCATGGCAATGTCACAAATGACTCTGAGCTGCATCATCAGTTAAAAGTCTGGATTGGGAGTAAACACTTTCAGAGGTCAAGTTTGAAATGAAAATGCAGAGTCTGTTTCTTGTTTTATTTCCGCCACAGCTTCGGTGCTGGCCTTCAGCGCGAAGGGGATCCTGCAGCATGTTATGCAAACCACGCAGGCAAATTAGTGAAGTAAACCTTTACATTTGTAGCCTTCACTTCAGGGGATTCAGAGCAGCGTCTCTCCAGGAAAATGCAGAAACAAATATTTACCCATGCTCAGTTTGTGTTAATTATTCATGTGCGGGGACTGTTCCTCCGATCGCGTCTCTTTCTCCCCCGCCCAGCTGTGCAAGTCAACGGGAGATTAGACTAAAGATGCACATAGTGCACATTACTGCACATGAAAATCAACACAGTTGCTCTGATTGTTTCCAAATAAGTAAACAGAAATAGTTTTTTCCTCTATTAAACCAGCCCTGATCCTTTCTGACTGCAAGGGGGGACGACAAATCTTAAATGCTAATGATATGCAGTGAATATAATTTTAATTCTGAAATGTATACAGAGGTTATGAATTCTAAGAGTTTAAGACATGAAAACTTTTCCTCTGACCTTCTCTTCTCATTCCGACCTTGAAACACTTTTGCAGTCTGCAGTAACGACACTGGTTCCTTTTGTCCTTGTCCACTGTGCACTGACTGATGAACCTGAGGAGAAAAGTGCTTTGTCACATTTTGCTTGTGCGGCTCGGATTCACAAATATAAAATAACCATATTTAAGCCATTGTATAACAGAGGTGGAATCAATGTTTAAAACTTTCAGGCAAGAACATAAAAGCTCAGGCCTACCCAAACTATTATCAAGAAGTTGTAGTTTTAGTGAAAACATCATGAGAATTAATCTCCATTTCTGTCAATAATTCCCTTTCACCTAAATCTTACGCACTTGACCTTCAAGGCAGGGAAGATATCTTGTACTTTAGCATTTACTGACAAGCCTGTTCCATGGACACTTAAAGAAAAGCAAATTAAGACATGACAGAATCTGTAGTGGCCCAAGCGTGCATCAATCAACACCACGCATGGGAAAATAAAAAGACACAGCATTGATTTACAGTCTGCTGTCATTACATGCATGTTATTGTTTCCGTGCCTGGACTTCTCCCTGCTGTTCTATAGCAAGGTGACGTTTCTACATGATGCATGTCACGTTGCTGGGTAATGTGACAACAGAGGAACCTCTCACCGCACCTTGAATAACAACCCCCTGTGCTCCTGATGTTGTTGGATAATAAGAAATAGAATGGATGGCACGTTACTGCTTTGTGAGTCGCTGTAACCAGGACGTATGGTGGAGCTCACCTGCAGTTGTAAGTGTGGTTGTTGCGGACGCTCCGCCTGAAGAAGCCCTTGCAGCCGTCGCAGCTGGAGGCCCCGTAATGTTTACCCGTGGCTCTGTCAGCACAGATCGAACACTTGGTCCTGCCTGGCTCAGGCTGGCGTGGCGATGGGCTAGGGGCTGACAATCCTGAATCTGAATGATGAAATGAAATAATGTTTCAAGAGGGATTCTCTTCGACCTTTAGGGTGGCTTCTTTTATTTGGCCACAAAAGCACATATAAATATATCTGAGCCTAATGTCACAGACCTGCGAGAGTGGCCCCAGCTTTTCATGGGTTCTTCCCTGACACTTACTACATCCTTCCTTTGAGTTTTGAGGTCATCCATGTGGTAGCTTATTTGTTATCATAACGACAATCAAACCAACCCTCGGATAAAGGTGCATAGTGAGTCATATGCTGTGGACAGAAACAACCTTGCACACGGACACAGTTGCAGTACAGTGATGATAAAAGATGGCTGTGTGGGTGGAGCCATCAGCTCTCTATGCGACCGCTGGCGTTGGCCTCGGAGGAGAACGGCTGGTTATAACCCGGGAAAAAGAGAAAACTCCTCGTGTAATTAAAGCACTTAGAGGTCAGCGGTGCTGAGTCTGCCATTCTCCTCTGGCTAATTTTACATTGGCTGCTCTGTTGAAACTCTCCCTCCATGTTTCCCCAAATTGCATCTCACCAGTGTTTGATTGCTGCAGGATTGTCTCCCTTTATAAAGCACTGACCGTCAGAACACATGCTCTTGGAGCAGCGCTGCTGCACTGATGCCTGTACTGAACACACCCCAGGCTATAATGTATGTAAATTGCATACTTAGTTTAGGGAGATGAAGCGGCTATAGGGATTATAGTTTAACAGAGGAAATGCTTTACTCTGGTCAAAGATCAGTTAGATTGAATTAAGAGATTAGAATACATTTGCCTCGCAGTTATCTGGATTTGATGAGCGGCCTGTTGGTAAAGCTTTTCCATTTAAAATGGCAGGCAGAGGGTCTGATTCAGCCCAGCGGAGCCCTAATTATAAGGATAACAGAGGATAAGACAATGAATATGAAGAGAATTAGATCAGAATGGAAACTTGCGTCCAGTGCTGGAGCGATGAATTGAAGGACAGCAGATTATTGCACAGATCTTTTTGAATCGTCGGTTTATCTTTTAAATTGTTATTTCTAAGGAAAAATAAACATTACCAGCTTCACAGTCGTTATCATTCGCTACCGTTGTCTGTTTAGAGTCATTGTGAAGAATCCCTGGGTGCTGGATCACTGATTGGACCAGTGAAAGACTTTAAATTGCTTCCTTAATGATTTGCAATCTAAATAAATAATTTGTGGTCACAGCTTTGCATGTCTGTGTCTATCTGAGAAGAATAGCTCTTTCAAATTCAACAGTTTGTTCAGCAACAGCCGAGGAAAACAAAGACGTTGCTGTCGTCTTACCTGTTGTGTTTGTTTGCAGCGGCGTCACCATTGTGTTGTGGAAATGCTCGACCTCTGCGCTGCGATGAGTGAAGTCCAGTTTCAGGATGGTCCCAGTGACCTTCAGGCTCTTCGACCAGGCTCCGGGGTTTTTAACTCTCCACCAGAACCGGCTGCGTCTACAACTTCACACGCTCAGTGGCTCTTTGTGCATGCCGGATCCTTTTCCTCTCTCCTGTTTCTCACAGCTTTCGTTGTTTTTTGTCTTCTTGACCCGTTCGATCTTCTCTACAGTGTCACTCCTAATAATCTCCGCTCACAGTGCTGAAATCTGGCCCACTGTCTGTTTACTTGTTTCTTATCAGTAAAGCATACAAAGGGGAGAGTTCAGACTCAGATCGGCAAGACACACTGTGACGGCCCACAACAGATACGGCCTGCGAGAACCATGTCAACAAATGTCCATTACTACTTCATTTCATTGAGAAAATGAATGTCATCAAAGAAAAGCTCAGAGATTGCATGCTGGGATGTTTTTATTTTATTTTTTATTTTTTTATTTAATGGCAGATTCTGTGTTACTATGAATAATCAATATGGTAAAGAAGAATAACTGTAGGCACACAAACATCAGGAGACGTTAGGGACAGGGCCTCTGATGAACCTTTGCTTTTAGTTTTAAGTTAAGTGATACAAATTTTAATACAAAATCATTTAAGAAAAGAAACGTTTATCTTTATCATAAAACATACAAAGTAAAAAATGACCTCTGTACAATCAAATACTTATCATGTGATTTAATCACACACTTCATTTAACTATTGTTAAGTGGAATACCAACACAAGGCTCATACGTCAGTTTGCGTTTCAGGACCGAGTTTTGAAAAAGTGAAAGACAAGGAAAAAGGTGAACATGGTCATACTTTTTTTTGTGTGTGTGCAAATTATAACAAATTATATGTCAGACCACATATGAGCTTTTCCAGTGCTGATATCCATCATACTTTGGTGTAATGGGATTTCCTGGGTGAGTAGCACTCCTTCCTTGAATGTCACGCTAGGCCGCAGGTCAGACCTCCCCTGGCAGTGGCTCACACGCTCCAGCTTTGTGCCGGTGATTGATAGATCATAAAAAAAAGCCCCATGTTGTAGGATGACTGCAGAATGAGCTTCTCTGGTCTGTGAGATTCTGTCAGCGAAGGGCAGTGGTGAATGAATGTTGGTTATAGTTTGAGAACTCAAAAACATCAAAATAAACTGAACGGATATGGAGATTGCTGCATCGTATTCTGAGCTGTACTGTAACTGTAAACTTTTCCGTCCAATTAAACTCTAAACATTGCCTTTGGACTGAATGTGACCTGAATCAAATAGAAACACATCTACATTTCATACTTTAGTACTTTACATTTAATCTGGTCCAACCGTCATTAATTGGCAAAGACGTCAATCATCCAGATGGGCGTCATTCAGAAGAACGCAGACAGGCAGGTTCGATCTGTCCACTGGGGGGAGACACAGTACATCATATCCGGACCAGGTTTTATCTGCTGTTGCAAAAGCCCCTGCGTGGCTTTATCAGTTATAAAACACTTTTATAGGTTTTTATCTGCCTGATATTTATTCGTGTGTTGATGGACATTGTTGGGTCGGTTTTGCTGTGGTATATTATACTATCAGAAAGTGTCAACGTGCACATGTTTAGGCAAATGTGAGGAAAGTATTGATATTATCGTGACTCCTCGTCCTCAGTCAGCCACTGTTGGACTGGATGCACTCCCAGCATGCATTACATTTAGCTACAAACTCTTGGAGTGCCCAGTTTTCTTCAGATTGTCTTTTGGTGCTACATGTATTCACTTGTTCACATTTTCTGAGCATTTCAGTCCACATTACTTTGACACATTTGGTTTCAATGAGCTCTCATTTGATCATTTCAGTGGAGGCTCATGCTGATCGTGACCAGGGGATCCAGGACACTGACCTGGCCAGGGACCTTTGACACGTGATCCTCCTGTAGCAGTTAATAATATAATACACGTATCTGCACATTACTTTTCAAGAACAAATGTCACAAAGTGCTTCACACACAAAAACAAAGAGCGAGTAGAGACTACGCACAAGCAGACAGGTTGCATTCAAAGCAAATGAAGATCAAACAGATGAGTCTTTCTCAAAATGTCTGCAGAACGTGGGCTGAATGGAACAAAGACAGTGGTGAAAGAAATGTAGCACGGATCTCCTCTAGTTGAAGTTATGATGATAATTATCTTGGAAAAAGACAGAAATCTCTTTTGGTTAAAACTCATTATCCCACAGAGCTGATGTCAGACTCCTCACTAACTCGTATACATGTGTGCCATCTGCGGTGAATTACAAACCATCAAAACATGGAGAACGATCACGGACACCTTCACAAACACTGGATGAACTCCATTATGGAGCATTTTATTACACCTTAAGATTAAAAAGGTCTTCTCTCTGGCCCTCTGCTCTGCCTGCCTGTCAGTCTCTTTATTCTGACCAACTCTGTGCGTGTGACGCTCAGGCTCATACATTATTTATGCCTCTCCAGCAGTACAATAGACACATTCCTGCCTATTTGTCAAGTTACTTGTTGGTTAGAAAATCAGACAGTGCTGCATAAAAGATGGAGGTTAGGAAACAGTAAATGAACGAAATAAAATATTCTGGAAGTTTTTTTTCCCCGTTACAGACAAGAGCATTTCTCCTGTCCAAACAATGTCTGACACATTTGTTTCAGCGAAGTCGACTAATGTGGCCGGATCTTGGATCGGCACCTGAATACCAATGCAGTGATGAAACCTAAAAGATTGATACGATGTTCGCTGCGAGAAGAAAAAAAGAAACCGGCCCTTTGGAGTTTCATTCAACAAAAAAATTGAAGAAGGTAAAACAAAGCAGCAAAAATTGGTCATAAAAGCATGGTAAGCACATGATTTAGTGGGGCGATAAAGAGTGGAAAGGTGGTCATTCATCATGGAGGCTCGCTCACCAGGAGAGGGCCTGTCACAGACACCAGCAGGTCTGGGAGGCATTTTGAAAAAGAGGGAGAGAGAGAGAGAGAGAGAGACTCCAGTTGCCCTTACAACCTGTTTGTTTCGATGTCTTTTCCAGATGGACACATGCTGCTCTCACATGGGCGAGGAGTGCTCCGTCTCTGCCGCTCCGCAGCTTCATTGTCACAGCCGCGCTGAGGGATGGATGTTGTTAACTACAAAGTAGAGCAGCAGACTGTGGAAGGCTTTGAGCCGAAGAAACACTTGATGGGAACAGAGAAGAGAAAAAAAGTGGTTTATTGTGGTAACTTCAGATTTCACTGCAAAGATACAGGGTAATGTAATGGAGACCGTTTGACCCTTGTGTTTACAAATTAATCTGAGAGGGGTAAGGCATTTGTTTTTTATCAAATAGACACAATCAAGTAAAATATGAAAAATTCATTATATTTTCATGAATGAAACAGACGCCTTTGTTTTCCAGAACTCCAGCCTAAGCTCTACAAACTGGACGTTGCCACTCCCTTTATAATATAGGTTCTCAGCTAAAATATGAATTACGAATTACAGCTGTATATGTCACAATCACACACCAGGCCTGGTGAGACAGGTTCCACAAGGGGACATCCTGGACAGAGGAGACTTTGTCCCTGAACCACTGGGGCCTGGTGTCCAGTGAGCCCACAGGAGAGTTGGGGCAGAATATTACAGAGATATTAGAGAGAGAGAGAGAGAGAGAGAGATTGGAGGAGTGCAATGATTAATGATGATAATTAGTTTTACATTTTATAACGACTCAAGGTCACAGACAGGAGCTGTTCAAGGGTGCAGAAAGTACAAACTATTTTATGCATGTGGGACAGAAAAGTTCAGAGAGATGCACACACTATTTAGGGTTGATTAAATCATATGTGGATATTAAATCAATACATTGAATGATTATTTTATTTTTTCTTATTATTCAATAATATTATTGATTACGTTTCTGAAAATACAGGGACACACTTCACTTCCAGTTGTCAGTTTGAAGGGATCGTTCACCTGAAAATAAATGATCCCTCATTAGCTGCTCATCTCTCGCCCTCCAGCAGCACAGGGGTGAATTTTCGTTTTTTGGGTGAACTATCCCTTTAACAGCCGTTCAAGGTGTCGCACGTGTCGCGTCCCCGATGGGAAACAGGTGGGGCAGAACTAAGGGTCCGAGGTCGAGTCGTCGGTGGCTTGAAAAGTTTGCCTCGTCGATTAAAACCCCTCCTCCACAGTGAGTTTGTGAACTTTCCACCGGAACAGCAGAGAGGAGCATCCGGACGAGACAGACGCAGGTAAGCACGGCTGATGCGAGGAGCTAGCAAACAGCTGGTCCACCAACAGCCTCCGTGTTAAAGAGAATGTTTGATTAGAACCTTCTGGAGCAGCCTCGGTCCTCCATTGACCACATGGCCTCCAACAAAGTGGACCGTACTCCGTGGCTGATAATGTCTCCAGGATTAAAGGCTCTCGTGTCTTTATGGACTCATTCTAATTCCATTGAGGAGGGGGTCTCAGGCTACATGGGCAGACATGTTAGCCATTCTTCCCTCTAATGTTAATCACAAATAATCTTGTTGGTGATTTTCGACTAATACACTAATTCTTCAGCTCACTTTATCAAGATATAAACCTTGTGTGTCCATATGCATGCCCTGTTGTACCAGTCAAAATGTTAAGTTGTCAGAGGCTCTTGTGAATCTAGTTTAATCCCTTTCACATCTTGGTGCAGATACCAAGTTTACGTGAACTGATGTAAACCCCCCCAGAAACACATTGCTGCCTAAAGTAAATCAACAACCACAGCTCTGTCTGTTTCACTGGGACCTTGAGATTTAGGTTTTGGACTTCAAGTGATTTCAGTTGAATGAGTAAGATGAGATGTGGGTTGAACAGGCTCCTGCTAACAGCACTTCAAGAATGACTCAAGTACACCCCCCACACCCCCAGCCCCACTCTTGAGTCTTTCCTTGTCAGAATCAATAAATGCTATCATACCCCCCTCCCCCCATTTGTTTGAAGGACTTTCTTTATTATCTAAACAGGATACTCAACATCCTTAAACCTGTTAGTGTCAGGATTTAATTACACTTTGAAAAATGCATCTTTGGCATATTTGCTGTTTCTGAAGTGCCAGTGTAGGAACTGTGATTTGATGACTGAACTGTGGATGAATCCTCATCACTTTCTTCCTGCTTTTAATTTTGGTCTCTTTGAGTCTGTCCTCTGCTGCCAATAAAAGAAAAGCATTCGGGGTGCTGTGAAGAATGATTAACAAAACTCCCTTTTCCAAGGTCTTCTGTGAAGCAGTATTTTAATTAAAACCACTTGTTCCTGGTACCTGTTCTTCCCATTAGTCCTGTTTGAGGGATTGCAGACAGTACCACTGAAAGTCAAAGATTAAATGGAGAATGCAGATGTGTGAACAGTGTGACTTACTTTACAACTGTTGCAGACTTTGAGTAACTCTGGAGAATGAACTGGCACTGATAAAGTTCTCTTTAAGTCCACTTACAAATAATAATGACATTTTTTAGAGGAGAGAGAAATCTGGAAGGTGTTCTCTGAAGAGGAGCCGTTGAAGGAGGTCGAGACGGATCTCATTTAGCACTTTATTCTGTTCACACCAGCACAGCCCACTAGGTTCTCAACTAATCTATACTATTAACTCTATTGTAATGGGAGATGGCATGATTGGATTTTGCAGATCATTCGTGTTGAAACGTTTTTATTTGAAATGAAATGTCCAAAATTAAGTTTTTACACCTTGATCGCAGGCAGAACTGTTGCAAGAATCACTTTTCATGACCTGCTTATTAAATAACTTGCATATAATAATGTTCCTGCTCTCAGGTGGGTGTAGTGTGTATGACTAGGGCGAGGCAATGAAACAGTACCAATGAATATCGCAATATTGCAAAGGTTTGATATATGTTGATGCCAAGCTGCGACATTCACTGAGTATTAGTATTTGAGTATTTGTGATCATAATTGATTTAGACTGAAAGAAAAAAAAAGGATCTTTATGAATTTTGGAAATGGTGTGCATTCATTATGTACCACACTCCTTGGAAATTTCCGTCAAGTTTTTCTTTTGAACCCACCCCCTACCGGAGCAGTGTTTTAGCTCAGCTTTTAAAATGGAGAAATGTTTCCTTCAGTAGAGCAGAGACAAACCTGCTCTAACATCTGTCTGGATGAGACTGGGAATGAGTGAGGGATACAAGAAGAATTTGATTTCACACTGCACCCATCATCAGAGGACATGACTGTGGGTTGGCCCTCTATATGATCAATAGGAATCGCAACAGCAAATGCTGTGATATGAGTTATGGCATGTTATGGGCATGTGTAATCACACTTCTGCTTCCCCTCTGTTTGTTTTTGAATTAGCACCCTGTCAGGCAGAGGAAAAGAAGTGGAATGGCTCGGCAAGGAATTCAATGCCAGGTATGAAGTTTTCATTTCTTTTTAATATTCTGGCATATTTATGGGGCATTACATTCGAAACGGGCTATTTTAATGTTTTTGCAGCTAGAACACATTGTTCACATTTGGCTTACGAAAGCTGAGGGCGCAGTCATGTGATCGTGACCTCGCAGCTGTAGGGCCAAGCTGCATGAAGCAAGTGGATTCAGTGTTTGTGAAAGCGCCACACAAATTAATAATAGAACCAGGTTATGAAAATAAAAAGATGTAGGAACGTTACTCGTCCTAAAGCCCGGCGTTAAGCAGCCCGAGGCTCCCACACAATGCTGAACTGAGAGGTCTGATATGATGCAATTGCTCCGTCTTTGAAAACACTTGCTCAGTAAGTGGTGAGAGAATAGGCCTTGGTAACTCGTGTGTGGGGATGATCAAAAAACTTAACGGCGATTCCTGCCGGGCTCCCTGAAGGTGTTGTATGTGTGTGATTGTGAATGGGCAATACCGTCTGCATCATCACATTATCTCGAATCACATAATCCTCAGTCAAGAGTGTTTTTGTTTTGTTTTTCCTGCAGCATTAAAACACTGGAGTGTTTTCGATGCTAAAAGCAAAATGAAATATTCAATGCATCATCAGGGAAGCACCTCAAATGTTGTCTAAACTGAGCCAAAATAGCCCCATGCTAAAATAAAGTAGCATTTATGGAAAACTGTTAAAGTTTGTAACACCAACATCACGCCCGATTATTTCCATCTGGTAAAATGATGCCATGTTATACAATATCTGTGCGAACCCTGAGACGGAAAGCTGGAGGCTCGCATTGTCCTGACTACAGAAATCTAACCACTGACTCTTGGGGCTGAGTCAGATGAAAATGTGGTGCGCTTTTACTCTGCTCGGCCAAATGTGAAATAAATAAGAGGAAAGGAAAATGGCTGCACTCTTGGCTGTACCCTTAGTCCCTTGCTCTTTGTTAAAACCATATCTCTGCTGCTCCATTGCCCCCAGATACATTAAATCCCATTAAATTCACCTTCATTAAAGCAGTCCTCTCTGCTCCTTGCAGCAGCCCTGGTGCGGGCCTCTCAAGGACAGAGCAGTAATGAGGGTGGACTGGGTTTAACCTTGAAGAGTACAGGTTTTCATTTCCAAATCAATAACTTATGGTTCAAAACTGCCACTAGATCCAGGCTATAATTTTCAAGCATTAATTGTGTGGATTATGTTTCTCCTGCAGTGAGAAGCTGTTTGACTTTATGCTGCAGTGTAGATTGTGCATTTATCATTCCCCCTGCTTTTTTTTACGATAGGAATTGACAGCTTGGACATTTTTGTATATCTGCGAGTTTGTGTGCATGCGTGTGTATATGGCGCACAGATGGGATAACTTAGGCAGATTGTGTTTCAAAGAGTCTGCATGTGCATATGTTATTATACTGTTGGTGCAATTTTCAACAGCGAAACCAAGCAGTGGGCAGTTGGCTGGATTTCTCCTCGATCCAATGTTGCAGTCAAATGTCGTCATGAGGTAGAAATATAAGAAATCTCCCTCACAGCCGGGTGAGACAAGTTTTGGCTGTCGCCTGCTGTCAGAAGAAGTAGGAATATCTGAATTATAAATGAAAGAATTAGCACGTGGATGATGGACAGACAGCAGGGACGAGGGGAAAAGAGAAAAAAAAAATGCCTGACCTCCAGTTAGGGAGTGAAATTGTTCCAACTCCTGTCATCTTCACATACCCCATCCTGGGGTTTGCTGTCATTGTTATACGGTTGTATGGAAAACATTTACTTGTCCTGCGGTGATAATTTCTGCCCGACATGTTCGTAATATGAAATATTGGATCTTTTCATGAAATGGGGAGGGCTGCGGCTGGGGTGATCACTGGAGCTTAATTTTTTTTTAATCAACTTGGCTCTTAAATGAAGCTTTATTAAATTATGAAGCTCACACAGTGGGAGGACAGTGGCCCAGTGTATGAAAAAAAGAAGCTTTGTGGGATAATTAAATAAAGTTAATAAAAACCCTTCAGTTGCATAGACTGAGGAGAATAGGAAAGAGTGTTTTTCATGCTACGCTTTTCTTTCCCTCTCTCTCATTAGGGTCTCAGGAAATTTACCATGTGGAATTATGAATAGAAGAAAGGAATACAATATCTGCACAATGTTGATGGATTTCAAATGGAGACCACAATTATTCACGTTTTTATTTATGCACAGTGCACAATGAAATTATTGGAGCCGCATTTGCTTCTCCATCAGAGAAGGGACATCTGATTCAGTGACATTTTGTGAATTGTAATTGTAATTTGCATTAGTGGATTATTTCCTCCATATATATATATGCAGCTCTCTGTAGCAGTGATGTATCGCTGTCTGTCCATCTGCTTTCAGCGCCTCATCCAGGATCAGCTCAGTGGTAACAGGTTCAGCACAGCAGCCCAGATGTTCCTCCTCTCGCCAGCGCCTTCAGCTACTTGCATCCATGATCTCATAGTCCTGGTCGCAACCTAAAGCTGATGTCCATAGATAAGAACCTTTCAGCTCACTGCAGTTGTCCTGTAGCTCAACGTTCTGCTTGTAAAAGTTCTTTCTTCTATCAGTGCCTTTTGAACAAAACCAAGAGATATTCTATTCTAGCCAAAAGCCACTGGTTTATATTTCACAATCAGACCTGCCTGTAGACGGAAAAGCTGATATATGCATATCATGTTTTGACTACTCCCCCAACGTGTGTGCTGCAGTTTTATCTCTGTGGACTGTGACTGTGCTTCTATATATTTATTTGAAAAGGCAATTAAATGTTCCCCCTCAGTCTAAAATCTTCTTTGTCAGATAAGCTGGAGACTCACTGAAGAAACCATCCAAATGTTTGAAAGATTGTCTATTTCTGCCGGATCCAGCTTGTGCACCTGTCTTCTGCACAATGCATGCTTGGCTACACTCTAGCTGTTATCATGCTGTGAGCAGAAATACAGGGGTAAGAATATATTTTGACAAGCATGCATCTAAAATGGATGTAAATTGTTTGAGAAATAGATTTTGTCTCCAGCACATTTCCGATAGAAACACTCTCAACTTGACCTTGTATGCGTTCCCAGCTTTTTCTCTCAGTATAAAGTTGTCACCTTGTGCATTTTGTCCCTGGGTTTGAATTGTGTGTTTACTCACAAATGTCAAAACTGAAATGTGACCATGAAACCCTATACTTACCCATGCTTTTAGAGAAAGTAGAAACACCTTTGGTGCACACGGTGCAGCTGGTTCACTCATCCTTGCATGGTATCTTATCTAATGTCACTCACAACAATCTTTGGCTGGACTTCAAAGCTGAAATACGGTCAAATCATATTTCAACACCTAATGTTGTGCTTATAGTCGCTGCAGAGCGTGTAGTTGGGCTAATTTAGTTAGCCCAAACCTCTTCCAGCCAAGGCTCTGAAGTTTTACACTATACGCCCAGTGTGTTGTGAAACTGCACACACTTTTATGTCCGTCTGTCTATCAAACTTTATAATGCTCTGATTTCTTCCCCACTGGCAGTGTCTTTTAATTAGATTGGACTGGAGGTATAACCACAGTCCAGGATGCCAATTTGTGTCCCAGACAGTGTAAAATTTACTGTTACGCTACCGTCGAACAGAGCAGGTGAGGGAGGAAAGGTCCTTGGGCAAAGAGCAGCTGACTCTTTCTCTCTCCTTCTCCTTATTTCTTTTACCTCTCTTCTCTCTTTGCAGTCAGACATTTAAGACATGAGAAGATAAATAAAAATCCTATTCAAGATCCTGACAAAGTAAAATGCAGTAGCACTGGTCCAGATGATGTCTCAAGAATAGAACCTTTCCTTACTATAAAGAACTCTGATGCATGTGCAGTGTATGTGCGGCATGTTGGGACTGACGGTAGTGCGATCACTCAGTTATTCTACTGATTCCTGACTGAGCAGGAAGTCAGCAAAGTGTCTGTTGCTTGGTGCACAACAGCGTTTGGAATATTTTTTTTCCCTTCCATCGAATGGATGTCACGAAATGCTCTGAATGTGCCGTGATTAAAACTATGCCTCAGTTTTTGGTCCAGTGTGTTAGAAACACAGATCCTGCGTAGAAAACACCAGTCGTGTGTTTAAAGCGTATGGCCAATGAAAGCAGCAAAGTGAACAGCTGCAGGTAATTAGAGCTGGTCCGGGAACGGCCGGGGATTCAAAGTAAACATGGACAGTTTCCACAATCAACAACATTTACAAACGCAGAAGAAGGAAGCTACTGAATTTGTGAAGAATGCGCAGTGGGAATGGAAAGCATAGAAGCATGAAGCCAGCAGATGTTGAGAATTAAATACATGCGGCATGTGGCTAACAGGACTGTGGGCTTATTCTTCTGATGGCAGGCTCTGGAGTTGCCGAGGGCTAAAAGACAGCTGTTCCGGGTTAATACTTACAGGTTTACACCCAGTCAGCCATTGCTATGTTTTTTTCATTTTAAAGATATTTTTTTTGGTATTTCTGCTTTATTGACGGTGACGGCAGAGAGACAGGAAAGGTGGGGAGACTGGGGGGGGGGGCACTCTAAAAGGATTTACTCCAGGGTAAACTGACCCTAGCTTAGTTTTCATGTCTACGGCTGCTACTGTTGTTGCTATGGTACATGCATCATGCGTGACGCCTCGCAATTGGTCAAGATTTTGCATCGGAGTATAATTGGCTGTTGAATTGATTGACTTTAAATGTCTGGATGAAACCGGACTCTTATAGAATCACGGCCCCTGAGAGCTCGGACTGTTTCAGGCAGAGACCTGAAATTCTTTTAGTCTGAGAGTGCCAACTGCGTCTACTTTAAATTGCTGAAAAGACGTGAATTATAGATGATTAGCAGAAGGAACCTGATGCTCTCTTGCATCTTTGCCCACCCCCAGCTGATGCTCACAAAGTTTTCAGTGAATCGCAGCACCTGTGAAGTTTGTGAAAGTCTCTGAGAGGTCAGCATTAAGGAAATGATCAGGCGGATACATTCTTAATAACACTGCAGTACAGCATAGAAGTATTTATGTCACCTGCACAGCTGACATTCTCTCTTTATTGCTGTTTGTTTGCATCACACAAAAACTACAGAGTCTACTGAAACTTTGTGGAAGGGTGCGGTATGGGCCAAGAAGGAAGCCATTACATTTTCAAGTAAGGGGAAGATAGTTTTTTTTTCAACCGGGTGCGATTGGATATT
Organism: Pseudorhombus dupliciocellatus; assembly: GCA_016785235.1. Lineage (NCBI taxonomy): Eukaryota > Metazoa > Chordata > Actinopteri > Pleuronectiformes > Paralichthyidae > Pseudorhombus > Pseudorhombus dupliciocellatus. The sequence goes on along the minus strand of JAFBJW010009053.1, from coordinate 7,788,561 downwards.
AGTCTTTGCAGAGATAATACACTCCAAGCAAACACCTGGTTTAAATTTGGCATCTAAAAGTTTCAAAACAAAGGTGATGGTATGAAATAAAACCTTATAAAGTGTTGTGTGTGAAGTTGTGCATTGTGTGGAATACCTAACTAAATATTAGCGCACTGGCCGGGCAGTCCAAGTGTGGTTCATCCGTCACTGGCTCAGACTAAAACAACCGTGCTCTGTTTATTCAAACTAGCTGCCTGAGATTGTACTGTCAGACGCTCTGCCTCTCTCGGCTCTTTGGCTGTTGCAACAAAAACATGTCAGTAGTATTTAAAATAGTGGTGTCATAAATGATTTGCACTAATCTGTGTAGGTATTCGTTCTGACTCATGAAGCAGTGGGTGATTTCAGGCAGCGGAGAGTGGGTTTTGTTTTTCAAAGCCAGGCACAACTTCACAGAGATGAAGTTTTAACATTTGCTTTTTGTTTCAGCCCCTCAGCGGTTCAGAAAGAAAATATGGCTTTTTTACTGGAAAAGAGAGCCCTTCATTAGGACAAATACCCAGCCAGGCATACGGTGCCCAATTCATTTCACTGTTAATATTTCAAACACTCTGTGTGTATTGATTATTCTTTACAGCAGTGCTTCACTTTTCTTGTTTAAGAATATTCTTGGAATCCAGCAAAGAAAATGATCTCTATGTATTGTTATGAATTGATGAAAAAGTTTAGAAAAAGAAATGAAAATAAATGTTGGAAATCCTTCGATGATGAAAATAATGCACTAACCATTGTCAGGAAGTTATGTGTTTGTTTGTCAGGTAGTTAGCATGATTTGGTAAAAATGACAGATTACCATGAAACCTGAATGTAGTGGAGGATATAGGTCAGGAAAGAACCCATTAAATTTGGATGTCAATCTAGATCAAGACCCGGATGCAGGATTTATTTTGGTTTGTTTAGGGGATTGTTGGAGCTTGAACACTGAGATCCAATATTTACCTGTTTATTTTGTTTGAGCTAAATGAGACTTTGTAGTTTTAAATTCCCTGTTGCATGTGCAGCACTGGATAGAGAAGAGATTTATACTTCTATATAAATATGACAGCACTGAGTTACAGCACAGGTGTAGCCAAATAATAATGATGTATGATATGTGACGGCAAAAGTGTCTTGATGAAGTACTTGCTTTTACTTCCTGGCTTCTGTCCTTCACCTCATATTAGTCCATATGTCCTCTCCTACATGTGGGAACCAGGGCAGTTAACCCTCCTTGCTTTCCATCCCTCGCACGTCACACCTCACGCCTCTGCCCCGTCTGACCAGGTGCTTCTGTTCAGTCACACCGCTCACAACAGCAGATTGGGGCGCATATTATTACTAAATTGCTCCCGTCAGCTTCCATCAAGATGAATGCTGCCAGCTGTTCTCCTACTCTAGTTATTTCTCTTTTTTTTCTAAATGCATCTTTCTCGTCTTCTCTCCTTGTCAGTTTTGCTACTCATGCAGTTGCCACTTTGTGATGGTGAAGCTCCGTCAGCGGTGAGTACTCTCCTGCAGCCCCTGACTGTGAACACCGCAAATAAGTTTTTAAAATTCCCTGAACAAGTCCAGCACACTACAGTACAGATGAAAGAGGGCACAATCTGCAGTGTCTCACTTTAAAGGGGTGTATTGTACATTTTATTTTGCAAAGATGAGACAAGATGTGTCAGATAAGACGGTGCATATTCACCGCAACTGCTCCCCTGTGTGTTCGGTTCGAGGGAGATATACATTATGTATTTCATGTTAAATCACTTTTAAATGCAGTGGATGTAGGGTTGGGCAAATGGTCATATCTGCACTTAAAGGAGTGATGTTTTTGTGGCCAGGGGCATGTTGGACAAAGTTGAAGCCCTCCTCCTCCCTGGAGGTGGTCTAGGATCATTAGTTTTACTTTTTGAAGTGTTTGGCCTTTTGATGTTCCTATGTTCTCTTCAGGCAGCCTGGCCTGAAGGATATTTAATATCGCTCCTACAAATTTCCAGTTAGGAATAATTTGAAGTGAGCATCTGTCAAAGAAACCGCCATTTAAATACACCGGTCATGGTTAAAGAGGCATAAAATGAGGCCAGATTAGACAGAGCACCTTTCTCTCGTGGCTGGCTCTGCTTGAGTCGGGGGCCAACCTGGGGCACAGGGACCCAGCGAAAAAACTGCTCCTGCTTCCAATTCGTCAAGTGCAACTATCTAACACCTCTGGGATCCAAACTCTCCCCTGGATACCCTCCTCGTGACCGGCCGTGCTCGCTTCTTCTGCAGCCGTGGCGTGGTGGGGATTGTCTCAGGGTCTCAGTTGGGTGATATTTTATTTATGAATGTTCAGGGGAGTTGGAACTAGATTATATTTATCTCTGGCTCTGATGCTCTGAACATCAGGGGACTCGAGCATCCCCTTCGTCTCCACGTCAAACGTCCCCTTGGGTTTCCACTAGGGTGTGCAGGAGGACCTTCATCAGTGTATGCAATCTTAGATTATGTCTTATCACCAGGAGAATCACAAAGGAGCATGTGAAAGAAACTGCCTCTACCTAAAGCTTTTGGCTGGGCCTGGGTCTGAAAGCTTTTCTTGTGTCGGTTTGGGGAAAAAAAAAAAAAGAAAGCAGATTCACTGTTTAAACAGACTGTGGATACATTTACTGACATTAATTAATTTAAGTGATTTGTAGTGAAATGTAATTATGGTTTGTTGGAAAAAACTAATCATAGTTTGTTGATTTCCATCCCTGGTTAAGTACAGTTCTGGTAGTTGTTAATTAGCAGACGAATACAAACCTGTAACATTTAGTTCTCATAGCACTTCTCAACTTTGAATGTTTTGAATGCCACTGTTGTCCAGGTGGCATGGGGACATTTTTTGTGATTTAATTTAATTTGTTTGGTAATACATATCTCTATTCAATTGCCACAATCCACAAAGACAACTTAAGATTCACTTCATGATTTGTGCGTCTCTCTCCTCTCCTCCTTGACATGGTTGCCCTTATTCTATCACATAGTAGCACCAATGCAATTAACCCTAAGAATGTTCATTAAAAAAATTGGGTAAGCTCCAAGCGTTAATTGTCTAAAAATAGTAATCTCTGCAGTAAATAGATCACCTAAGGTCTCAACTAATCACTAATGACAAGGTCTGACAGTCTTCATGTTCCCTGTGCAGATATATTTCCTTTTATCGGTTTTATTTTACAACACAACTGCTTTTCATAGCCACATTCAGAGTATTATGCTGTGTAGAGCTGACGGGACAAGAGGTTTTTATGGTTTCAGAAGTATAATGTAAAGAAAAATGTGAAAAGTGAAAACAAATATTGGTATTTGGTTAAAACTGGCACTTTCTGTATCTCTGTAGTTCTGTTAGTAGTAAGTGGTGAAATTAGCAATTAGGTTTACAAACTTAGCCTGTTGTTACGTTGTTAGCCCAACCAAGATAACACATTATCTTCCTTTCAGTGTCGGATTAGAGTTCATCATTTGGCTAATGCAGAATTTGACTGGGCAGGATGGGGGAAGCATCAGTGTATCTGATGCGTGAGGTACCATGCTGCTGCAGCGCAGCTTCAAGTGTGATTGGATGTTAAATAACTAGATAACAGGGAGTAGTTAATCGGTGCGAAGTTCAAAGTTTATCCTCTCTACCTTGGCTTGTCCTGGTGGTGGGAGGAGACGGTCTTGGAGGCGAATGTGCTGTAAATGTGGAACTGCTGTGGAATAGGCTGTCAGGGTTCATTAGCCCAAGCCATCTCTATCTCAGGAGGAATGTGGCCAGTGGTTTAAAACCAATTTCCATTACCTGCCTTCATTTTATTAACTTCCGTACCATTACCAGGGAGCTTCCCTTTGACGTTTGTTCCCACTCACTGTCTTGTACTTCTAAAAGATCCCTCCGGGAGCAGGGTTGTGAACCTCACTTATCCTGTACTGTGTGTTCCCTTTAATCGCCAGGCACAGTGCCTCAGCGCTGCACCAAAAGTGTGTGTGTGTCGATCTCAGCTGTCAGATGTAAGGACCTTTGCATAAACTCTGAAACCAAGTTTACTTATCACCACTGTTCGATTGGCTGTACGTAGAAATTCTGCAGGGAAACAAGTAACATCTGCCTTAATAGTAAGAGAAAAAGGCTCTCGGTCAAGTTTCAATTGTTGGTAGCTGTTGAGTTGCTGAGTCAGACACATTGGGTTGGGATAATCCTGTGGGAGCCTGGGGTGTGTGGTAAATAGTAACTGTGATATCTATCTATTCTGTGACCCCAGTCCACCACTGCTGATTAGATCTATTGGGAGCGTTTGTCCATGAATACGATTGGCTATTCTCGCAGCCTGAGTGAAATTGAGGAGTATGAAGCTTTTCAGATGCCCCTCTTCGTGACTGCCACTTGGGAGCACAGGGAAATGGAGGAGGAGGTGAAAGGCCAGGTGTCTGCCACAGAATTTAATTACGAAGGCTGGATGCTTTGTCCTCTGTAAAGTTGCTCCAGGCATTCTTTAATTGCCCCATTCCCCATTTCTTCCAGCAGTGCCTTCTCCAAAGTTCATTAGTATTCATCTCGTACACACATGTGAATGCTGATTTCAAGGATATTCTACTTTATTGTACTTAAATTCATTGTCTCAACTCGCAGCCAAATTATATTACTGTCTAAATGTATACTGAAATACATTTCTAACGGCGCCATCACACTTGAAAAGCCCCATTTCCAAAGTTGGGCTTGAATCCACTCTAGTTAGCTGATGAGATCGGTAATTGACTGTACTGATTAACTTGCCCATTAAAACGTTCCCAGCCAATGTTTCTGAGTGTAACAAGATTAAGATATAGAGAGCTGGAGAATGCATGTGGACTCCAGAGACACAAAGTCCCAGACCTGATTTCTCTGCACCCTGGGAAATCTTTTAGGGATTTTTCTCTCTTCTTTTGATACGTTTGCAATCAACAGTGTGCGCTAAAGCGGAGAATCTGTCATTTTACCAGAACATTTTGGAGACGGGTTACAGTGGGGTTCAGGCTTTTTGAACTCAGGCATTGTTTTTTGTTGTGAACATGAATAATTGTATAGTTTTCAGTTTTTTTGTGAACTGAGAAATTGTCACACATGAATGAAAGAGGAAGCCTGGCATCAGAAACAGAGTAAGCATCAGCCCAGGGACTAGTTTTTGAGTGTTGTCTGCAGGTAATGTTTTCATCTGCATCTTTTTATCTTCAAATAGCAGAGTTCTACCAAAACTATTGGATGGATCACCACGAAACCTGTCTGCAGTCTGAACATTTTGGTATACAATGCAGGAGGCAGATCAAGGCTTCTTTCTTTCACTCTCTTCAGCATTGTGTGATGTGGTGCTTTCACTGAATAATAACTCAATGGAAATAATTCAAGGATCTTAATGAAACAATTAAGGCATATTTGAGGAAGTGGCCTCTATAATTGTGTGAAATTTGGTGCAGATCCGAATAGTCTGTTCACAAGAAGACGGCTGTGATGTGTCAGCTCCTTCTGTGCAGGTTGTTTATCAATTGTTCTATTGGGAGCATGTGTCCTAGGGTCAGTCAGGGATTCGCACAAAGTTGATTTGATTTGAAGTTTTGTTAAACCAGATTATTTGACTGTTCCATTCCACGCCTTGCATAATGGTGTTACTCAATAAGTTGATAATATAAAATATTTTTTTAGACAAATTGCCTTTTTCCTCAGTTACCAGCACTGAGCTTTGTCAGCAGCGTTTAGCTGAGTTACCGGCATTTATGGAGAGAAAGCCGAGATTAACCCCAGCTTTAAAGCTGACTATAATTCGTTAAAACTGTAATCATGCGTAAAATAAGATTGATAGAAATTTTTCAAAAAGGGAATAGAAAGGGAATTATATATCCCAATGCAGGATTTAATGGCAAGAAAATTAATTCAGCTGCTTTCAAAATCCGGTAAGGCATAAAATCCTCCCGGGCAAATTATAAACCTCACCTCCATCATCACAGCCTTCCTAATGGGAAACAGAGGTTATGGCCCCTGTAGCACACCAATACCTGCGCTACGAACTGCAATGCGCACATAAACCAACACACTCTGGAATATAACATTTGCTTTATCTGGTTGCTGGGAATAGTTAAATCCTTCTTGGGGGAAGCACTCTGTTGGTAGGATTACCTCAGTATTCGCCCACCATTTCTCTCATTATCACATTTTTCTTCTCAACAGGTGAGATTAAGGCCGCCGTTTTTTTGTTCAGCTCTATTCAATCCTGAGCTTTTACACTGGATATAATATTTGTTTTGGTTAATCACTCAAGTATCACAGTGAGCTTGATATCTTCAGTAGCTGGTAACAGGATTGTTTGGCGTATGGGTGAAAGTCGGGGCACAAACATACTTTTTATACAATATATACTGCTTGAAAGTTTCCAAAGTAAATGTGTACTTTAAAGCACCCTGTTCTGTAGTCTGTCTATTCTAGCAGCTGTGCCTGGCATAAATGTTGAATACATCTTTCACACTTGAACCTAAAAATGGAATGAACATTTGCTGCTTTATAACATTACAAGTGCCTTACTGACAGAGTGCCACACCAACGCAAATAGTTTCATATAATATATAACTCTTATAAAATCTTTGCTCTGCTTGCCTGTTTATCTGTTGCGGTGCTGTGTGTGTGTGTGTGTGTACATTCACATACACACACACACACACACACACACACACACACACACACACATATATATATATATATATATATATATATATATATAAAATTATTATTATTTTTTTCTATTCACTTTCTCTACAGCTCGGGTCCTGCCCCGCATGGTTCACTTAAGAGTGGACCAGACACCTGCTGTTATAAAGGTTCATTTTGGTCTTACAACCGAGGCTGACACATGAGGAACCCTGCCTTTGATTGATTGTTGAGACCATTGATCTAATTTTGAAACCTTTGAATTTCTCCTCTGCCTCCTTCCTTTTCTTTTGTCTGAAGTGGAATAAACCTAATTTCCGTGTGCCTCATGCGGGGCTTCACACTCCAAGGTGGGAAAACAGAGTGAATAAATAAATAAAGAAAGCCCAGAAACAGGTCTTTCACAGCAGCACAGAGATTTTTATAGACTGGATCAATTAAATTTGTCTTATTTGGAACGATGGGGCTCTGTAACTCAATAAGAGGTAATGTGGTTGAAAATGTCTCTCAGTGTGCAGCCATTAGGTGAGAGAATGTTACCATGGGAGTATTAAGATGCGGGGATTACAGCGGCATAAGACTGGTCTGAGCCAATTAGAATCAACAGCAGCGTAGAAAGAGGGGATGTGGGTGGGTGTCGTGGGCGACCAAGTCGTGCTGTGAGGGTGAAAGAGAGGAGGAGGGAGAGACATCACAGCCTTGGCTTGATGGAAACCAGTCGTGCTGATAGAGGAGAGGGGAATCGCTGGTTTTTAGTTTTTAGAATGGCAGTACAACAATGGGTCAGCACAGTGGTACAGTGGATAGTGCTGAAGGTTCTTTGGTTGAATCCTCATCCTATGTTCTCATGTCAGTGTTTTATATCCAGCTTCCAAACACAGTCCAAAGACATGCAGGTTAATTGGAGACTCTAAATGTACCTTGGGTTTGACTGTGAATGATGGTGAAAGGGTGATATGATGGAGAATTGTACAGGATGAACCACCTCTCCACCTCTTGTCCAATGTCTGCTGGGATTGGCTTTCTCTTGAATATTATTAAAATGCTGAATACTTTTTAATATAAAACATTGTCGAGTTAAAAGATGGTTCTAAAGTATTTGTCCTACACAGAGTGGTTGTGGTCAGGGGATTAGAGTTTTACTTAGTAACCTAGAAAGTAGTAATCTCTCAAGAAACATTTTGTCTGAACCTAATAAACTGAATAGGTTGAAACTTTCAACTTACGAACACATTCATCAATATCGGAACGCAAATGCAAACAATTCTGCATTTATGACAATGTGTCATAAATCTGGTGTAGAGTTTGCTTAAGAATCCTTTCAAGAACAAATTTAAGAAAATTCTTAACAGGATATTGGTGAAGAAGACCCTCTGTATGTAATTGCCTATTACACATTGTATAAGGTGTTTTATGGAATTGCGTTTGTTAAGTGCCACTGTCTTACCTCCAGTGTTTTCATTTTAATAAATGTGTATCAAAAATCCTTTTGCAAAAACTCTTAAAAATGTAGGCTTATTACTGTCTGAGTTTCCTCCTCTTAATGGTCTCTTCTCCAAAAGACAGTCATTCTTTGATTGTGCGTGCGTGTGTGTGTGTGCGAGGGACACTTTCCTATCGGTGGACTCAGATGTGTCACTTGCTATGTTGGAGAAGGATGGAAACACTGAGTGCCTCAGGACATTGTAACAAAGTCCCTTGTGCCACCAGCCCCCCCGACACAATTACCCACTCATGTCTAATTGGCATTTGAGGCTTCTCTGCTTGATCGACCATGGCCACATCAGCATGAAGTGGCAGGGCAGCGCTCGCCAAGCTGTGACTTAACTGGTATCACGCTTTGTTAGTCTTCTAGCTGCTTACATAATTTGCTGATGTAAATTTACTCTGCCTAATTAACATCGTCAGCCTCTCATTTAATCTGAGCAGACACGGGATGTATCCGGTCCCTGGCGCTACTGTCCATTTAGCTGATTCCTGAATGGCAGTGCGGAGGCCTGTCTGTGGTGCTGCGTGGAGCCTTTGTGCCTTGGTTGAACAAATCCATTACTCAGTACGTACACAACTCGGCGCTGGCATGTGGAGTTGAGAGGGAGGGTTGTGCACGGAACTAACTTTCCAGAACTGTCCTGAATTAAACAAATTAAGATCATCTCTGTCGCTGGTTGATTGAAACTGTGCACTCGACTTGAGGCTTTAGAAAACTGCGCATGGACACAAATCTGACTGACAGGTCTCGTTGCAGGGAAGAGCTTTGCGACATTTGAGGTGACTCCGCTACAGACAAATAATCATCCTTTCAATTAGAGTCCCTTTCTCTTTATGCTCTCTGCAGTGCTTAATGGTCTTTTCCCACAGCGCTGTCTCTGGACGTCTGCATAGCCATTATTATCCAACTATTTCCTGTGTGAGTAAATGACAAGTCTAGAATATTGATTTGTTAACACATTGTGCCCTTCCAATGCAAAATCATGTGAGCTGAACCAACGTAGGTGAACATGCTGCAAGAGTAGCGTTGGTACAGCTCGTTTCGGGTTGTTTGTTGATTCTAAGATGCTTTTATTGTAACTTTACACACAGCCAGAGCAGATCACAACCCAAAACCAACAAGCCAAACCACACCCTGTATTTGGGTTGTAGGGTCATCAACGCTGAAACAAGGTCTGCAACTGGGCAGAGTTGGGCTGATATGTATCAAGCCACCCGCTCATTCCGGCAGTGAGGATATTAGATCAGACTGGTGGTTTGTGATGGTGGCAGGGTCAGTGAGCATCTCATTCCCATAACCCCCCCCCAACCCGGCTCCTTTCCGCTGCTCACCCATTTGCTCCTCTGCCGCACTGCAGGGTAATCAGGACAGTGACGCTTTATGAGAGGACGACAAAAGGATTTAGACACAAAGCCTGGCAGAGGAATGTATCTCATTTGCCTCCAGAGTTTGAACCGGAGCACTTCGGCACAAAAGTTTAAGAGAATTAAGTTTGGGTGTGTTTAGTCTAGCCTAATTGTTAGCATCCATTTGCAAAGACGATCTCTTAAAGTGAATCCCTAGTGTGACAAAGTTACTTCAGCATCTCTATCAATTAGAGTTGTGCGTGTGTGTCTATGCACTTGGCTGTTTGCCTACAGTAGAAAAGGTTAAGCATATAGTGGAACACTGATGACAATCTGGAAGAGGAGTTTAAAATTAGAGGAGAAAGTATTAAAATATTGATAACGCATCGCTGTGTCCATTGCCTGTCCATATTTTATTCATCCCACCTTGAAGGTAGCATGCAAGGTAACCCCTTTTCGTTCGTACCTGCTAACTTTTGCTTTCTTAAGTTGCCATTTGCTTTGCCTCCGCTGGCATTTTGCTCTGGTTCAGGAGTTGTTTCCTTTTTTAAAATGCCTTTCATGCATTTTATCCTTAAAAGGATTCCGTAGGACTCATGTCAGGGATAACGAACCCTCTTCTGATGAAGAGCCATTTCAATTTTTATTATATTCTTTGAGGGCCGTACTAAATTATTGAATGTATCGCCTCTAATAAGATTGTTTGAACTGCTTGACACAAGGTGTGGTGTCTGATACTGGTGGTGGTGATGATGCTCCCAACTTTGCCAAAACCTTTGCCTGAAAAAAAACAAAACAAAACTGTCACCTTAGTAATGCCAAATCATGCATCCTTTATGAGAAGTCCTTCCTTGTATCAAACTTGGCAGGAGTCACACAAATTTTAAAATTTACTTTTTTCTGCAGTATCAGTAATCCACTCTGAGAAGGGTCAAGACATACTCAACAGTTTTTCCCTCTTTAGCTCAAGCACCATTGCAATGGAACCAAGGCTCCTTCACAAATTCTCCTTCCGAGTGAGTGCTCAGTTTCTTGGCTATGGGCTCGCTCAGCACAAAAATCTCCCATCCAACATCATCAGTCTTAAAATGCCATGTTGTGAAAGCTGATTTTTGGGAACCCAAACTCCTCACAAATCATCTCATTTAGCACATTTCAGGCATTGCTGCGCATACCACATCCATTTCTCAGTTGCTCTGATGCTCGTGTGATTAGGCTTTTGATGGTTTGCTTGAATTACCTTTAAATCAATATATAATAATAACAATAATAATAATAATAAACAGCTTCCAAAACAATATTTGAACATCCTCATAAAAAATAAAGCAAGTGTCATGAATTTGTTCTTGAGATGATACTTGATAGGAGAGAGGTGTATTCCAGGTGTGTGGGTGAAAATGAATTTGTCATTGTTTTATAACCTCCATCTAAATTTGGTTTTACATGTATATTGTGCATTCACTTCACTGGGGTGAGGGTTAATTCAATTTAATAAATCTAATCTTTGAAAGTCTAATTCTTTTCACTACATCAAAGATACAAGTTGACTCATCCATACGCACAGAATTATTTTAGATTTCTAGCTACTCTCCCAAATGGTTCATATTTCATAGAGGGGGTGTGGGGGGGTTGCGGGCATATTTGCCAGTGCTTCTTTGAAGATCTGTGCCGAGCCTCTGCACAGACTTTGGTCAGTAATAAACAGGAATTCCCCCGAGGGTACGGCTCATAGGTGCTGTTTATGTTGACCAATGGAACTACAGTCTGGAAACCGTAGCTGTTGAGATTGAAGCAGGTGGGTTCTGGGCTTCAAAGACCAAAAGATAATCTGCTGAAAAAATCTAAAGCCCGGCTCTGAAATGTGCTGAACATCTACAAGCTTCTGCTCACAAAGACACAAGGCTCATCATGTGGTTCGAGCCAGCCCAGGAATGCTTTGATGCCGCTTATCCCCTAACTTTTGTTAGTTTATTTGACTGAGTTTTTATGTATAATATGTATTCCAAATGCAAGCTCTTCTTTAAAGAACTTAGCGAAAATCCTGAAGAAATAACCTTGGAGTTGGGAGCTTGTGCTAAAGCATCAGTTGATTCAAAGGCTCAGCAGCAAAGTCTTCCATAACACAGAGGGAAAAGTGCTCGGTCAATCGCTGGATAAATCGCAGCAAAAAATGCTACCACATAAGCACAAGAGATATTATTTTTCATCAGGACTTTGGGGTTTTAATTTTCTGAGCAGAATGATAATGTTGAAGTATTGATGTGCTTATTTTATATTTGATATCGTACAGTGATCTAATCTTTACTTCCTAAATGTTTTCTTGAACTTTTGCAGTACAAATAAAGTGTACTGAAAGTAGGTTAAAGGATTAGCTCTGGCAATTCTCCACTTTTCAAATAAATGTGTTTTAGGAGACAAATATATTTGCTGTTCCATTGATGATTACTTATAAATTATGTTCAGCCACAACTTTGAAATTAACCAATACATTTAACTCTCACTTTGGACTGACAGTCATTTGAAAATATAATCAGTGGCTAAAAGCAGCAGAGGTTCTATTAGGATAGATATTTATAAAAAAAAAAAAAAAAAAAAAAAATCTTTTTGGGGACATGGCGCCACACAGATCTGCTCCTCTTGCCATTTCCAACCTCTCTTCTTTGCGGTGTTAAGATGAACATGCTGCTTATTTGAGTCGTGGCTGCAGACATCCAATTCTTATCACTTACAAGGTGAAGCTCCAGAGCTGGCCTGGAAATATGGAAGTACATTCATTCTCGGTTCCAGTGTATTCGTATCTACTTGGAATGCAGGCAGTATTAAAAAAAGCACATCAAATTTAGTCTTCTGACTGAACATTTTCTAATTTAGTGCAACTGTGACCATTTCAATCATATAAATTAAATATTTTTCATATGCATGCCAATTTAAAAACTGCTAATAAATCATTGGGTCAATGCACAGGAGCGAGGATAGCTATAGTTGTGGAGGTGATTTCTACTGGAAATTGCTCTCTTTGTATCATTATAAAAACAGACCTGATGGGATGAAGGCTGGGTCAGGGCATATAGAGAAGGAATGTTTGTTTATCCTGCTATTCTGTAATGTTTTAGAAGTAGTCCTTCCACCTGTGTAACCACTGTGTACCGAGGGCTGCCACATGTGTACACTATTCTTCCCGAGCAGTCATCTACACCCCTTGACAACATGAATTATTAACATTACTTTTCTTGTCCAAGCGACGTCCTCCTTTTTTTTTTTCCAGTGGACTTTTTAAAGTGGCCCTCAAATGTAAATAGAAAAATAGGGGAATAAATTGAATGTAATGAATGAAATGGCCTCCAAGGCTCCATCTTAGATTATAAAAGAGTTTTTATTTTTTCTTCTGTGGAGAGTGATTGTGTTCTCTTTGCCTGCAGAGGGGGATGTTGCCCTGGACATGAGCTTGTGTCCTGTGTGTTAGACAGCGGCACACTGAGCTCACTACCTGCACTGGCGTTTCCCCCCATATTAATGCTATTGTTTGCAGGTTTCATGCATTTCATTGTATTATAAAAACCAATGTATTCCGGTATTTTGATGGTTTCTTTCTGGTTTCCACATAGGGCAGCATGCTAACAGACTCCCACTCCCGGTTTTGTGGCACCTAATTGTTTTGTCCTCGATACAGTGCAGCCAAGATCTGCGCATGGAAATCTTGCTCTGCAGCCGCATGGACAAATTATATTTACCAGAACATTAAACCGAGCTTTAAAAAGAATGATTGAACAGATTTCATTTGGTACAAAGAGGCACCGGTAAAAAAAAAAAAAAAGCCACTCAGCAGTGTAGTGTATGAATCCGGTCCATAAATATGAGAAATAGTTGAGGTTGAAGAATAGGTTACGGAGGTGGGAGATGAGATAGCGGCGGTTCAGATGGCCCCCCTCCTGGTGTCGGCCGTCAGAAGGAACGAAGTAGCCATTTTGTGGCGAGTGCGGTGGTGCGGTAGAGATGAGATGGTTAACACCCTTCTGCAGTATAGCCACCCTCCTCTCTCTCCCTCTAATTTTCTCTCTCTCCCTCTTTCTTTCCCTCGCTCGTTCGCTCAGTCGACTATGAAGACACTTCATCTTCCCTGACAGTATGACCACTGCTGCATGTTCTGATGCGTTCAGCATACCTTCATTGCATCATAAATAAATCAGAGAAATGACTTTTTCTTTCTCTTTCTCTCACATGTTCCTTTATCTTGACCTCTTCTGCGCCTGTTATCTTTGGGAGTTGCTGCAAAACGGGAAATGGTGTGCTGGTGGATTTCCTGTGCGCTCCCCACTCCTCGCTGTTCTTCCTGCACGTGCAGGATCACCCGCCTCCAATCCACTTTTACATTATCAGTCAGGAAAGAAATTATTTTTGCCACATAATAATATCCAGTTCCTGTGATGACAGTATCTGCTTTAATTTTAATTTAAATGTCATGCAAGTGAGGGATTTTCTTAATTAATTTGCACAGGGGATGCAAAATGCAAACTCGTACAATAGAAACCAAGTGTCATTTTTCCTTTTTTTGAAAGGGGGTTGGTGGGGTGCATTGTGACATAGGGGCTACACAAATAAACTTGACATGCTTTTGTTATTCCTGCTAGAACCAAGAAACGCACACCAACACACCAGCCCGCATGTACATTTTATGGGGCTGCAGATTACATGAGCAGGCGGGGTAGTGATGGGTGGATAGAGGAGAAGGGGGGATGTGGAGGAAGATTGTCAAGAACCCCTCACTCTCTCCCTCCCTCCTCCCCGACTGACTCCCAGTTACCCAGTCCCTCCACCCCTTCCTGTAATCTCCACTCCTCCACGGGTAGTCTCAAACCTTGTGTACGTCCACCACCAACCAATTACCTGGCAACCCTGCCCTTATCCCAAGCACAGGCGTGATGCTGCTGCATGATGGGGTTTTTGTATATTGAATTCCATCTCCTGGTGAGATAAAGGGTGTAGGAACAGGGCTTTGCCGCTGTGCTAGATAAGTGTTTCTCACAAACCGTTCCTTGCTGCTTCTTCTGACACAGATTGTGTAGAAAAGAGACATTGGGGATGGCAGGGGGGAGAAGCTGTGGGGGTGGATGGTTGTTGCGGCGAGATGGGACCCAATTTCAGCATGATTTTCCTCTTGTTTTTAATTTGTTGTAAAGCAGTTCCTAGAGAGAAGTAGGATCCCGCTCCTAAATGCTGTGCTTCTTCGTGTTTGTAAAGTCTACATGTCGCTATCGAGATCATATATTCAAATAGCAAGAGAGTGTTTTCTTTGGCATCTCCTCCTCTCATTGTAGACTTACCAAACACCAGATATTACTCCGTGGATCGATGGTTTATCTTCATTTAGGATGGCTGTTCAATCTGCAGAGGTGACAGTTATGGGTTGAGCAGCTCTGCGGAGTATCAGCTTTTATTCGGCTTCATCCCTTCCCTCTCACTCCTATTTGTTAGCTGTCCTGAGAAGTGTCCCCTGGTACCTATGGCCTGAGCCAGGCCCATCTATCTGTCTTTGTCTGGCCCACTGCGGGGAACCACACACTCATTGGTTGTCCTGGGGAACAATGTAAGTGATGGACCACCGTTCATACATCAAAACTGCAAGGCGTTTGACAGTGCGGGACAGAAACATTGAAAATAATGACCACGGCAATATGTATCAGAGGTTAAAAATAGAGTGCGGTGGAGAAGTGCTGGCAAAGTTGAAGCTGAGAGCTATTCTGTGTGACCCACCCAACCCCGGCCCTCCCACTGTTTTAGAGGTTAATGGAAGCTGCCTTGAGCGCAGGAGAAAAGATGTTTTCAGTTAGCCAGAATGAGTGATATTCAACTGCTTGGACACTAATATGCTCCAATTGAATTTCTGCCTTTGTCAGAGGGGAGTTTGTCCTGCTGCGGACCCTCCCTCACAGCTGTGCCCTTGCCTCTCTCTGCTCCACCAGCACAGAGCCAAAGCCCCAGAGGTCAAGTGTGAGGGGTCAAGTTTAACCTGAAACCAGACAGTGAGAGAAGGGGGGGATTCACAGTCCACTCAGCGTCACTATTGCATGTGTGTTTTTATCAGAGCAGGGCTTATTCTGACTGATCAATCATTCTCAGTTGGACACGTCCTCTGAGGACAGAGTGGATCGGGAACACAAATTAAACATTATTGTGTATATAACAACACATTTCAAAAGCATCTGCCTATGCAAAATCTAAATATTTCTAATGTTACGTTGGCAGTCATCTCGTCTGGTTGTACCTACTTTCATCTGTGAAATCACTTGGGAGACACGAAGGAACCGAACCTGATCACAACTCAGCAGAGACGCAGTCTTTTACAATCAGTCTCAACTGTATGTAGATGCAGAGGCACACAACTGAGACCAGGGATGCATCTGTGTCTAGATACATGATACCAGGTCTGCGCCGGGCCTGTGTGCGAGCCTGGCCTATTGCTTTCACATGTTATGAAGTTGATGTGCAATGTGTTTGTGTTGCTCTGCTGTTTTCGTTTAGTAAATTGCTTGTGGATCTTGAATCTGTTTCTCTACATAAACATCTGTATCTCCCTCACTTTCTTTCTTTCACACACAGACTCACGCTACACACACACACACACACACACATAGCACACACTCAGCGTGAGTCAGCCCACACCTGGAACAGATAAAGGGTCTTTCATGTCTGCAGGGCTATCCTGAGGTCAGTGAGTGCTGGCGTTGAGAGCTACTTTTACTAGGAGTGAGTGGAGCAGGAGAAGAAATGAGAAAAGAAACCACATATATCCAGGTGTTGCAGAGTTAAGGAAGTTTTATTAGACTACAATTCCTCCCTTGATTCCTTCCAGCATCAGTATAGAGATACACCCCTGGAAACATATCTTACCCATCTATTCCTTATCTCCTGAACACTGGGATAGATAACAGCGTGCTTAGTTCCTTTTGAATATCAACTTCATGACACATATATTAACCCTCATCGTTTTTGTCAAGCTACCGTTTCAGCCGTGTTTCAAACTTTTATAGGAGAATTTTTGCTTCGTGTTGAATCCTCCACTGAGTATTAAATTTCCACTGTTAGCCTCCTGTCCTTGAGGCTCCTGCCTGATATCAACTTTGAACTCCAATTATATTTCTGAGCTCATGAATGTTCTTACTCTTAGATAGACAGTGAACAACCATGAACAACACACAAATTCCAGGACGGGAGTCCCTTTGCCTCGGTATTTTACAGTTGTTTCCTGCTCCTCCATTGCCTGTAGTCCTATAAAAGTAAAACAAAATAGAGATCTAAAATGTCTCTTATAGAGCTGTTTTTCCCTGAATGCCAATGTTTCGTGCTGGAGGACACCCCTGTTTATGTGGGGGTGTGAGTACATGTTTTAGTGTGTGACTGAGGAATCCCCATGTCCAGTATTCCCCCCAGTAGTGTGCAGGAGAGTGTGGGAGTGGTCTGTGACACCCATATCCCTGTAAAGTTTCCGGTGCAGGTGTAATTTGCTGTAAAATGCCCTGTAATTTACTGCCCTTCGGGAGCACACTGTCTCAGGGTGTGAAAATCAATATGATGGCGGAGGGGGATTGTGCACGGTGTCTATGCTCAGCCACATTATAGCAGCAGTTAGGGTAATTCTGTAATGGCAGACGATGAGGTTCAACCTATCTAACGCTCAATCTGAAGCAGATAAATGTTTTACAACAGCCCCGTTTAACCCATCCTGCCAGTACGCCCTGCCTGCAAAGGCTCTACCCAGGGACTGTCCCCAGATCCAAGATGTAAACTGTGTGAGAGTATGTGTGTGTGTGTGTGTGTGTGTGAGTGAGAGGTTCACCCCCTCATCTCCCTGGGTGTGCATTCCGACTCTTAATGCTCTGTAACCTTGCAAAGATAGCCCGAGGCATTTTAGCATATAGCCGATCTTCAAATCCCCCCAGTTGTTTCAGAGGGAAGCCATGCGGAAAACATGCATTGAATCTTACAAGATACTGCATGTATAATGTAGCATAGGCAGGATCATATAGAGTGGAATAATATAACCCTAATACGGTGCACCTCTCAGCATGCAGAGAGGGTCATTTAACTGCAAACCAATGAGATTGATAAGGATGATTATGGAAGGCCTTGACTTATTAGCCAGTAGTGGAACGATGGAGGATAACTCCAGAGGCAATTAGTTGATACAGTGCAGTCATCGCCTTAACTTTTGTTTTTAGTAGAGTGTCTCGTGTGAATGAGCCGGTCTGAGTGTGATGGTGAGGACGTGGCTTAAGAGTGGGAATCCCACGCAAATCTTGCAGCCCAGTGCGCATGACGCGTGTGTGCAGCTTCAGTGGGGACACGCAATCCATTTTTGCCAGATCCGAGCAGAGCCGATCTCATTGTGCCTGCCTGGATTGTCACCAACAGCAATCAGTTGTTTCTGATTTATTAGATAGCCAAGGAAATTAATTTTGTTCCAAAATGCATGGTCGGAAATTAGATGGTGGAATTGTGTGAAAGAATCAGTGATTGTTTTCCCCCACCCTGCCATCCCCCTGGAGGTACTGATAACTGCTGATCTCTGTGACACCATTAATGAAAAACTTATTCAGAGTCAGGAAGAAAAAAAAAAAAACCTATCTCCAGCGATGTTGTAATTAACTCAGCTATCTCTACAACCCTTAACGTGATTTTAACCACCCATTAACATTCCCCCCCTAAAAAAGCTGTCTGCTGGCACTCGGGTCAAGGCCAGCTATGGACCTGAGGAAGCTCTGCCCTCGTTCCTACTTCCTGTTCACATGTGTGGAGATCCGGTCCTATAGGCTGAGGAGGAAAGCTCTTTTTAGTTGATATTATTCATTCTTTCATATTCTGTCTTGCCAAAAACTGAAAAATAAAAACGGTAAGTGTTTCTTGCTCAGACTGAACAGTTTGGGTGTTTCAGCTGTAAATCTTCCATGGGTACGGCCTCTTTGAATGCAATTTAGTAATAGTGTCTAATTATTTTCCCTCTTGGTCACACTTTATTATCACCATATCCATGGATCGTCTTATCTGTCACAGAGTGCAGCAGAAGCTCATGTCAATCTTTGTGTGAGACCATTGACTGCGGAAAATAACCAACTCAGATTTTAACGTTTTTTTTTTTTTTTTTGCTTGACCATGAATAAATATTGTTACAGAAGTCACGTTTATACTCAAGGTTTTAGTTTATGATGGTTCTGTTTGCAGCTACCACTTATTTTACTGTGCATTAGTTGGTTAAATGTGTTAAATAATTAAAACCTGGGGCTGTTAGCACTTAAATGATTTTGCCCACTATCTTCTAATGGGCAAACCACATCACCTCTGTGACAATGTGTTTGCGTTGCCCTGCCCTCAGGGTAAGTGGTGGTCTGAAGTATATATATTTCTGTGACTCATTTAACTGAACGGCAGGAAAGACAAAATATATTTTTGCTCCTTGCCTCTCTGCCTGGTGAGAATTCCAGTATATTCATATTATGCTTAAAATTGTAGAAATGTACTTTCCAAGACCAGGTTTTTAATGTTTTGGGGTTAGGGACTATAACTATAGGCAGCTGCAAACATGGAACATATACCTCAATTGAAACTTCTAACATTACACTTCTATTAATTCTCAGTAATCCCAGCAGGATATTTGATAATGAACCCCCCCCCCCATGTTTCTTCCTGCTCCTCTGTCCTCGGCGTTCCTCCACTAAGGCTTTTCCACCATTTTCTCACGATTGGATGCAAATTGGTTATAACACTGATCAGAACTTATTACAAAATGGAGCCTTGCTTAGAGAAAGAAATGGTGCATCACTATGGGAGCAGGGACGGGAGGGGCTGGGGAGCCTGAAAGTGGGCTCAGAGTGGTGGTGGGTGGGGCCACCGGGGGTGTGTGTGTGTGTGTGTGTGTGTGTGTGTGTATGGTGGGGGGGGGGGGCTGTTCTGTGGCAGGGATGGGAAAATTAGATTTATTTTTTTCATGTGGTGAAGAGAGGCAGGATGGAAGGGGGTTTGGGGGTTCAGTAATGGCACAAACGATATTTTATATATGTGCAGATGGAAGAAAATGAAAATGTTTTCTGAATAGGTTTTCTCCATGCATTTACTTTCTGCTTCTCAGAGCGTGTTTCTGTCTGTTCTCTGTCTTTCTGCATTTAACCCTCTGGATCCACCCCCTCTTCCTCACTCCTTTTTTTCTGCTGGCAGATCCCCAAGGTTATGGCATGTCATGTGGTGAAGAGAGGCAGGATGGAAGGGGGTTTGGGGGTTCAGTAATGGCACAAACGATATTTTATATATGTGCAGATGGAAGAAAATGAAAATGTTTTCTGAATAGGTTTTCTCCATGCATTTACTTTCTGCTTCTCAGAGCGTGTTTCTATCTGTTCTCTGTCTTTCTGCATTTAACCCTCCGGATCCACCCCCTCTTCCTCACTCCTTTTTTTTTCTGCTGGCAGATCCCCAAGGTTATGGCATGTCTGGACATCTAATCAGGCCAGGTCTTGATGCTGAGTATGTTTGGCCCCACACCCCCTATACTGTTTATCCTATACCTGCCATTATATATTCAAGCCTTTGTCCAGTCTTTGCTGTGCACCCACTGTGATAAATGAACACGACCTTGGAAAATGGAAAGGTTGAAGAACAATGATTCCAGTTTTATGAATTCATTTTGTCCTAGGTTGCGTGTGTTCGGCAGGTACAGAGGTAACGCATAAGTCACTCTCGGCCGTGTCTAATAAAGGTATGCATTTGAGCATTTGAAATTTATTGAAGCAAAGGGGGGACGCTGGCTACATGTGTGAGCCATTATG
This sequence comes from Pseudorhombus dupliciocellatus, assembly GCA_016785235.1. Lineage (NCBI taxonomy): Eukaryota > Metazoa > Chordata > Actinopteri > Pleuronectiformes > Paralichthyidae > Pseudorhombus > Pseudorhombus dupliciocellatus. The sequence continues at coordinate 7,768,227 of JAFBJW010009053.1, read as the reverse complement.
GGTAATTTCGGCAGTTACGTCTCTTGTCTCTTTGACCTAAAGGGATCACTTTTGCACCCTGTCAGTAACAATAAAAAAGGCTCCCTTTTTGTTTGATTTTTGAGATTTTGTTTTGCATTTGTCACTGTAACTGTCCTCTGGTAAAATGCACTGAAGTTGCTAAATAATAGATTTCCTGGCAAATGATGGGAAACTATGCAGAGTGAAGCCATTTAATGTGCCAGGGGTTTAGTATTATAATGTTTTAGAAGATGTGGACACACTGAAAGTAGTTTTAAAATAGACTGAGACTATTATTGACCTTTTTAGTGAAGGGATAGCTCTCCCTCTCTCCCTCCATTCCTCCCTCACTCCCTCTCTCTCTCTCCCTCTCCTCTCAGCAGACAGCAGTACTCCTGCCTGGCCAGTAGATGGTGTGGCTTGTTCAGGTTTCCTTGGTTTCCACTCACTGAGCCTTGCTTGCTCACCCGTGACTTGAGAAAGCGCTCTGGGGTAGGCCTCCCTAACCTATCATCCTGCACCCCCCCCAACACCCCTCTGAGCACCCCTTCCATCTCTGCCATCTCCCCCTGTCGCCCCCAACCCCCCCCCACCCCATCCATCCAGGGGGCAGAGTCACCGAGGTGGCAGTTCTAACAAGCTGCCGGGGACCGCGCTGCTCAAATGAGCCAAATCAAAGAGAAAAGGGGGAGTGGGATAGGTAGCGCCATGAACCCCCTGCAGAGAACAACCATTCTGATGAATATGAAATGAATTTGTATCGCCTGACATGGAAAGCCCAAGGATAACCCTATGCTCCGTTGACATCTTTACCCTGACATCCTTCAGACAGACATTAAAAGATTCACATGACAATATCAACACAAAATTACAGTAACAACAACTGGCCAACTAGCCGTGAATTATTTGTGGTCTGATTTTTGAGCAGGAACGCCAGAGAGTCAGTGAATTGCAAATTAACAGGGTTTAGATGCCTCTTGTGTTGTTGTTGTTGTTGTTGTTGGAGCAGCGAAGTGTTAATCTAACCTTCCAAAGTGTCTTCATGTCCTTTCTGAAAGGGACATGGGACGGGCTGATGACTCGACTGCAACACCCCTGAATTTTTTACTTTCATCGACTGGCGGACTGGCATTAATAAGAGTGCACTCCTGTATCATTTTCTTTTTCTCTTGTCAAGTTCCCATCCTCTCCTCCCGTCCCGTCTTCATTCTTCACTCTCTATTCTCTCTGCACCTCTCTGATTTCTCATTTCATTTTGTGGGGCGGCTGCTATCCTTCTGCATCTTGCATCTCTCTTGGGCTGTCCTCTTGGGCTCCGTGATGAAATGGCGTCAGGACACTCCACCAAAAAATATATGGGATTGTGGAAATATATCCCCCCCCACACCACCACCACCATATTGTGCCCTCCCGCATCATGCAGCTTTAGTCTGTCACTCCCTCAGCTCATATTCAAACATGTGTGAGTGAGCATGCACATGCACGCGCCCGTACACACCCATACTCAAGCAAAGCACACATGCACATACACTCATGAGGTTGCAGCACACTTCATTTAACACATACAGATGCAGGGCTTTGTGGTTTTCGGGGAGCCAGAAAACAAGGAAGTGCACAGAAATTGTGAAAGCCTGTGTTATCATTTATATCACAAATGCTGCTGGCATGGAAGAGGGGCCATTGAAATTGCTCATCCAAGAGAAGGAAACTTGGTGTATAATTATGTGAACGGTAATGCTTCAGTTTTATGCACCTATTTCGCGTGGATGTGTCTCTGAACCTAGATCTCAGAATGATTTCACAATTTACAAAATGCAATGCATCAGAGTGGTTTCTGTTCCTCTCTTCCTTTTCTTCCCCCTCAGTGTTTTTAAGCTTTCTGTGAATTTTGAGGAACTTGATCAACATGGCTTCCTTTGCAGGGCTCAGCCCATATGCACAAGTCTGATGCTGATCCGTGCGCGTGTTTATTATTTTACTTGTGCTGTTGTAAAGAATTAAAAATACAGTATTTAATAAACATAAGGAACAAACTCTTAAATTTGTCAACCTCACCCGTTGCTGAAGTTAATTACATACAACATTATTTACATATGAGTTAAATAATAATTGTTAATGACGCAATATTTTTAAAACAATCACCCAGTGATTTCACTTGTCTTGTTCATGGTGCAGTTGTGTAAGTCATAAGTATCTCTCTGGCTCTGACTCCAGGTCAGTAAGCCGCCCTGCCATATTGACCTTGAGAGGCAACTCCAGGGCCTGCCTATGTGTGTGAGGAGCGACCTGCGAGCGACCCCTCCCCAAACGGGGTCAGGGAGGCACTGAGGGGATATTGCCGCTGTGTATTTGAATATGTGCAGTGTCACTTTATTACCTCTGACGTGGGCTGTGCACCTGTCAGCCTCCTGATCAGAGCAGGGAGCTTGTGGTTTCCCTTATGGCCTGTCCAGACAACATTAAGTCTGAGATTTTCAAATGCACCCTTTGTATTATTCTACACCCAAAAATTCAGGGGGGGGTGCATCACGCGCTGATAAAGTTTTCTGTGAGGGAGCAACATGTGGCGAGGGATTCATTAACAGCACCGTGTCATTTAGAACAGCTGAGAAAATCCGCAGCACACTGTTTGTACGCGGCTCCTGGTTGGTAAGTCATTTCCTCAATGCTTTTGTGAGCATTGTCTTCAGACTGAATGCTGGAGGTGTTTTTGCTTTTGGTTTTCCTGAGTGGACACAATAAAAGCAATTTCTCTATAAAGCCACTCAAACATGGAGTGAACGGACAAAAGGGATTGGAGAAAATCTGGGCCACAGCAGAATCCAGCGTGCCCTGCTGCTAACCTCCCCTCAAACAAACATAGCAGCCATTTCCTCCCTCCGTCCCTGGAGCCCCTCGCCCCTCGCCCCGTGCTGAAGCACCAATTCAGCCGGCTGCAGCACAGGTGTTGTGACGTGTGTCATTTTTATTCTTTTTCAATGTTGACATTAAACGGCCTGCTATCTCAAGTTTTAATAGCATTCACACACTGAATACCATTGAATATAAAGCATCATGCGTGCAAAACATGATTCTCCAAGAATATTTATATTTACTGCTTATTTTGTCTGAAATTAAAAACCAAACATTATAGCAATAGGAAAATAAAATGTGTTCAACCTAAATTTATTTTTATTAGACTTGAGCTGCAAATGTATTATTTTAAAACAGGTTCAATTCTGAATGAATTAATAAAGAATATGTTGTCTTATTTTTCCATTATTATTTTGGCATGATTAACCACTCATTCAAGCCGGCCTTTCAGTGACGCGCAGGCCAATGTTGTATTTTTTGTATGGATGCATCTGGTAGGAATCATATGACCCCGCTGAGGGAGCTGAAAGTGAAAGAGGCTGTTACGCTTTAGCACTGGCCGAACTGCCAAAGTCACAGCCCGATCTGACTAAATCCCCGGCGTGTCCGCAAAGTCAAGCATGATGGAATCATTGCTGTGCTGTACCCAGTAGTGGAAAAACACCACCACAGCATAGTCTAACAAAGGCAGGAAATATTCCTGTAATATGTAAATAAAAATGAAAAAATGCCTTATTTTAGATTTTCTTATAATCCTACAGGAATTGGCTCACTTAACTGTATCTTATTTACTATTGTTTTTCTATTTTTAGGTGCATAATTTTCTTTTAAAATGTATTTTGTTTATATAGTGATGTAAATTCTCAAAGGTCATTATTTATTCTAATTTGTAATTATAAAATTAACTTGTTAGCGGTTAATAATAAAACAATTATTTTTTTCTTTTTCCAGTCTCTAATTTGCTAGAATGATTTGCTTGTTTGCTGTCGTCGGAGATAAAAATCATTTCTGTTCTAGTTTTGCCCCAGACACAGGAGGGGTATTGGGGGTTTAAGGACAGTGGGAGGGGGCCTGTGTGTGTGTGTGTGTGTGTGTGTGTGTGTGTGTGTGTTTTATATATATTCTCTCTTTTTCCCCTGTCTCCTGACATATCTGTATTCCTGATCTTCTGCCTCCTGTTTGAATAGAAATTTAAAAATAACAGAGGGGCTCATTTTTTTTCAAATCGTCCTCTCGCCTTACCATTTTCATCAGCTGCTCTGATAGCCATGAATCTTGTCACTCATATTTTTCATCAACTCGTGTCCGTGGAGCGTGTGGCGAGTTCTGGAGATGGCTGCTGAAGCGAACACACTGGTCAGAGAGAAACACACAACCAAGATGGAGAATAACACACAGTCATATCCACACAGTCATATCCACACAGGCGATATCGCTGTCTCTATAATTTCAAATCAGAAACAGAGCCCCCGAAATAAAACATGGGGTAAAATGTCGGCACTTCTGTGAATTGCATGCACATCCTTTAGAGGTGAATTGCCTGTACAGACAGAAACCAGAACAGTGTGTACACTTGACAAAAACCCATCTGTGCATGGACTTTGCTTTTCTTACTGGCAAAATGTTTTGTAAGACACGCAGGAATTTGGTAGGAGGAAAACCGTGTTTTTCTTGTGAGCGCCGGCAAAGAGAACAGAAAACAAGAGCGCGGGTGTGTACTGTAATGTTTCCTCCTGGTTCGATTCTCAGATGGCAGGAGCCAGTTACTATCACCGCAGCATCTGGGTTCTGCCGCTTGTCAGCTCGGCTTGTTTTCATACATGAACCATGTTTCTTTTGGTGCAATTTTTTTTTCTCCTTTCTACATGAATTTGACATTGTTTTCCCTGCTTATGTTCAAGGCTGGAATGATTGGCTGTGACAAAAGGGGCATCTCCCTCCATCTTCCAAAAAGAGTGATGGCCTCTCAGACAGCTGTCATTTACCATTAGTCAAGCTCCATTGTCCTCAGTTAATTTTATTTCGTCTTTCTTTTTATCATGCCGTAATGTTTTTCCCAGGTAATAACACATTTTGAACCTTTTCCCCTCTCGACCTACAACTGTCTCCGACTGAAATAATCACTTGTTCTTTAGGTGTTAATTGTGATTTAATTGCTCTAATTACTTCATTATCTCATACATGATTAAGTTAATTAGCTGAGTGTTAAATACTGTGACTTTTTCCCTGTAAGACGGGAAGAGTACCCGTTGATTAGTTAATGAGATTAATTATACTCCCTGATAAAGCAGGTATAATTGTGAAAATTCCCACCTGCGATTCTACTTTCACACCATTAACACAAAATCGCTGTAAATGAAGACGTGTATGCGTCTTCATCAGGTAATTAATTAGAAACGAGGGCACGCATGGTTAAAAATCATGTGTATTCATTATGTTTAATACCGTTCAACTGGGAGAAAAGGTGCTACAGTGTCACGCCAGGTTTTCTCTCTTAGAAATCGTCTTTTCAGAATGAGGTCAATCGTTCACATTTCTCTGCCCCAGGATTTGAAACGAAATTTTTTTTTTTTTTTTCGACCAATATATTTTTTCACGTTCAGAACTTTTTTTCAGAGATCTGCATAGATTGAACTTTGCATGTGTTAAAGAGTAATCACTTGTTAAGCTTGGGATGGAGTTTGAAAAGTGACCTAATGTCTGTCTCTCTGATGAGTTTGAAACAGATATTAGGCCCATTTTACAGAAACTGCAGCTTGAAGCCGGGCAGCATGCGTTGAATCAGGCCGAATCAATCAGGGTGGTTAGTCTTTAGTGGAATTTAACTGTAGAGAACGCAGGAGCCTATAACTTTATTATTATGGGATGCATCTGGAGAATCTAGCAGTGTTCTGAAAAGCAGAGGATGGCTGGCAGCGTTGTCTGTCTGTGTCTGTGTTTCTCTTTCCCCTCTGCACCCTGCTTCTCTTCCTCTGTGTCTGCAGTTAGAAGGTAGAGTCAGTTTTACTGTCACTACCTGTGAAATTGTATTCCACGAAGATGGATGCTTTCTCTTATATTCATGACATCCAGGGAAGCACAGTCACCTCCAAAACTGTTTAATATGGATGCTGTGGAGGCGGACACATGCATACACATCCACGCAAACACGGCACATGTGCGTGCACACACAGACACACACACACACACGCACTTTTTTTTTTTTTTTGCCCCAAAGACAATGCAAGGCTGGTGTTTTGCTCATGCTGATGATGAAGAGTAGTAGTGACAGTGCTGCTCTCAGTAGGGTTGATGCATTACAACACAGTGCTGCCATGTTGCGTAAATTCTCTGTCTCTCCTCATTGAGAACATGGAGGCTTCTCATCTACCATGGTGCACCAGTGCACTTCAGTGTCTCTGCTCCTCCATAGTTTCATGATGGCGTTCACCAGTCATCTACTCGTCCATTTTGTGGCGTTTTCATTTGCCTTTGTGTACGTATCTTATCTAATCTGGGCTAAGTGGCAGCCCGGTGCGGCGTTGTACTCCGTTGCGTTTGCCATGGATCCCCGGGCATGCGCTCTGCTGGTGAAGCCCACCTTCCTCTTCCTGTAGAGGGAAACCGTGCAGAATAATCATCCTTGGTCGGGCTGGAAGAGAAAGACTGGGGGTACATTTTGAGGGCTATGTGCGTGCATGTTTGTTTGCACTGACGGAGAGGATGAGGATGGAGGGGTGTGGTCTGGGGGTCAAGGAGGGCAGATGAGACTCACAGCTGAAGGGTTTGAGGACCGCAGCCTCAGAAACACAAGATTAATAAAACAACACCGAGCACAGGATAAGACTCTGAGGGCACCAACAGACCCTCTCCCCCCCTCCTCTTTCTTGCAAGCCCTCCCTTCGCTTTTCCACAGCTACCTTAATATAACCAAGAGATGGATCTCCACAAGCCCCATCAGAGAAGGGGGGGCCCCCAACAGAGAGGGGGGGGGGGGGGGGCTGTTTTTTTTTTTTTTTTGCCTCCAAGCTTAATGCTACATAGCTGGCACCCCTGCTCCTGTCTGCATGCAGCCAGCAGTTCCTCCCAAGTCTATAGAGTTCCTCCCAGTGCCTCAGGTTTCTCCTCCTGACACCCGGATACAGCAGGACAGTCCCACAGCTCTCTGAACATGCAGGGACACAAAAATACACAGCGCATGCGCGTCCTTTTTCGCTTCATCTCCTCGGAGAGAGGCTCCTTGAGCAGTCACCGTGCTGTTACATGTCTGTTTGGTTGAGCTCTGTTGTAGAACTAAACTTAGGCTCTGTGCCCTAGCTGTGGGTTGTGCAGAGTTTCTACACCTCATTCTTTGGTGAGGGGGAGGAGAGGAATCACAGAGTCTGTGGAAATGGGGGGGGGGGGGCTGTTGGGAATCACAGAGTCTGTGGAAATGGGGGGGGGGGGTCTGTTGCGAGGTTCAGAGGAGAGGTTTTGTGTAATCCTATGCTAAATTCGGCATCAGATCTTTTGCGAAGCTGTGTAAAACCAGTGTGTTTTTCTTGTCTTTACTTTTCCTGCACACCTCAGAAATGATGATAGCACATGGCTTTGCAGCTAGCTCACCCTCAAGGCAAAATGTACCAGGCTGCTAGGCGGCGTTACCTCTTCCTCTTCCTCGAGACAGCTAACCCCCTCAAAGGATGCTGGCGTCTGGAGAGAGAATGCCTATGAGCAGAATTGGGAAGAAGGAATGAGGTTTGGGATGGGGTGGGGGTAAAGATGGGGCTGGGGGGAGCGTTGAGTGGAGGGGAACGACGGAGAGAGGGAATATGTGTTTGATTCAAAGTGGGGGTGAAAAAAAAAAAAGTCAGTTCGGTCCCCCCTGTTCTTTGTACAACATTTAGCTTTGACCCTCCCTTGCTTTCTCTACTCCCTCCCACCCCCCACTCCCCCCTACTCATACACACACACACACAGACAGGGTCCAGCAGATCTGGAGGATATCACACCAGCGAGCCTTTTCTATCTTCTGCACCGAGATGCACGCTTCTTGATATATATCTACTGTATAGTGTGTATATGTCCACACCGTTGCAACAGGCAGACACTGAGGGAGGAGAGAGGGAAATAGGGACGAGGGAGTGACAGGAGGGGAGTGAGGGGAGGAAGGGAGAGAGGTAGAGTGAGAATCAGACTGAAATAGGATAAGGGAGGGGGGAGAGCTTGATATGTTGGTTACATGTTTATGATGCAGTGAAAAATATCAATTTAGATTTAAGAAAAAAAAAGAAAAGAAATAAGGCTCAAAGAGTATTCCTCATATTTGTGGTGAACTAGTCCACATAGCTGCAGCCAAAGCCCTGACCAGACCTCTACTTGTGCAGAGCTGACTGGAGGCGACCCAGGGTAAGTTATGGGCTTTTTTTTTCCTCCTCTTTCTCTCCCTCTCTATACGCCGCTGATTACGATGCTGCTGATTGATTGGTTAGAGGCTGTGGATTATCACGGGCCGCTCGTCACCAGGTACCTGATGATGAGAGGAGAGAGAGACGAGGGGAGAGGGGGGGCGAGGAGAGGAGGGAGGGATGAGGGGAAGGAGGGGTGGAAATTAGATGAGCATGGCCAGTGCTCACATCACCAGATCTCACTAACTCTCTTTCTGATTTCTCTGTTTACTCTGCCGCTGCACATTTGTATACGTGTGTGCAAAAAATTGATTTTTGTGCATTCCGTGTGTGTGTGTGTGTGTGTGCTCATGCATTGCCTTGCTGTGCGTGTGTGGTCTCAGCCGGCACACGTTGCCAGCCCGCCCGCCTGCCTTTCCTTCCGTCTAACTGGCGTGTGCTGATGAGGCTGTGGGGAGGGGTCTGCTGATGAGGGAAATCCAAAGGGACCTTTTTGTGAATATGCAGATCAGGGGCATGTGTAAATGGGGAGGGGGCTCGACGTGAGTGTGTGCCACACGCTTTTCTGTTTATACGTTCCCCATAGGGAGCCTGATCCTCAACAGATTGCCGGCGTTTGGTGTGATCTTGCCGCTGCTTTGTTTGGGGCATTCTCTGACAAAGATGGAGAAAGCAAAGAGGAGAGCCAGAGAGGGGGATAGTGGAGGAGGGGAAAAAAAAAAAAAAAAATGGAGGGGGGGAAAAAAAAAAAAAAAAAAACGGATAGAAAAACACAGTTAAAGAGGAGCGAGAGAAAAAAAAATGGTAGAGCAGCTTCAGGGCATATTTTCACCCCATTGACAAGACGTGATGATTGCTGTTTTGCCCCCTCCCTCCTCCCCTTTACCTCCCCAGACATTTTTCTAATCCATTTGCATGTCAAAGCAGCGGAGGCCACTGTGCAGATTAGTATAAGATGACATAATGATGTAATGAATTAAATGCTCCTGTTTAAGCACCACACTTTGCTTTAGTGGGAGGCAAGGGGGGGTGGGGAGCAAATAAGAGAGGAACAAGTGAGGATGAGACACTGACATGCTTCTCTGTTGACTCTTCTTTTACACTCGTCTTAGAACCACTGATTGAAGTAACCTTTTCTGCTTGGTTTGATGACAACACTACACCCAGAGTTTGCACTGAGCTTAATTATATTGACATGTTTCAGCTGGATGTGTATATTTGACTGTTGCCATCTTTACACACTGAAACCATTTCTGGACTCATCAATCATCAATCTATCATAACATTCCAATATTTATAGCAAATTATGAATTATATTTTGTTTTATTTTAAGAAGGAGATGTTATATGATTTTGGGAATTATTTATTTTAGTCTTTGGATGAAATGGAATTCAGATTTTCTTTTATTTAAAAAATTAGAATAAATAAACTAATGCATATTAGCATCAGCTGGCCCTCACTAGTAATTTGGAGATTTGGTTTTGACAATTTGTGTGAAGACCTAAAATAATAAATAAAACATTTAAATCACAGTATTGCTTACTCCAAAAAGGACGGCTGCACAGCTGAAGGGTGTTCAGCTAAAAACCTAAATTGTAAACACGTTGTTGTTTCACGTGGCCTTTAACACAGAGCACTAAAATGACTGTATCAATAGTAAAGGCACGAGGACTTTTTTTTTTTCTTTCGCTGAAAAGATCTGAGACACAACACCTGGGTCTCTATGGAGAAACACCTAGTCTGTGACAGAGGCTGGAGTATGTCACTCCTGTCATCTGCCACCCCACCAATAGATAGAAACCCAGCGCTTGCACACACACACACACACACACACACACACTCACACACACTCATCTCAGTCACCTGCAACAATTGGGATAGCTGCCTCATTGAGGACAGGGGCAGTGCAGGGGCTTGTTGAGGAGGAGATAGATATGTCCCTCATCTCACTAAACTTTGCGTTATTCACGCCGTGGTACTTCTCTCCAATCTCATCGATCTGAGATGTACTACACAGATTCAGTTTTCCTCGTCTGATGGTTGTCTCTTCTATTTGGCCATGATTCAACTCTGCCATGTAGGAGAAATGCCTTGATTGACACCGAAATAGTCAATGAAGACATCATGCTGGACTACCGAAATACATATAGAATTTATTTCAAGTATTTAAATTGATGTATCCACAACAGTTCTACATAAATGTTAAATGCTTTATCAAGATTTTGGTGATATTAAAATAGTCACTCTTGCCAGACATAGATATTTCTCAGTATAAATTATATTCCCTACAGAGAAATAATGAAAGGGGAAATTTGCAAATACATTTTTTTTTTCTAGTTTAGTTTATGATTTCTAGCTGTCCCTGGTGTGGCCCCGGAGCCGTGTCCAGGCGGGTGTGGCCGTGTGGAGTCAGCTGGCTGGTGCAGGGGGTAATGAGTATGCACTGTGACAGCTGGGATAAAGTGTATGGATGTGTTTGGTGGGAGTAATCAGCTGCCGACCACGGGGTGCAAGAGGGTGATGTGAGGCTTTATGACTGCAGAGCTCTCACACACACACGCACACACACACACACACAGTGGTCCGTTGGGACTGCATGCTTCACCTCACCCTTGCTCTGCTGAACATATCCTGAGCTTCATGGCGAGCTTCTTATTCTTGCTTTCAGTAAAAATAGATTTTCAGCATTTGCTTCCAACAACCTGTGAAAATGAAGGATTTCTTTTCACGTTTACTCGTAAAAATTCACTTATTGGGAAAAATGTTAACATTTCATCTGAGCACAAAAACTCTCCGAAAATAATGAAGATTTTAATTCATGCCCATTTTGATGCTGCACAAAGATAACGCTGTGTTTCGTTGATCAGGATCCAGCATTTTGTTGTTAACAGCACACCCGGCGAAACATATTAAATAAGTGATATTTTAAACAAATGCTTTTCTAATATTGCAGAAGAAAATAAACAGTGTGACGTGCTATATTCCAGATGGTGGTGTCTAATTGCTGGACTGATCAGCTCAGCTTTGCTACAGGCCATCTCTCAGTTTGAAGTTTTGTTGGTTAAAGTGCTTTACAAGTAAATAACACACTGATAAATACATAGAGGGGTAATAAATATTGACAACCCGTGCATGGCCACAGCCTCGCTTTGCTTTGAGTCATACAGTTTATGGGCCATGTTGTTGTCAGTGTGTATTGGTAGTCTGGGGGCACATGTGTTTTTCTTTGACTGTCCCTTTGTTTGTGTTTGCCTGTCTGTAAATGTGCAGCTGCAATCCCAGGCTTTGATTGTGTCTGGTCTCTAAATATTATGTTTGTGTCTGAGGAAGGTGTTGAAATGTCTGTATCGGCCTCCGTTGCAGCTTTTGACAACACATCTGTGCGTGCAGAGAAAGAGTGAAAGTTTGTGCGCACGTGTGAGAGATGGAAGCCTTGCCTTGAACCCCTGGCCCTGTCACTCTGGGCTGCAGTTTTCCACAGCTCCTACAGGTTCTCTATAGTCAATGAGGAGGATAGGCGGGAAAGAGGATTATTGGTATTGATCTACCCAGGGGGATCATTAGGCATCACTATCAATTCACAGCTCCTAGCGCACAGCACCGGCCTGCACAGACATTGCCAATTTGTCCCTATTAGAGAGCCCAGGTTCTGGGTGTCTGCTGTGAGAGGCTGCTCAGGCCCCACTGGAGAGCAGCCAGCCAGGGCCCTGGCATAGGCCTGACCACTGTGGGGGCTTGGCTGCGTTTAGATAAGGTGATGAAACACACGCTGGCAGCGCTCCTCTGCTTGACATTGTGTGGTAAACACATTTAAATATGCAAAAAAAAAAACAAAAAAACAACACATTTTTTTTCTCATCACAGAGAGAAAAAAAAAACCTGCCCAGTGTTTTGCATTCAAATGTGTGGGACTTCAAATTTTATTTAGGGTAACAAAAGACAACAAGATTTTTTTTTAGACTTCCTGCACACATTCTACTTCCTGTCAGTAGTTTCCTCTACATCCTCATATTATTTACCAAGGGGTAATTGGCACTGTAATAGAATACTTCAGTGAGGCTTATCCAGCCTGGCCCACTTATCTGTGTAAGCTGGCTGTTCTGGGGACTAAAGCTGCTAGATCCGTTGTCGCTGACTTTAACCCTCTCTGCTCGAGTCAGGTGTGCACGGTGCTACACCGCTGACTGCCACTGCGTCAGGCTGGGGTGGCTGGGTTCAGTCTATATATATATATATATATATATTCTGAATTCATTCGTGCTTTGAATTTGTATGTATTTGTCATTCTTTCATGTCACATTCTGTTTCTTAGTACAATGTAACTTTGACTTATCTCCTTAAAATTTTTTGTTTAATCTCCTTTTTTAAAACATTAAAATTATGTCATCAGGCCACTTGGTTTTAAACTACTACATCCCTCTGTTTTATAAATTGACCTATCGCCATAAAATGGTGATTCCAGTTGAATATTTTTGCCAACTAAAGTAGGGCACAACCAAAAAAAAAAAAAAAAACTATATCCACATTGCAGTTGATTTCATACTGATCCCTCTCTGTGTTTGGTCCCCTCTTTTAAGAAGAGCTTAATGTCCAAGACGACACACTTACGAACACTTACGTAAGCTCTGGAGTGCAGCGCTTATAGAAACAGATGTGGTGGTTTGAAGACTGAAGGTCAGAGAGCGGGGGCGTGTTCAGAGTTTAGTTTCACTGATTATGATTATATGTGTGTTTTTATTTCAGTTGAGGTAGGTTATGGTGCATGAGTCAGTAAGTAAATGCTCCCTACACCCACACCCACACACACACACACACACACACACTAAGAGTGGACCAGACCAGACAAGCCTTGCAGTTGACCGTGTGGGTCAGTGAACAGCAGGTGATTTTTTTCTCACGCCCCCTGACCCTTTTTTCCGGGCCTCTTTAGCTGCAGTCCAACAAAATCTTAATCATGCAGAAAGTCAGACACCACCCACACTGGCCGTACCCTCACTGTAGCCAAGCACACTGCATGTTTAGGAATATAGCACATAGATATGAAAGAAAACCCCCTCTGCCTTTGTAACAGGGCTGTGCTTCGTGAAACTGTGTCATTTCACACTGGGGTCTATTAGAGAGGGAGGTGGGTGTAAAGGATTTAAGTGCTCTAATAAATCATCTTCCAACACATTCAAAATTCATCAGTGCTCGCTCTTTGCCCTTTTTCTTTCCGAGTGGGCCCTGTGTGGTCAGACAGCCGAACCACATGAACGCCGCAGTAGAGACTGGGTTCCAGGGGAGCAACACATTTGGTCTTCAACATGAGGTTTTGCGTGTGGAAATCAAAGGCTTGCCGGTAATGACTTCAGTCTGGGCAGAGTGTGGGGGTCCGCTCGAGCCGCTATTCCCCAGTCACTGTGCAGCTTTCACACGTCCTCATTCACGGGCGGTTCCTGGGACGCCGTGCCGCTCCACCGTGCTAGGTCAACAACCACGTAAATGACATGTGGAGCCAGCTCTGTTTTGAGCAGAACATTCAGTCGCTCTCACTTCATCAAATATGAAAGCAAAGGAAATATTTGTACCCGTAAATCACAAGGAAGTAGCATGAAGCAGTGTATACGGCTTTTTTTCTCTTTTTTTTTTTTTTTTTTTTTTTTTTTTTTTTTTACACTTCTATTAGAAAAGGTAGAAGACAAGAATGAAATTGATGATCTAGCTGTTACTCTGCTTGGTCTCCAGCAGCATGGATGTGGAGCCACCAAGAGAGGGCAGTGTGGCCTGCCCAAAAGCATGGTTGGAACATTGTGATCACCTGACACGAGCAGACACACACACACACACATGCAGACACACAGACATATGTTGGCTTTTTCTATAGTTGTGCGGTCACTTATTGACATAATGCATTCCCTACAGCCCCTTACCCTAAAACAGCACCCACCCCTAACGCTAATGCTAACCAACCAAGTCTTAATCATCAAACAGCCTTTTGTGAAGCTCGTCCACATGTCCTCACAGTGATGGTTATAATCCGGAATACTTCCCCCACGCACACACTCAAACACACTCCCCTCTGTCCCTGGCATGGTTCTTGTGCACATAGATGATATACAGACATGGCTGTCTGTTTTTCTTTCTTCATGGTGGTGTGAAGAAACTCTCTGATCTTCTCTCTGGCATGCATGCCTTTCTCATAGGTTCTGGTTAATTTTCCCTCCGTTCATCTTTAATTGATGTTTGTCCAAACACAATGAATACATTCCAGTTGAAAGGCCTGCCCATTTACTACTTCCCATAAATAATAATATTCCTTTGTATGGATTTATTTATATGTATAAAAACCATACCAGTATTAATGCAGAAATGAATGGAATATGAAATGAATGAAATATAAGCAAAGGCAGAGGGGTATTTGTTGAGTTAAAGGACTACATGGTTGTGTGCCATTTGGTTCCTATCCTTTTGCGTTTTTATGAGGCAGTGGAGGCAGACTGTCTGGGAGTAATCAGATAAAAACAGGAATCATTCATGATCCTTAAAAATGTACAAATGAAAAATAAACAGATCGAGCAGAGCCAGTGGGAGCGACGTGTGCTTCCGCTTCTGTCGATTTTACCCAGAGGACCAGTCATCGGCGGATCTCACTGGTAGAAATCCAACATCGTCTCAATGCACATTCGTGTCATCTTGTATGTTTTGTTATCTGAGAATATAAGAATGTGTGTATGTGTTTTCACGGGGAGGAGGGAGAGGCTGTAAGCGAAGGAAGAAAAAGAGCGAAAAAGAAGGGAGATGGATGAGGGCAGTTCGGGGGCCCTGGGTGTTTTAATTATCCACTGCTCTGTCGTTGGGTCAGAGCTCGCTATCTCTCCCTGGCTTTATCCCTGTCTCATGATTTGAGCAGTACCTTTATCCCTAAGCCTTCAGCTCCTCTGGCCAAACAAAGAAGAAGGGAGGGCAAAGAAGGGGTTTTACAGCAGTAACTATGCCACATTTACCATTAATATCCCTCAATCTCCTCTTTTTTATGTACTGCAGAGCATAGTAACCTCAATAAAGTGACCCTGGTGAGGAGTGTATGAATATGGCTGTTGGGATGGAGGATCCTCTTGCACACTAGGTCAGAACTGGTCTAGTTCTGATCAAAAGCTGAAGCTAAGTACTGGCAGCCGCCGAAACAAGTGGGGTGAAGGAGCACTTTTTTTTATGGCATGTTTTTGCCTTCACTCTTTCTTTCTGCCATTTTTTTTTGTGAGGAGAGATCATTGAAATGCCAAGTGTTCCAGGAACACTGTTTATCTGATAACGCTGTTGGCTGAGGAATGGCCACTGTGGACGGGCACCATGGTCACATGACCTTGCTGTAGAATTTCCCTGAAGCAGAAGCGTTAACACATCCATGCTAGGCAGCGGAGTCGATTTTACTGTCACTGAATATCCAGATGAAATACAAAGACTGAGTTCAGGTTGGAAAATGCTCGGTGAATGGAAACTTTCTTTTTCCTATGAATGCCATAATTTAAAAATGATCTTCTATTTCTTTTTGCAAAGCCTTTTGTCATGAGTTTTTTAATTGTAGATTTAAAAAAACAAATAAACAGAATTGTTATACTGGATATTATGATGAATGTGTGGTTGAAATGAAATCTATTTAGTCGCTAAGCCATAAAAATTTAAAAAGTATTAATTAGGTAAATTTGTAGACATTTTTTTTTAAATCTTCAACCGTATTCACCAAAAGATATTCAAGGAACATTTTAAAAGATAGAATAAAATCAGTGCAGAGATCTAAAAGCCTTTTGTTTTTGTGTTGTGTATACTGGTTACATATTTATGTATATATTCTGTATATCGTTTGTCTAAAAGAATCCACAAGGCAAATGTATTTATTAGTGTGTGTGTGTGTGTGTGTAGTCTGTGCATTCTGGGTTTCTGTGTTAGTCTGTAATTTCTCCATGACAACATGGTTTTGATATGGGTTCCCTTCCTGACATTTCCCCATTCGGGGAGGCTTGTGAATTGCCTTGCCTCTCCTTCAGTCAGCATGTCACATGAAAAAGGTGTGTGTGTGTGTGTGTGTTGGGTGGGTGGGGGGGCTGTGGGCGCTTGGCTGGGGGGGGCAGTATGAGGAATCTAATGGGCGTCTGGTCTGATGGTCCTCAGCCGTGGCAGTAGAGACAAAGCAGATGAATTGTGCAATGGATTCGAAGAGATTGGAGACAAGTGCATGTCAGCAGCCCCTCCATCTCTGCTCCTTTCCTCCCCCATCCTCCAGGATCCCTCCCTCTCCATCTCTCCTCTCTTTTTGTCTGACATCCTGAAAAAAGCAGGCATGACAGCAATGCTCTGCTTGAGCAAAACATTAAAAACAAAATGCAATCCTCACCCATTTTTCTCTGCTATTAGATATTCAGGCAGACACTCAGTGTGTTGAGCCCATATTAATTGTGAAACACTGCATGACAAATCTTCATCATATTAATCACTAAGCAAACATCAAGGACATTTTGATCCATGCTGTCTGGAATGCAAGAAACAAATGACAGCATTTATAGAAAACAAATTTGAGGATAAAGGCACTTAACTAATCATCTAAAAAGAGGCACAGTGGAGTGAAGTCAGGCTTTTCTTCCTCATATTCTTTTCACTCATTCTCTCAGTTTCTTTCTTTTTAAAAAAAAAATAATTGCAATGTCTTTTCTTGAATCCTCCATGTTGCAGTAAATATCCAGCATGTCGGACCAGTGCTCTTTCCACTGGACGCTTCCCTCCAGGAAAACATTGATAGTCAGCACAGGCGGCTTCAAACACCTGAAGCTGGAGGTAGAAGAGCAGATCTTCTTATCTCTGATCCCTGGAAGAAAATACAAATCACAGAAAGCTTTATTATTTTCTTGTACGTCTTTGTCATGCGAGGCTCTGGCCATTGTCCCAGCTCAGATGAATGTTGGTGATTTGTGGCAGCACTATAGCCCAGGACTGTGTCTGTGAGGATCCCCCACTGTACAGACAGTGTGCTGATGTATTTTAGACAGATACTTTGGCTTTGAAGTTTCAAAGAGGGAAGACTCAACGCTCTAAAGGGTATCACATTTCTTCCACTGAACTTAAGTTCTTTAGCTTTTTTTTTTTTTTTAACTTTTTTTTATTTTTTACATTTATTCAGGTTGTTTAACACCAGTAATCAAAATACATTTTTTGTGTATATTTAATTAGCCTACATTTATTCCCTCCTAAAACAGAAGAAAATACTTTTAATACAAGATGTATCAATATTTGCGCAAATTTAATTTTGTTTATTTCTTAAATATACACCATTAACCAAATGAATCCACGTAGGGAATTTTCATTTCTATCAAGTGACCACCTTGACAGCACAGCTTTTGTTTAGCGTTGACTGCATTTATTATTCATCTTTACATCAGTCTGTATTTTAATATGAATAATGGAAGAGGTATCAGAGGAGGAAGAGGGATGGGAG
Source organism: Pseudorhombus dupliciocellatus (assembly GCA_016785235.1). Classification (NCBI taxonomy): domain Eukaryota; kingdom Metazoa; phylum Chordata; class Actinopteri; order Pleuronectiformes; family Paralichthyidae; genus Pseudorhombus; species Pseudorhombus dupliciocellatus. Next base: position 7,750,542 of record JAFBJW010009053.1, on the reverse strand, counting down.
AGAGGGGTTCCACACAGCGTGTGTCCTTGGCTGTTCTCTGCTCCTGCTCTCCTCAGAGTGGAGCAGGTGGAGGGGGGGCGTTGTTGGGTGGGGGGGACACAGGCACAGGAGGACTGTCGGTCTCAGAGTCTAGCTGTGCCTGGTGCAGGGCCAGGTTTCTGGGTCCTGCTCTCTCTTTCCTCTCCACCTCCTCCCAACCGCCTGCTTACCTGGCTGGCTCTCTTGTCGGATTTAATAACGGTGTATAAATCAAAAGCCTCCTGTCAGCCACACAGCCTTCATTAAATTCAAATGGGGAACGGGTCTCTTTGGATCCAATTTTAATAAAACCAGGTAATCAAATATGGGTTTAAAAATGGGTCATCATTTCACAGCCCCACAGATGTCTGGTCGCCACCGGTTTCTATGTGTGTACACATGAAACCTTATAGGAAAGAAGAGCCTACTTATACAGACACAGTATATACTGTACGTATGTTCTCTGCAGGTGTACCTCTATATTGTGTCTTTGTATTCACACAATGAAGGTTCACTAACGCGAGGCATTCAATTCTCACATTCTAATACCTTCAGTATAGCTACAGTACATGCTTTCCATTTCTTTCCATGGTTTATCCTCACAATGTATTTGTTTTTTTGTTTTTTCACAATACTCAAACATCACAATGAATAGAAGTAGAAGAATAACTGGTATATGTAAAATGACTTATCATGAGTCAAGAGTAGTTCATGTTCATATAGCAGGTTAAAGGTTTTTGATAGATTATAGTTTAATAATCAATGATTAAATTAAAAAAAAATATATATATATAAGGGATATTTTCGCCATACAAACACAATGTTAAGGATAAGTACAGAATACAAATAGTCTTAAACTTCAGTTAAATTCAGTTGTAATTGCTCCACTATGGGTTAAAAACAGTTGGTGAATATGGATTGATTTCTGTACATGGAGTGGAAAGGGAGGACAACAGAAAGTCACAGATGTTTAAGCTTACATGCATGTCATGTGTCCTGCTGGGTTTTGCCTGTTGTTGCTCAGCTGGGGTTGTTGCATCTGGCCATAGCCGCTCCTCAGGGTTTCCAGGGTCTGGTGATGATCGCGTGGCCACCTTTCTGTTTATTGTTGCTCATTACGGAGGCAGATACATCTCTACTCCCCGACTGAAAATCACACCAGCCGTCCAAGAGAATCTTTTTTTTATGTGCCCAGTTTGGTGCATGACCTGCATGTTATCCCTGCATCAGTGCTGTACCATTTTCATTCTAATGGTGACAGCCCCACAGCTTATTGAGTCCTTGTTTACTATGTCTAGTTGGAATCATTATTTTTGATGCATGATGCAGATGATGTTTGGGGGGCTTTGTGCACCAGATACAAATACATGAGATGCTTGTTTTTAATTATGCATAGAAATAAGCTTATGTATTGTCATGTGTGGTGCAGAACTTTAAAGGGAGAATCAGCACTTTGTACTGCATCAGGTGCTTTACATTTGTATTTTTCTGATGATCAAAAGGAAGAAAAAGTCAGTATCATGCAGCTTGTGAGCAGAAGAGGGCACTATGAGACGCTGATGTGTTTACTCCCGCTCCGTCCCTCTGTCTCTCTGTCTGTCTGTCTCTGCATCCCGTCTCTCCGCCTGTCCTCTCCCACTGCACTCACCTGCTTTCTGAAACAATTCACATCGTTTGTGTAGCATCAAATTACATCATGCATTATCTGCAGAGAATTAACTTCATGTGGTCAAGACACTCAACAGTTCCCACCAGAAGGAAACACTTGGTGACAGGTGATGAGAAATCCTCAAGCAGAACCAGACTCGGGGTCGGTAGCCATCTGTGCTGGGTTTGTATTCCCAAACCTTAACATGGATTTATGTCATTAATGGAAAACAGCATATTTATATCATTTAAAAGACACACTTGTAAACCACAGGTGTAAACTGAAAGATATTTATAGTAGATTAAATTACGACCATTGATATCTTGGCATCAGATAACAGTTTTACTATGTGTATGTGGACATTAGCTTATATTACACTAACTTAATTGAACTTGCATTTTATTAAGCCCATCTAAAATAGTAAAGATTTCATTTATGTTGAATATACATTAACATTTGCAAAGCCAAAAATGCATCATGATTTATGGACACAATAATCTGGTCTTTAAGACTCTCACACAAATACTATAGTCTAAAATATTCATAAATACTAGAGTACTATCCTCTAATACCCACAATCATTGCTATTTAGCCATTCATTTTCTGTCAGCTATAAGGTTTATGATTAACCTTTATAAATACATATTTTATCTTCCAACTACTAAATCAATCCTTTTCAAGGATTTCACATCTTATACAAATGCTGACTGCAGAAGATCCACACTCATTCTTGCTGAACCATACTATTTATGATTTCCAAGATTTCTGTCTTTGGCTTCCATCTGTCGGACCTGTCCTTACTTTGTGAAGGAGGAGGACATCCAGAGAGAGTCGTCCGATGATTATTTCTGTCCAGGTAATCATAGTCAGTGCATTGTGTCCTCCACAGGCAGGTCAGAGGACTTCCCCTAGCCCCCTGTCGTGTCTCCCTGCTGCCTCTGTTCTTCCTGCCCTCTTTCCTGTTGCCATCACGGCTTGCCATGTTAGCGCAGCCTCCCGCTGCTCAGCCCTCGTCTTCAATAAATCTTCATATGTGTTGGAGGGTATGTGTAGGGTACAGACAACAATAACCACCACTACTCTCCATCAAAGGGTTATCTGGCCTTCACAGACACACTGACAGACCGCTCCCTGACACGGAGCAGAGGCCGAGTGCTGTGTCTCTGACAGGGAAGAGGAGACAGGAAAGGGATTCATTTATAGGAACAATCTTCAAAAAGTTGAAACATTAAGAGGGCAGCCACAACTGACGAATCCAAGCAGTCGGCAAAGTTAAAAGTAGAAGAAAGTTTCAATGACCCAGTCATTTTGCTCCAGATAGACAGTAAGTAGGAAGATAGCACGGTTCCGGTGGAATGTACTCTTCCTATAACACTGTAAATGCAGTCGTCTTAAGAAAGTAAAATATAATAGGTGTTGCATGTTGTTCTAACAAATATGCATTTAAAGTAGGGCACTTGTAGTTGATTTAAAGTGTATCTGTAAAAAGTATCTTTTACTTTAGCTCTGCTCTTGATTTAGTATTGTCTTCTCAGAATTTCAAGCTTCTAAATACATTCAAGTAGTATATACTTTATGTATATTCCAAACAACACATTTGCTCAAGTTAAAATCACTGAAGTGAAGTTTCTTGCAGATTAGAATTTCTCCTTTTTATTTTATTTATTTATTTTGAGCAGCACATTGATTTACTTGTTAAAACCATGTAAACTTCAATGAGCGGAAAAACAAGTTCCAGACCCCTGAAATGATCGCAAGTATTTAGTGACACAGTTCAGTTGTCTCTTTAATGTTCATCGTCCAACAATGCTGTTGTGCTCAGGACTCGACTTTGAGTTTTCATCGAGACAGATTCCGTTGAGGGGGGGGGGTATTTTTTGTGTTGAGATGCACGGGCGTATTCTTCAGTGCTGAATTAGCGTGTCAGCGAGGACTGCTGTTATGAATTACGAGCCCCAAATTTTGCAACTTAAAAAGTGGCAATGAGAGTAAACCTTTTGTTTATGTCAGCTATCATCTTGAAATATTTACCATTCTGCGCCTCTCAGCTCCCTGTCTCCCTCCAGTGTGATAAAAGGTTGCAGGCTCCCGGTCTTAACCCCTTCCTGCTCCGTCCCATCTCCAGCTCCATCTCCTCAAGGAGCAGACTTCACATAAACCCCTTCTCTCTGTTCAAATCCTGCCCCCCCTTCCCGCAGGAAGTAGTTTATTCAGGGTGGTTCCTTTGGGAATCTTACGAGCGTTTGACCAGGTGGCTGTGACATTTTTCAATATTTTATTCTAAAGCTTGTTTGCGTGTGTATTTGAGTTGTTATATGTTTGACTTCTCAGTTCGCAGAGCAACAATACACATGTGTACTTTTGCACTTTGTCTGTGTGGTGCAGAGCGAGGGTGTGTGTGTGTTTTTTTTTTTTTTTAAAGAAAGAGGAAAGGAAATGAAATTCAATGCTGAATGAATTATGTAGTATGTATCGTTACCTACTGTGTGTTGTTCAGACTGCGTGAGTGAATGAATTTCATGTGCGAAAGGTGCCGAAATAAAAACAGAAACGCTGCAGTGTGTTTTAGGCAGAGAGTGTCAGGTACTGTATGAATTGCCTGCGGTTGCCTTGCAGGACTGATACCTCTGAAATCCACCATTTCTCTCCACTCGCTTTCAACAAAAACATGTCCCCCAGCTAAGGTGCACCTTCACTGTTTTTACCATCACTTTTTCAAGAGAAAACAAAACTGTGAAGAGTAGCAGCCAGATACTGGGTTTTGTTAAAGGTGTATCGTGGTGCTTTCGAAGGTATGCTGGAGTCCCATTCCATACACCTCTCCTTGCTTCGAGGGGGCCTGGCTGCTCAGATCAAGATTACTGCCAATTACAGCTGCTGCATTGCTTTCTCAAATAAAAGGATAATGTTTCATCAGATGTCATCTTCTTATTGAAAGCAGAATGAGGCTGCAGTGGCTGTGTTACCTTTTTAGGAGAGTTTTTGACCGAGAATTTGTTTGCTTATTGACTTAAAATGGAAAAATGTACTTGTGCTACGCAGTCAAGAGTTAATTCAGTTTGAGCTTTTTATTTTTGGAAAGCATGGATGTGCTTAGAAGGAGGGGAAAAGAAAAGAAAAGAGGATGTTTAGTTTGTATCCTCGTTCCCAGTATTCCATTCTCAGTGGTTGCTCTTCATCTTCTGCACGTTGTCTTTGTCTCTGTCCTTGTCTTCCTCTTCCTCTTAAACCTCATCTTACTCCTCCCCTCTTCTGTGTCTCTCAGACGTTCTCTACGGTGCATGGAGTAGTGAAACCTCAGGGTGGGACTGTGACTATTCACTCTGCCTGCCCTGTCTTTAAGTCCCATCCAGTTTTGTGTTTTTTTTTTTTTTTTTTTTTTTTTAGAATTTCAGTTGGGGTTGTGAGAGGGAGGGGGTGGCAGGCCTGATGTGGGGGTTATGTCAGGAGGGGCGATCATAAATATTAGGAACTGCAGGGAGACAAAGGGGCTAAAATGGAAAGGCTTGGCTGGACGAGGGGACCTGGCCATGTCATGTACCTCAGTCATTTTTCTTGTGCGCTTAGAACTCAGTCAGGGGTTTAATTGGAATCCAGACTTCAAAAGAAACCCTCGGCCCATCCAGCGCTCCCCCCCCCCGTCCCAACCCCACCCCTGCACTAACTCCCCTGGCTGGATCCACTCACGTCCAAAGCACACACACACACAGACCGTGACCACTACAATATCAGAGAGCATCACCATGTATGACCCCAGCTGAAATTGACTTTGTTCATATTTGCACAAGATGTTTAGGTTTAGGACACGGATTTATGCGGCCCTTGTTTGTGTTTGAACTGCGCAAACCAGTTTTTTAAATCTATTTTCTAGGTGTGTGTGTGTGTGTGTGTGTGTGTGTGTGTGTGTGTATATATATATATATATATATATATATATATATAGGGGAGCTGCAGAAACACATTTATCAAAATCTGTGGTTATTACTAAAACTGACTTTTAATTTGTATTTTTAAAAGACCTCTTAGGACCCTCTGATTGGAATAATTTTGCTTACACATTCGTCAGTCATACACATTCACTATTTTGATTTTTAAGTCATCTGAAATTCTCTGGTTGTCCCTGCTCTGCATTGTTCTGTATTTGTGCCATTATTGTTGGAATGAGACATTCTCAGAGTTAAAGTGAGGCAAAGTTAACTTTGTAATAGGCAAAGCCTGAAGAGAAAAGTATAATTAAAATTGGAGCAGGCTTACACCAGATTCCACCTGCTCCTGTGGAGTTTCAGTGGGCCTTGTTAGCGCTGTGTGAAAGGCGCTTCAGAAGCCATACCTGTAAGATAATATGTTCCAAAGCTATAATTACAGGCAGGGAAAGAGGGCATATTTTCAGACCTCTAAAATATCACTTTTTTCCATTACGCCTGGTAAAGGTGTTAATGACTCCTTGTCTTTTTGATTTTCCCATTTGAATTATAAAACAGCTGTATCATTTGAAGCGCAGCTAAGAGGTGAATATCAAGTGGCCATTCATGGACAAGCAGGAAAAAAAATGTATATCTGCTTTAGAGAAAGAGTGTCTTAACTTGAATCAGCATGAAGAAAAGGGTGTGTTCATCATTAAAACAGAATATAAAAGGAAACGCCAGAAATCTGGAATTAAGATCTAACTAAGATGGAAATGGGGTGAAGGAGGTGAGCTGCTCGTTAGTGAAGCAGAGCTTAATTGCAGAATAAAACAAGAGTTATAATTGTGTCTGGACTACAGTATTTGATTTGGCTAACACTGGGTATTTTGAAGAAAAATTTAGATGTGAATTCTGTCTCATGATGGTGATGGAGTCAAATTGAAGGAATAATGAATGGTCGGTGATAATAGGGCTGGAGAGCGTTGCCTAAAATTGTAGTATGATAAACAACCCATCATTTGAAGTCCGAGGAAACCTGCTCACTGCACTTTCACAACGCATAAGCAATTTTCACTGGACTTTTTCTTAATTGAAATTGATCAGAATTACATTTTGATGATTATTTAGACAAGTACTGGTAAAGGATTTTGTCCCATCTGTTGTAGTTATATTTCTATATATCCATTAATGGATGCTGCTGTTGAGTATGTGACATTGATGTATGTTTTGAGGATGCCTGTTCAGTTTTGCCTTGCCATCTTTGCTCTCTTTATGTATTCATCTGGATCACTTTAATGCCCGAGCCTCAGAACCAGCTGGAGATAGTGATGGTGATTACAGATGTTTTTAAACACGTCTTCTCCACTCTTCAGCTGCCTTGTTCAAAAATAATGAACGTATGTCTGCGTTGAAGAGAAGCGTTGGCTCTGAATGGCCAATAGAGCTGCTCATATGGAATGGGCAGTAATGGAGGTGTTAATGACCATGTTGCTTAAAGGTTACTTTTGACTGGTGTTTTCTTTCTCCGTCGTGTCAACACCTCGATGCTCCCGCCAGCATGTTCGCACTGGTTCCTATTATCTTCCCCTTCTCCCGACACACACCTCTGCACTGCGCAGAAAGCATTTTTGATTTGCTATCGGGTATCGATGCATCAGGTTTCCTCACTTCCTGAACAAGGTATCAAATCAGGTGATCACAACAGCTATGTGTCTCACCAGAGTTGCATGCTTTGGAGCGCCCATTAAAACCTGTCACAAGAGTCCTCTCACTGGACAGAGTTAAACACAAAAACATTTTGTTTTAAAATGTCTTATTCAAATTCTTTCTTCTCTCCCTAAAAGTGTTCACTTATGAGACATACCTTCCTATTTTGTCCCTATTATTTATACTGCAGTTTTGTGCACCAGCTGTGGTTGCTGAATTATCTCCACTCTACCTTGTTTGTGTGCCATCATTATAAGAAGAATAAGAAACTGATGATTAAAGTAAGAGGAAGTTTGTAATAGGGGCAGGTTGACGAGAACAAGTGGAAGGAAATATCTTTTGTACGGTATAATTAATATCTGAGCAGCAGGGGCTGATGCGTAGTAATATATGCAACTACTGTATGTAATTAAAGCCTCCGCCTGCTCCTGTGGAGTTTCAGTGGGCCTTGTTAGCGCTGTGTGAAAGGCGCTTCAGAAGCCATACCTGTAAGATAATATGTTCCAAAGCTATAATTACAGGCAGGGAAAGAGGGCATATTTTCAGACCTCTAACAAATCACTTTTTCCATTACACCTGGTAAAGGTGTTAATGACTCCTTGTCTTTTTGATTTTCCCATTTGAATTATAAAACAGCTGTATCATTTGAAGCGCAGCTAAGAGGTGAATTTCAAGGAGCCGCTCATAGAAAATAATGTATATCCAATTTAAATCGCAGGCACTGAGGAAGACCATGTTGGCTTCAATCAGCGTGAAGACAAGGGCGTGTTCATCATTAAAACAGAATATGAAAGGAAACACTGGAAATCTGAAGTTAGGATGTAACTTTAATAGAAATGGGGTGAAGGAGGTGAGCTGGTCATTAGTGAAGCAGAGCTTAATTCCTGAATGAAACAAGTGCTAATTGTGCCTGTGCTACAGTAATAATAACAATAACAGTGATTAGACAACCGCCATGGTTCCACTTGAGGAATAAAATAATGGTAAAATAATGGTGTTCTATTTTATGGATCTTATATAAGCAAAACCAGGCATGTTAAAGGGTCTTGTTCTGAAACTGGATCTAGACATTACAGATGTTATCAGGGGGATGTTAGCAGGCGTATGTCCTTTTACTCCTGTCACAACATGTCCATGCTGTTGTTTATGTTCAGTTTTTACTTATGACCATATCTACTCTAAAAAGCAGTGATGATGGTGACGATGATGATGACAGATTGCAGGTTGAGAGAAAACAAAGAGATCTCCTTCTGTTCAAAAATAGTAAATGTATGTCTGCGTTGAAGAGAAGCGTTGGCTCTGAATGGCCAATAGAGCTGCTCATATGGAATGGGCAGTAATGGAGGTGTTAATGACCATGTTGCTTAAAGGTTACTTTTGAGTGGTGTTTTCTTTCTCCCTCGTGTCAACACCTCGATGCTCCCACCGGCATGTCCGTGTTGGTTCCTATTATCTTCCCCTTCTCCCAGCACAACCTCAAGTCCAAGTGCAGCATCCACCAGATCAGGGGATGACAGAATGAGACAAGAACAAAACAGATAATGAGGGAGAAAGATAGACAGAGGGCTGGAAAGGGGGGGGGATCTGGGTGATCTTAGCCCATCAGGAATTTGTCATAAAAGGACAGACGCCTCAGGTCGACTGACATCTAGTCTGTGTCACGCACGGCCACTGCAGGACGAAGGGAAACACATGCTGCTCATTAGGCAAACGCACTTGCACCCACATTCATTGACATTCAGTCTCACCAAATATATTTGAAATCAATCGAGCTCAAGAAAGTCAGGACATAATGGAACTGGGGATAAACAATAGAAGAGGAAAAGGGCTGAGGAAGTTTTGGAGAGGTATGGAAATCAGGGTGTGTTGGGTGTAGGTGTAGGTGTTGGTAGTGAAGAGGCTGTCAGTGGGCTCAGTGATGGGTCTCATTTACCTGCACTCTGATGCTTGTACTGTACTGAGTTATAGAGACTGATGAAGGTTTTTTTTTTTAGAGTCGTTTTAGGTTTTAAACTAAAGTGATTGGTGTTGAAACAGGTGAATGTTTGGTCCAGTGGACTTTATGTCTTCAGGCCAGGGAGATGGAGAGTATTCGGAGGTCGCTCAGCAACATTATGACAAACATTAAGCCTGTACAGCTGCTCTACATGTGCAGCTGTCAGTGTTAGTGTAGATTAAAGGCAAAGGCATGATGCATGTCGTCCTTCTGATGATCATGGATGACTGCTGTCAAGATTAATTACATGTGAGGAGAAGATGTCTGCTCAACTCCTGCACATTCCCCTGCCGACCATATTATTGCCTCAGAGCCTTTTTTCAAAGCGGTTTGGTTAGAATTGTCATTACAGGTTACATACCTCAAACTTTGACTCTCTTTGAGTCCAGGAAGTCCCCTCCCTCTCTCTCAAACTTTGTTGGGTCCCCTAAATATGAGAGGGTTTTTTCATCGAAAACCAAACTTTGATGAAAATCTGTCAGTGAGGAAGTAAAACCCTGGCTCAGTCCCTTTGCCCGAATCCAAATCTGGTGGCTTCTCTTTTGGCCCATCTGCCATCCTTCCTCCTGGATCTGTGGAAATCAGTTTTGTAGTTTTTTTGTTATCCTGCTGAAAAAGAAAAAACAGCACAGGGATAAAGACATAAAAAACAAGATGGTGAAATGTAGATGGAAATGAGAAGGGTGAGTAAAGTAGAAATGCAGGAAGTAAACCAACAGCAGTGACATGGAAAGTAAAGTGATTAAATGTGAATTTGTCAAAAGGTTAGAAACTGGTCCAGCAACTTTTGTCACCATGAGATGTTGAACTTTCCTTTGTGGTGGGGGAGAGATTTTTTTTGTAGGTGAATTGTTTTGGACAGCTGGCAAGAGAATACACATCCAGATTGAAGGTGAACATGCACGCACGCACACACACACACACACACACACGTTTTGGGCTCATATAAATGCTGTCGTTTATAAATGTCAGGAAAAGTATTTCACTGAACAGAATGTTCAGACCATAAATCTTTCCTGATCACACCTCGGTGGTATTTAAACCGGCCATACCAGCATCACAGTGGAATTATATTTGTTTGGCCTTTTCCTTGTGTGTTTTAAAGGGTATAATATTACAGCCACTGTGGAGAATTATGTGGTACATACTATTAAATGACATTTTTAAATATAACCTCAATTAATATATCACATCAAAGTAGAGATGAGGAAGTATATATATCTGGACATATATCATTGTTAAAAAATGTTGGATTCAAAAGCAGAGTGGTATCAGCAAAAAGTTTTACTTTTGACATTTTCAAGCTTCAGCCATGGTGTTAATCTTTCTTGAAATTTAAAGGACCTGTCCAAAATCCGTGTTTTAAAACAATAATGAAGTGTTTCTTGGGTTGTTTGTCAAATAATCCCTCCCAAATGTGCTATGAAGTGATGGAGCAAAAACTGACAATCCCCAAAGTACATATATATATATATATATAGATATTTATCAAATCATGAGGCTACACTGACAAATACTGGAGAGACTAAGGCTCATACTGCTGTTTTAAGAAGACAAGAAAAACTGTGGACCTGGCAAAGTGCATGCTTATTTTTATCGTCTAAACATAACCTTTATGCTGAAGCTACGAGTGGATGTTTAATCCCAAAAGCCAATATAAAGGAGAAACAAAGGAACTATATTGAATGTCAATATTTTGCAGAACAGCTCCGTATTCATATATTTTAACTTGACAGGCGCGATAATTAAAAAGGTCTCCCATGTTGATAAAGAATGTCGGCTAATTCTGTATATCTTGAAATGAATTGGCTTGCATTAATTGGTTTACTTAATTATATAATTATATAATAATATAATATAATTTCTGATGCACATGATTAGATAGGTAGATACTAAACTATCATTGCAGCATGTACAGTCAAGATCTCTTAGCATAATGAAGTTTAAAATATAGAAATTGCAGCTTATGACTTTATTTTGAGGGCATGATGTTAGGTCTGTAGCCGTTGTGTTACCCTGCTGAAACCCCAGGCTGAGCCGATCTGCCAGCGTGTCTGTGTTAGAGGAGCGTCAACCTGCTCCTCCTGGGGTTCTGTGTGGTAACAGCCCCCATGTCTCAGGTCTCTGCCAAGGGGATTAGGCCTACCAGTGGGGAGAAGCAGACTGGAGGCCTGTGTACTAAATGTAGGCGTGATCCTCTCCACTGGTGGCGGTTGTGGGTGGGCTTCTCCACCCTCTGACACACACACACACACACACAGCACTGCACAGTGCAGCCTACACCACCGCCTCACTGGGAAGACCGTACAGTTTTAAGTAGTTAAAAGTTGTTTCAAGCATTTAACTACAAAGGCTGTCACTTCAGTCTGCTCGCAGTGTCCTCTGTCCTCTTCGGCTGCGCTCTGTTCACTGCCTCGCCCTATCAACAATTGAACAATTGAGTTTAAAAACGAAAGTGTTTCAGCGCCAAACCCACTAACACAGACAGACTAAAGGAGTGCTGTGCCAGGCCCCTCGCAGCAACGGCACCACGTTCCATAAAAGCCTTAATTGGTCTGTTAAACATCAGACTGTAATAACATGTGGTGAGCCTGGAGAGATCTGTAAACACCGTGCATGTGGTGCTTCTCTCCCCCTTACATCACACCAAAACAAAACCACGTGTTGATTTCAAAGCCGGGGGGAAAGATCTTGGAATGTTCCTCTGTTTTATTGGGACAAAGTCAGAATAAAGGCTGTTAATGTTTGGACAGTCAGTAGAGTGGCTAACATATTTAATGCATGTGGTTGTCAGCTGATTGTTTACACCAGGTTTGACTTGTTGGTAGTATCCAATTAAATCCTGTATGGGTGTGAAAGTGCAGCATTACTTGTTGCGAGGGACAAGGTCATTTGAGGGGCATTATCAAGAAGATGGGAAATAAAATAAAATGTGGAAGCAGTCTTGGATCAGTTCAATCCGTTTCCTTTTCTCAACCCCAGCTGCTCTCTCACTAACTCCATCTTCTTCCTTCTGGAGCTCTGGAGTCGGTCACTGAGCAGCCGAGGTTGGAGTTCAGAATGAATGAGGGTGAACTATGACACTAATACCTGTGAGGAACACTTAGGCTACAGTCCATTTTCACCTGTATTTCCTCACATTGATGGAACCATTCTATCCATCAATGATGCATAAAGCTAGATTTTTCCAGATTTACACATGCATGCAGCCGTATCATCAGGGACTGATATATCCTCTCCAGCTCAACTTGGACCCTTCAGTTTCTTCATATTTGTTCAAGTGAAACTTCTTGGCCCATCAAAAGTGACTGAGTGATCGACACTGAGGGGGCAAGGTAAAGTGTTTCCTGAGCAGAAGTAAAAGCCCAAATTCCTTCCCAAGAATAATGGTTGTCCAGTCAGAGCACAGCAACCATAACCAGGCACAGCAGGCCTGTCAAACTGTGCCTTTCTCTTCATGCTGAAACTGAGTATATTGTAAGTGCACTGCTTGGTATCCGTAGAGGGGAAAAAACAAAGTGTGAAGATTGATTTAATCATTGAGTGTTTCTGCTAAGATTAGCATGTCCCACTGACTCTCTGCAGTGGTAACCAAAGGCGGCACTACTTTGAAATAAAAGGACTATTTTATTCGATAGCTATATTTTGTTGTTCTAGCGAGGAAAGCATCATTTTTATTGCCGAGTATGTTTATGAAATTAAATCCAACTTTACCAGTTGATCAGTTAATGGATGTGTACATTTGCACGTAACATTCCTCGGGACGCCGTGGAAGGTAGGAGCATTTCAGGCCACAAAGGTCTGACATGCACAGGACCATCTTGGGAGCTTAAGAAAGATTCGAAATGCATCATTAAATGCCACTTGAAGCTTTTTCATTTCATCCTTACAGAGTCCTGTAGGCTCTAATGGGCTCTTAAAATCCTCTGTAAACATGTGGAATTTGCATCCCAGTATATTGGCTCTCGCATACAGTTTACAGCACTGATGGTGAACATCGGCATCATTACGTGAATCAATATAAGCAGTAGTCATTATCCTGGACCTCTTTAACAATGACTGTCACCAATAATGGGCAAACTGGTTATGTAAGAAAGGGCCACAAACATTATTGCTCATGTAATTGCCAGTGATTTATGGTTTGGGTTAGTTGACACGGTGTTGAAATTAATGATTGGGACATGATTGTTTATAATTTAAGATTATTTTCTAGTGAATGTTGAAAACTGGGATATATTAGTGATTGTTTTAAAACGAGATAAGAGAACATTAAGAAAGGGCAGTGTACTCGAGCAGCAGAACTGATGGTCAAGTGGAGTGGAAGGTTATTGTTACACTATAGAAAATGTCTCTTCAACTGGTGACAGCTTCAGTGGCTAACAGACAGGGTGGGCATAAGCAAATGGACACCACTTGTCTCTTTTTTTTTTGATTATCTAGCACTAGAAGAAGCTTTAGTTTGGATTCAGCCCTATGACTGGGGTTCTGGCGTTGGCTGTAGACACTACAGTTTCATCGGCCACACAGCTGCACCAGTGGGGCTGGTAGGGATATTCACATTTCCATCAAACACACAGCTGTAGCTCCTACGCTTCCCAACACTAGGTGCTGAATTGAGATCTCTCCTCCCTGCAGGCCTACATGCTGGTGCAGTGTACAGGATGTGAGAGCTGTCTACTGGTGTGTACAGTATATCTTCATGCTTCTGAGGTGTCTTTGCCAGTGCATTAAATGTGATTGCTGTGACATTTCCATGAAAAGACTGCCGTAATATGGATTGTCTGTAATTACCAGGCAGGGACACCGATGCATTTTTTTTCTGTTATTGCTCTTGAGGGGTTTCTTCTGATGCAGGAAGGTTGGTGTCCTATTCTGTTATTACACCCAGAGAGCTAATAGCTAATGTAGATACACTCTGATAGAAGAGGTTTATCACAACACAGCACAATTGCATTGATGGCTGCTCTCTCCCAGAGGGTTCAGGTGCTTGTTATGCATCTCATATGAAGGCTCAGTGTTTACTCATAAAGGCCCACTGTGGATAACGATGCTTGAACACTCGCTCTCCTGATTTCATCTGAGGACTAATGATGAGTTTTCCTTCCATCTTTGTTTCCCCTCAACATTGTGGTGCGATTGTGTTTTTTTTCTCCCCCCACAATGATCAAGTGCTGGGAAACTATGGACGAAGGGTGTAAGGTACATTTGTGAAATGAGGCTTCACAAGTCCAGCTTTTCCCGAGACGTGAGGAATTCTTTAAAGTGAGCTGTCGACTGTAATGCAGAATGGCTCTCTTTAAGACAGAGGCTCATGCAGACATGGTTGGAATGTTGGAAATAGCAGTTCTTGAATGAGTTGTATCTGCAAGTATCCCAACGGAGCCTCATGTAACATTAGTCCTATTTAATGCTCATGACTTAACATATTACTGCAAAGAATAGTTTTCAAACACCTGACGCCTTCATAGAAGACCTCTGTATTCAAATCCACATTCAAACCACCACCTCAAATATATCTCTTACACGCTTAATGATGTTGTAATATTGCGTCATAAGGATAAAAATTCCATCCCACATTATGATGATGTTTTTCAAAAACTAGGAAATCACACTTTGACTAGATAATTCAATATCACTCTGCTTGCATCTTTAACTGCTTCAGTGAGTTTAAGGGGCTGCGTTGAACATCCCTGTCTTTACTGCTCAGCTCTAACGTTGTTTACATTAATTTGTTGACGCTTGCGTAGACCTGCCGCTACCACACGGCCATTGGCATGGCAGCAGCTGCTTCACTGGGTTTTATTGTCGTGGGATGTATGTTCATTTAAATTGTAGAAATGAAGCAAGTCGTTTTTTTATCGTTTTTAATGAATCTTTTTGTTTTATGTTTTCATAAGCAGGCTGTTTTTAATAGAGTGCAGTTTTCTGAGTGAGCGCCAGAGAAAATAGGTTCAACTTGAATCCTCGCTGATGTTTTCCCTGATTGCAGGCAGGCGCAGCATTAAAAGTAAATAAGGATTTAAACATTTTATCTGATGAGTACAGGCGGGCTTTGGTGGGGCATTTTCATTCTTGTTTCTGAGTTGCAGTGGATCACAACATGCAAAGACATACTTTCAACTTATTGACGTAGAAGAAACTGAACTACTGCCTGAGCTGCGGTGTGTTGTACTAAATACATATAGTAACAAGGTAAAAGGCCAGTAGCCATGAAATCTGTGTTGGTCACATGCTTTCCCGTGGTTCCTAAAGTAGAACAACTGTTTCCACTGCAGCTTGTAACCACTCTTCTGTAAAAATTGACCTTATGCCTGAAAAATCAATCGACTCTCTGAAATCTTACAGTTGACATTACTGGCCTATTGTGACTGAACTGAAAAAATCCTGCGATCAAATTACTTATTAATGAAGTTTTTTTTTACTTATGCGTATGACAATCAGTTAAAATAGGCCTGGCATTCCGATGATTGCTATTAGTTGGTAAAATGGTATTTACAATCAAATGTCTCGCATTATTTCTCGCAGTGAAAGGTTATTTTTAAGATGGTCTGTTTGGAGTGTTAAAAGAAAATATCAAAGGATTTGCTTTATTAATTTTTGATGCAATTTCTTTTATGTGCAGTCTGTTTTCATGGACACTCCAGACCAGGAGACGTGTCTTCAGGTTTTCATAGGTTACAGCATTGGTGAGCTCTTATTGCATGAATGGCTACACAAAATGACAGTCATATATATACATATTATTAGACAGTACTATACGCAGACCACAACGTAACGGCAGGTTTTCTGCAGTGAGTGTCTGCCGGCCAGTCGACGCTTGCTGAGGCTTCATTGAGAGGATGTAGTTTCCCTTTCCCTCTTCATGACTGTCCTTCCTTTGAGCTGCATTTGAATTTAATATTCCATGAAATAAGGCAGCCCTTTAGGCTATTGTAATCACGTCAGGTTAATAGAAGAAGTAAAATTACTCTTACTTATTCTCTCCCTCTCTTTGACACTTCCTCAACCTCCCCCTTTTTTTTTCCTCAATCATGAGCGTATTTGAAGCCAAACTGTGCCAGCGTAGTTTTTCCTCCTTAAATAATTCTTTATTCTTCCTCCCCAAGTGTTCTGATTATTTCCAGGATTCAGTCTGAATGGCTGATGCAGATCCTTTTGAGAGGGAGACAACTGATTTTCCACTCCCAATAGGACGTTCATTTCTTCAGATAATAATTCTGGACCCTCTTTTTTTTCTCTCATTCGCTTGTTTTTTTTTTTTTATTTATTTTTTATTTATTTTTTTATTAAACACTCACATGTTCTCTTTTCATTTCCTACTGTATTGTTTTCCACTCTATAAACATGGCCGCCGTGGGTGTCAGCCTGTCAGAGTTGTAGATGTCATGTAATTGTATGTATCACCTGCAGCATTGCTTCAGTGTAAAAGCATTCTCCTGTAGCACTGAGGCCTGCTGATCCATAGTGATATGGCAACACCATACATGTGCCACCCCCACACTGCTCCCCATGGATCACTCTTTATTACTCCCATCTCAACACCATCAAGCCCTGGTCTGCTGCCATTATGACACCTGAGGAGAGACGGAGGGAAGGGGGAAGAAGAAGAACAGTCATACTCAAGGCAGTACAAGCTTGACAGACTTGTCTTTTGGACAGGCTGGGGACAAAGAGAGTTTGCAGGCAGCCGGCTCCCTAAGTGCGATTCCGTCTTTTTTATAGCGCACCTTTTCTCAATAAAGACAGTCTCTGAAGCCGCAGTTCCGAGTTTGCTGACTTAAGTCACAGATATTTCTTCAGATAAGTCTGGGAGATGGAAGGGGAAGCTAATCAAATCCAGACCTGGGTGTCCTTAATTTTGTTGAACTGTTGAACACAGGTGTCTGAAGCATTCAGATCCTCACATAAACATCTCAGTAAATGGTGGTCTATCTGTGTCGTGTAAGACCTCTGTAACAGAGCGCTTTACTTGAGTAACAGGAAGCTGCTTTTAGCCACTGTAGATACATTTATTTACTTTTACCATTTGGTTCATGAACCACACTTCTGTTATTCACTTCTGAATGTTATTTGTTTTGCTATTGGTCATTCAAAACAAATGCCTCACTCAGTGTTTGGATGAGTGGTCAGTAAAATTTCACTAATTAATTAGGCATGAAAGGCAGATTTCAAAGGACCACTTTTAAAGATTTTATTTGAAATCACTTAAAATTGGAACCAAAAACTATACTTTGTCATCAACAGATCAAAAACTTGCAACAGAGCTGACTTTTTCCATAAGCAGAACATTTCCAGCAGGAGGAACGAGCACCATCCTTGTGTCTCCTTTAAAACCTTTTCAAGAGGAAGAATTCTTATTTCTTATTGGCACGTGTTTGTTTCATTGGGGGGGGGTTGCGATCCGTGTTTGATGGCACCACACGTGGTGACTTACTGCTGTGTCAAATGTTGACATTGTGCGCTCTATTTTTGGCAAAGTGGAACTTGCGTCAGTGTGTCAGAGGCAATGAAGTGACACAATTTTGGTGTCAACTATCACTGGGATTAGTTCTTTCATCACATGGACCAGTAGTGTTACTGCTGTATTTTAAACTTTAATTATTTTTCGTTAATCTTTGTTGGCACCGATCATAGTGCTGAAGACATTCAGTCAGTTTCTGCTTTAGCTACAATTTGTGTAAATCTGTCATACATCTAAATAGAAAATGTTTTGCTTTGAATGACTACATATGCTTCTCTGAGACTGAATTTAATTGATTTATTTAAAAAAAAAAAAGGATATTCCTTTCATTTGTTTTAATGCATTGAGTAAAAGCAGCTTTCCAACCCTCTAACCTTTACGTGGATTATAAACTGTGTTGAATGGTATTTGCTTGCCTTGGTGTATTTTGCAGGCTTTCACTAACTGGCAGGCTTTCGCAGCTTTAACATATAATATTGCACCTTTATTTAGGAGCAGGCTGTAAAGAGAAAAAGATGCGGGTGGGATGCTCTATGCTGATTTATAGCAAGGCCAGAGAGCAAAGCCCTGAAGCAGCAAATGCAGTGCTTCAAACAGAGATTGCCAGTGGCCTTTGGTGTGATCGGTGACCCAAGGTGAGGCACTTAGTGATTTATCTCTCACATATCCCCTCATCTCTCTTGCTCTGTGGTGGGGCAGGGCAGGCTAAAACAAGGATCACCTCTCTTGGAGCTCTGGCCCTGGCCCTGACTCTGTGGCTGGCCCAGGAACGTAGCCTGGTCGGCGCTGGGAAGTAGAGGACACACCGCCCAGCACCTCTGGCAGTCAGGGGCAGCAACACATACAGATGAAAGGTCAGAGTTGCAGGTCATGCTGGCAGACCTCTCACCACTGCTGGGGTGTGCACGCTGAAACGCTGTTCACTGTGATTTGATTGTTTTTCTTATCTGCTTCTTTTGCTCAGCGGCGGACCTCTTTCTTCTTTCCGAGCCTCCATTCTTTTACACACCCTCATGTATGCAGCGCACTATCATCCACACACACTTACTGTGCACACCTTCATATATATAGTCATGAACACTCTCCGAGCCCCACAGCTGTCTAAAGCTGAGGTTGGCTAATGAGGAAATGTCTTCTCAGTTGAGTGGACTTGATGCCAAGAGAAAAACCTGCAGAATCAGCCCTACAGCTTCATCTGTCCCGTGTGTGTGTGTGTGTCTACACAAAATGCACGCACATGCTACTTGTGAGTGTATGAACAGCGTGTGCTTTTGCATGTGAGTGTGTGTGCGCGTGTGTTTTTGTGAAGCTCAGCCCCACTCTTAACATATTTCACTGTATGGGACCAGGGTTGACATTTCCCATGCCCTGGGATCCTTTAGGAGCAGATTTAGAGTGATTTTCAGTGCAATTATACCTGCCAGCTTTGACTGGTAGAGTTGCCCTCTTCTGGGCTCATGTCTTCATGCTCGAGAGCAGTTCCACTAGTGCTAAAGCAGGCTGGTGCTGTGGCCCGGGGCCAGCGAAGCCCAGACAGACCGGAGGAAGAGCCTCCCCTCTTGGTGACTGGCTACAGTAGCCCGCAGTCAGAGGTCCTGCGTGGTACGCGGGACAGGAAGCCATTCACAGCCGGTGGAAGGTGATAATGAGCTCCTGCTCCTGAGTGTCAGTCAGCACCGTGCCCGCTCCTTAATCTTCATCTGTGTGTGGGCGTGCACACGGTGGGTTCAGTGGCACAATTGGAGGACCCATGTGTGGAGGTGCAAATGACAGTATTAGGCCACAACGGGTGGTTAGTGACCTCTGTAGCCCTAAATAGCTTCCACACATGTATTATTAGCTGGTAAATGCAAGTTTGGAGGCTGAATTGTTAACTAAGATTGCCCGCAGGGTCTCAGACAATCAATATCTTGCTGTCACGGACACTTAAAACATTGGACATTTTTATGAATATTACACAGCTTATGATCATCCAGTTTATTTGTGCATCGCCGCGTGTGCGTTTATGTGTGTGGGCACATGTGTGTCATTTCCCTGACTGGGACCTCTGTGACCTCTGTCTGTAACTCTGTCTGGAGCCAGACTGCAGTGTCCTCACACCATATATCAGATTAGCCATAAAAAAACCCGCCTTGGCTTCACTCTGCTCCACACACTGGGAGCTAATGAGAGATGCTCTATCAACTGCACAATGAAGCCACTCACTATCTCCAGTGGAGTAGTCTGGGTAATAAAGAGGGGAGTGGTGCTGAGGACAATTTGATCCCTCACAAGAAGTATAGCACCTCTTCAGCTGCCATGCCGCTGCGGCGTCCATTTTACCTGTATCAGAGTCGATGGTAAATGCACAGGCTCATTTTCCAGGTGAGAAGAGGTTCTGCACAGAGACTTGAGCATGTCTCGCTAATTTCACAGATATTTCACAGGAGCTCAGAAGAACGTTTTTGTGTTGCAGTGGTGTTCGAAGAGATTAGTTAGAGGAGAGTCTGTGCCTGGCGGCAGAGGAGCTGTCTTCGCTGTCTGCAGGGGGACAAATGGGGCTGAGGCGAGTCAGGGACAGGCAGATTAAACAAAGGTGTGTGGCGCTGATCAGAACTGATAGGAATGTTGTGCCGATAGTCCACCGTGCTGTTTTGTATAAACAGCAGGAATGTGAAATTGGAACGGCGTTGTTGTTTTTACGCTTTAGTCCGGCAGTAGAGGCGCAGTCACAGAGCGGAATCTGCAGATCTGCCACGGCCCGTCGGACGTCAGAGCCGTTGGGTCGCACGTCACAGCAGCATGCAAAATCACACAGGGGGCAGCGTTAGGTTGCCGTTGTTTGGCTTGGGTCACATTGCAGAAAAAAGGTTCATATTTTAACTATGAAAACGTGGGCTGTATTTTGCACAGTTAGAATTTTACTCCAAGTAAAATATCTGAGAGCTGCGTCGTACTCCAGAGGAGCTGTGATGTTTGTGACACTGACGCTGTGGTTTTAGATGTTGACACTGAGCGAGTGACTTACCTTGTCCAAATCCTTTAACTCCACCCACCTGCCAACCATCTCCTTTGCACACACACACACACACACACACACACACACTGCGTAAAGATGGGTGCTCCTCTGGTCACCGTGTTGCTGACGCTCGAAAAGCGCCTCCGCCCGGATAAATAATAGAGTCAAAGAGGCTTTCTCCTGTCACTCCACGCCATCAACTCCAAACACCAAAGTTGCGGACTCAGCTATACGTCGTCCATTATCTGCTTTGGACACGGGGGTTGAGCGGACTCCTCCCGGGGGCCACACATGTTAAAGCGCCATGGTAGTGGACCCAGGCCCCTCAGACAATTCACCTCTATCTGTGCCCTTTGCAGTCACAGTCCAAGCGAGGGGAAGGCAGACGACACCCATCTGTATTAATATTGTCCTCTGCTCAATGTCATTTTTATCTGTCGAGGTTGTCATTAGGACGAAGACGCACACACACAGAGGTACAGTACTGCCACAGACACACACACACACACATACCCTCTGTCACTCTCCTGAGTTGTTCACATAGTCAACAAAACCGTTTGGCAGCAGAGTGTTTGAATCCCTTGCTCCCTGTCACTATTTATTCTAATATCTTCTGGCATTATAGCCGCAGCTCATAATGAGTTCTGATGAATTAAAGCTTGTATTGTTCGGCTGCCAGAGCTGTCCTTGATCAGGACGCCAATTACGCAGGGTAATTTCCTGACACTCCTCTTTTCTTCCATATTTCCTTCCATACGTTCCCCTAACAAAAGGAGGTTCCTGCAGGGTGGATCACGTTGACACATGGTGACAGGTTCTTTTTAAAATCTTTTTTCCCCCAATATTATTTCAATGTTATGATGGCACTTCCTGCATTTTTTAAAATATTAAATCCCCCCCACCCCCCCTCCATATTGTGTTCTTTCTTTAGGGGCCAAGAACAAAATGCCGCTTCTTTGAGTCAGCTGAAGATGTCACCCGAGAATCTTTCAACATGAACAGAATAGTTTTGACGATGAGGACACAGTCTGTCTTTAGTTGTTTGGATGTAGTCAGACAGGTATGCCTCTGCCTAACTAGTGGAAGTCTAAAAATAAGTAAATAAACCAAACATGCTCGGAGTGAGGTGAAGGGAGGAGAACCTTTGCTTGTTTTTCATAAACAATATATGAGGTGCTTTTTGCAAGTCAAATCCTTAAAGAGTTACCGCTGGCTCCGCTCCGGGTTCTTCTGATGGAGCAAGAGATGGCATGTGATGGAAAAGGCGTCGAAGGCGATGGAGGAGTTGGAGAGCGCTTGATCATTTTTAATGATAAAAACCAAAAGATTGCAAACTGTTCCCAGTTACGCTTCTCGTTTTAGCCTGAGGAGTTTCACATCCAGGACCTCTCTCGCTGAGCGTGGTCACATCTGTGCCGGCACTGCCTTCGAATCAACCTAATACCTCCTCACCGAGAGTGACCGGTAATTAAGGCCCTCAGATTCCCACTGCACGTTATCGCTTTAACAATCTGTAGCGTAAGATGCTTTTTGACTGCTGGTTGTGCAGTGACCTGTGCACATCAAGCTTTTCTCTGTTTATTGGGTTGTCTTCTTTCCACACTAATAGCCATAGGGGGCTGAGTCCAGGCTTCACCTGACCACTGCTCACGAAGCTGGGTCTCTGGAACCGACAGGCGGAACAGAAATCACATTAACCCAGACCGAACCAAAAGAGAAGCCTACATACATTCAAAACAAAAACAGCAGAATCTCACTGTTTCTTCCCCCCCTTCGACAGCAGCATGTGTCAGTTCGGCTCATTGTTGTTTACTGGTGTTTTCGTGAAGGCCGTCTGCCACCCACACCTCCTTCCAGAGGGCAGTCGACGAGCACCTTGTGAGGACACGGGGCTGAAGATGTAAAACAGCCCGTGGGTGATGACGGGGCCTGACCTCTTTAGACAGCGCCCAACACTTTTGTGACGGAACGGGGCATAACGCTGAGGATTTGTTGCCAATTAGCGAGTCGTTTCTCTAATTCAGTTTGCTTTTTCAGACAGGTCAAATGATGTGATCGCTGCCTCCCTGTCCGCGTGGAATCTAGGCCAAAGCAGTCTATCACATCACATCCTGCCTGTAGGCTTAAAGGGAAGAAATGGAAGCTGAATTAAAGCTAAATTAGTTATCACAGCAAGTCATCTACCGGCTAGTTTTTTTTTTTAGTTGAGTCTCCGTGTCTCTCATCTTTCATCTGCGTGTGCAGCTCTGTGTCCAGGAGGCATCTAGACTCATTTCTTTTCTACCCTTTACATTGCACCTCATCATATACCCCCAGCCGCCCCCCTCCCCACCTCGACAATGCTGTGGAGAATAAATCGACCATATTTCAGTGCTGATGCTCTCTGCCCATTCCCAGTCCTTCAGAGGGGAGGGCAGCAGCCCTGGCAGTTTGTTGTTTTTATTTAATGCACTCCTACTTCCATGTCATATTTTCTCTCTTTAATTGATGCCCATGCCAGTGCACCATTGAGAGGATACCTTCTCCAAACAGGCCCTTATCTTGGTCTAATAGGCCTGGCACTCCTCTGAGGCCTTCAGCTGTGTCAGGCCACTGCTGCCTCGATGCGCCTCCAGTTTCAACTGTTGCTGTGTTGCCCATTAGTTCTCTCTCCAGGCCCCGTTATTCCCCGTGCTCATCCCTCTGCCCCGCCACCGCCCCCCCCTCCCCGAGCCCCCCAGCCTCCCCAGCCCTATCGCGCACCTCCGCCTGCTCTGCTCCCTGCTCATGTTTCATCAGCTTTAATGTGAGCATGCTTTCACAGTAAACATTTTTCTTCTCATTTTTCTCTGCAGTTCCCCTCCGCAGGTCTAGTCCTGTCCTTGTAAT
Organism: Pseudorhombus dupliciocellatus; assembly: GCA_016785235.1. NCBI lineage: Eukaryota > Metazoa > Chordata > Actinopteri > Pleuronectiformes > Paralichthyidae > Pseudorhombus > Pseudorhombus dupliciocellatus. Next base: position 7,726,941 of record JAFBJW010009053.1, on the reverse strand, counting down.
TTGTGTGTTTTGGTGGTACTTTAGTCCGAGCGCCACCCATCACATCCTGCCCCCTACAGGAGGTCTCTCTGATAAAGCCACTGTGTACAGGGTGCATGATTGCAAGCCACATTTAGGTTGCACGCGATTTGTATTTATATGATCCTTTTTCTGTGTATGGCATGTAGGTGTGTGCGCACTTAAGTATGAAATTGATTGCCTCCATTTGTGCACGTTGGAGAGAGAGAGAGAGAGACACAGTGAAATCTAAAGTGTTCTATGTCTGCTGTGGGACTCGTAGGCCATCTTGGAATCAGAGCCTCTGTGTGCATTGATAGATTGGCAAAGCAGTTTGTTCTACCAAATTTAACAATGATATATCATTATCACAACTTTGGGGGAAATCTATAAAATCAATGGGCCTGCCGGTGGAGCAGGATTAGTATTACTAACACGCTGAGAGATTGTTAAAGTGCCCGAGTATGGATCCCAGTAGTGGCTTGGATCAATGGCATTTGTGGACACTAAGCTCAATAACAAGCCATCCAAGAACTGGTTAGAAGAAGAAAGAAATAGATGTGAAAAGCAAATTTGCTGGTAGAGAAGCTAATATCCTGTGCTCGCCTGGCTGAACATGAGCTGTGTAGCTGCTGGCGGGTGAAGAGGGAGTAGAGGGCAGGAGAGGAATAGATTTTACTGCTGAAATGATACAGATACAAATGTAGCTGTCATTATTGATATTCTTCCATCATTGATATTGGCAGACTTGGAGGAAGAATGTAAAATACATCGATCTAAGAGGGTGGGGAGAATGTATTGAGTGATACAATTTGATTCAGATATTGAGTGTTTTCAAAATCACAACAAATGTGAAATAAGTTATTGGGAAAAGTGTCTCACAAATATGTTTGAGATTTTCCCTTTTTTGGGGGGTGGGGGGGCGTTTCTCCTTCAGGTGAGAATAATGACTGACATCCCTGTTTGTACAGGGCAGAGGGAGATGTAGAGCTCCATTTGCATGGACTGCTGCGTGGTGCAACAGCGAGAGGTGAGGCAGAGCCAGTGTAATTGGATCTGTAGAAGTCAAATTTCCTGTTTAGCGCTCCAGTCTTGAGAAGATGACAGGGTGTTGTTTTTGTAAAGGATGGGGATGTCTGGCCATAAGGACAGTGCTGCTTCCTGAAGGCAAAGGGAAAACACATTTTCCTGAACACTGAACAGAAGAGACGCAACGTCCAGCTAGTTCTCACTTCAGTGAAACTCATGACCAATGCCTGCATTTGGATATCTGCTATATGTGTATTTAATATAGATTGAAGAAATCCCACCTACGGGAAAGTAAGACAAATTCAATCAAAGTCATCAGTGTGTGGTGTTTGGATTTGTCAATGTGCAAGAATTTCAGGTCAGTTTGAGTTAACGTCTCATATTGACAAGACGATTTCCAGCAGAGCTTGTTGAGCTTCAGGGGATCTTTCCTGTAATGTCTTCGTTCTTTGTAAAAAAAAGTGTTCAGGTGTTTTCCTTGAATCTGTTGACATAGAAACCTCAAGTGATGGCCCGACCTCAGACAGAGGAGCTTAAATTATTTGGAGGGACTCTACCTCAACTAAGGTGACAAGGGACACAATAGTTTTGCTTCAATTCAGGATTCAGGGTCTGCATCCTTAGGAGGCTGCATCTGAGGATCGATTGTGTCACAGCTGCGTGACTAGGCTGTCCCATTTCATAACCTTCTTCAACGGCGGCAAACAAATGCGTCCTCTTGGCACAGAATTCTCTTGCCAATGATGGCACAGGCAAGAGACGACACATCCAGACTATCAGGTACACATGTTAAAAAAACAGTGTATTTAAAGGTTCTCTAGACAGTAACAAGAGAGGGATGAGCTAGTGTCGCTGATCAGGGAATCACTGTGTTGGCCTGATGATCTCATTTCATTTCAGCCTTAGTGGTCTACAAAGGCCCTCTCTCGTTGTTCACGTCCAGTAACGCATGAATTTGAGCTTATTGTTTATTAAAGTAAAAAATTGCATCTGCAAACTTTGTGGGTTTCATGTGATGTATTTTCTGGCAGCAATCCTCCATTATTTCAATATTTAGTCTTGTGTGTATGTGTTGAAAACATTGAGACACAAACTAAGATTTTTTTTATTTGCGGGCTGACTCTATTTTCTTAATCCGCTAAGACACCCACAAATAAACTGGACATTTTCTCTCAGTCAGTGAATCTGATTGCATCTGTGCTGTTGTTCTGTGATTGTACATCCTATAGTGGCTTGGCGCCGGCTCCACAAGTGACTGTTTGCAAGCACAGGGAAAGGCAGCGGGTGAACTGTGGTCAAACACCATCACTTCCTTAAGAACACAAGTGGGCCACCTATACAAAGGGCTGATGATAACAGCAAGACAACAGTCCAACTTATTGGTTTTGGAGAAAACACAAAGGAGAGGGACTGGTTGATAGAGTGGAGGGTGGAGGGAGAGGAGAGATTGTTCTTGTAGGCACAAAATAAGGGCAGGTACAAAAGGGAAGGGACAAGGTAAAAGGCAGATGAGATATCGTGCCAAAGGGGGAGATGTATGAAAAAAGAAAAAGAGCTGTATTGAGAGCCAGGACTTCTTTACCTTTACTTTCACAGAGACGAGACATAGAAGGAGGGAAACGCCAACAGGCCGTGATTAAACAGCCTAATGAGGTTGTGGATCTTTTGAGGTTTTGTGGTGGAAAATCTTCTCTTTCAGATTTGTCAAAGAAGTTTCTGACAGAGCAGTTATCACAGCATGTCAAATTGCTCCAGCTCAAGAAATAATTTGGAGTTTTTTTTTTTTTTTCCCCTTTTCACAAAGTGCTGCGAAACAAAAGCCACCCCTACACCCCCCCCCCCCGGGAAAACAAAACCCCCCCCCCCCCCCCCCCCCCCCCCCCCCTCTCTAATTTGCCTTGGCAGGGTCCCTCCGGGTGGGGGGTCTGCATGGACAGAGAGGGCTTTGCCGAGGGATTATAGGATGAGAGGGGGTGAGATGAGTGAGTGTTCTTGTGTTTGTGTGTGTGCATGCGTGTGTGCAGGGGGTGTGTACATCTGTGTGTGTGATGGGCATGAGGGTGTGGTGGCGGTAGGGGGTTCGGGGGCTTGCGAGCAATTGTAACCAAAATGCTGCAATTGTCCTCAAAATTGAACAGTGCAGAGTGGTGACGCTCATTTTCCAGTCTATTCATTATCTCCTCTGTATTTACTTATCTTTGTCTCACAAGGAAAAAAAAAAAATCCGTGTTAAAAAGGGCCCTTTAATGTGGAGCGTTTTTTTTAAGAGCTTTATACTCTGACATGGTTGAGTTAAACTAAACTGTAGTTATGTTATGAGAGCAGTATGAATAGCTAATTAGCACTTTCTGCTTTTCAGCAGTACGATAAAGTGTATTAGATCTCTGATTTCTTCAAATTACATTTCCCTGCAGTCTGGCATAATGCCTTCTTTTTGGCTGAAAATCCCAATTTTGTGGTGTCAAATTAACTCAGAGAAAATTACACCGTTATTGTGTGACAGAACTGATTATATAGTGTTTTTACAACCTGTGCCATAAGAGTTTATGATTTTATTTCTCTTTGAAAATAAATCCCCTCATGAATGATTCATCCTCGGCGAGAGATCATCTGACAAGGAATAATAAACCGGGACTAGCTGAGTTGTATTTACATTCAAATAAACGCAGACAAAGGAAGTTCATATGAAAAGATATTTCTTCTGTGTTTGCAACACAATAAAACACAGTTGTCATTGTCCCTCTCAATGACTGTCATAGCTGATTTACAGGTTTGTTTTTCGAGCATCTAAGAGTTTGACACAACATCACAGATATTTTTTCTCTCCTCCGCACGTCACTTTACTATATGTGTAGAATCCATGTCTCTGAGTCTGGGTGCTGTAATGTGCTTATTTTGTGCTGCTGCTAAAAGTGTCAGCTGCTGTCACGCTAACTGTTTCCGAATGATGTGATGAAAGCAGATCATTAGTAATAACTTATTTGTACAATGTGAAATGGACGGGAAAATCTACAAACATAGCACTTTCATTTCGTCAAATTAATTTCTGATGCTGATGGGGCAGTTTAAGATTCATTGATTAAGAATAACCTCAGGATCACTGATTAACTCTGTGTGCACAGCATGTCTGATTGATTATCATTTCCTGTGCAGCGACAGAGCTCACGGGGGACAGGGTTGGGATACGACCCTGATAAAGTAGCACTGCTGCACCACAGATACAGTAAAGTCTGCGAAATAGCTTGAAGAAACACCTCCTCAGGGCACACCTACAGCTCCCCACAAAAAAAAAAAAACTTTTTCAAACAATACCTTTTTTTCTCTGCCTTCCAACTTAATTACTGATATTTCTCTGTAATAGGCGCCTAATCTGAGCAAGATGATTAGTTGGGATATTGAAGTGGGCCTCCAGGGGACTCAGGTCTGGTGGATCAGAAGCACGGAGATGAGGGGAGACACCATCTTTTCAAATTATTCGGGGGGGCCAGTGCTCCCAAGCAGCTTATGCAGCTAAGGCCTGGTAATTAAATTATAATTTAACCTGCTAGGGTGGAGTGGCAGGATTGGACCAGGCTGGGGGTGGAATGGCACTGACAGGATTTACACTTAATGAAATAATAAAGCAACACCAGGAAGGTAGGAAGGCAGTGAAGAAACAGACACGTCGCCCTCTGGTTCTCTGTTTATCCAGTCTTCAGCGAAGGTTCAAAGCCAACGGCTCTCTCTCTCTCTCTCTTTCTCAGTTCTATTGCTTTGTGCTGTCTTTGAATGCAAGGTAGTGTTATAGTTAGTGGCGGTGCATTACAGTCAGTGGAATCTGACATTAGCACTTTTATTTTTACTTGTTCTGCTGGATTTTTTTGTGTTGATCTTTATTGGTATGTGCATATACTTAATAGTCGTGGGGCTGTAGCTGTCTTTATTGTCTTCTCAAGATCAATGATACTCTAAAATACTGCGTTTTCTTTCATGTGTTTGGTAATCTAAAATCCCATCTGCACATAGACACTGCCCAGTCTGATGATATAACTTCCACCTGTTTGTTTTCCTCTGCTGCAATTGGCTCGGGGGTTATGTTTCCTCCTGTGCATTCTAATTCACTGTTGATTCATTAAATTGTCCTTGTGAGGAACCTTAAAGTGCATGGAGCCTAATTGAGAACTCCTAAAGTAAAACAGTAGCTGACTCATAAACATAAATATTGCCAAAATCTAGCAGCTTTATTAAAATATTATGGAAAGCTTAACTTTCATATAAATCATGGTGTGCCACCTGGTGTTGTGCACAGGTAATTATGTTTTGCATCCTAACAACGTGTCATGTTTAATTTCCCCTAGTGCCTATTTTCGCCAGTTTACTCATCAGTGTGTTGATTTCCACTTTATTGATGTTATTACATGCAGGCAGACTGCAGCTTACTCACCACCAGGCAGTCCGCTCCGTGTACCAATGTAAATTACTACTTCAATCCATAGTATTTTACATGAAACACGAGAAGACCGAAAGTGAATGAAACTGGAAGCGAGGGAGGAACGGATCTCCTCTTCCTCCATCTCCGCAGCCGTTAAGATGGATGCCTCGCAGTGGAGGAAGAACCACGCAGCGCTCCTATAGCCCTGCATTGCCGCAAGCTCATTACAACCCTCCCCACTCAAACTGCTCCCGCCCTCCTCTGCCCCGGTCTCACCATCCACCCGAGCCTAAATCTGCCTCCGCCCCAGCATCAGCCCGCGATTCCAGCCCCAGCCTCGCGATGCGGCCCCAGCCAGCATGACAGACAGGCCCAGTTAGCAGTCCCTGTAAGCGGCGAGAGAAAGCCGAGCAGAGAGGTAAAATGACTGGACCGCAAATGACAGGTGTAGTTAAAATAGTGAGGCGCAGAAAGGCTTGAGGACAGAGAGCCGGGGCGGCACTGTAATAAGCAGGATGAAGGAGCTCAAGCATTGCCTGAGTTTTCCTCTCTCTTCCACTAACATCCTTCCTCAGGCAAACAAAGGGAAAATAAGAGAAAGTTAACTTTCTGCTTTAGACATTTCCTCCCCTCATTCAGTTATTTCTCTCATGCCAGTCTTGCTCCGCTTCCTGTAAGAGCGCTAATGAAGCATTATGGACATAATGCAAGATATTTCGGAGATTTTATGCCCTGCTGTGTGACAGGGCTACTTGAATTGTAAATGGACAAAGGGAGGCCATTTTGTCTGGTCGCCTTTGGACTCATTTGGATGGACACAGGAGGGATTTGCCTCCACTGCTGATCTGCATCTATTTTCTATGCTTTTCATCCATTTTCTATGTGGCCTTTTTATCACCACCACTCCATCAGATCCCATCCCGCCTCATGTTTAATATAATCAGTTTTTGGCAGCATCCAGGCTGGGACAGGGGAAGAGTGGGGGGGGGGGGGGGGGCGGGGGGGGGGGGTGAGGGATGAAAAGAATAGAAGTGTGTAATCACCAGTCGGAGAGCGAGGGGACAGGGACCGGCTCTGTCTGTCCATCACTTCACACACAACTAAATCTAAGTGTTCTATTGGCATAAAGTGAAGTTGTTGATTATTAATTAAAAAAGACAATATGGAAAAATCCCGGTTGATGCAAAAAAAAAAAAAAAAAAAGCTAAGGTGAATAAAAAACTGCAAGACTTATTTTAACAATGGAAGCATGGCACGAGTGAATTCAGAATAATTACTAATCCATTTCTTTGAGTTTGACAGAAGAAAAAAGATGGCTGCAAACCTTCCTTTAACTATGGGTGTGTTGTCTCTTGTAACGTGGCATAAACCAATCATCTCTCTGTACCTCTCAAAAACCAGATGAGACCTTGGCAGATGACTTCTATAAGAGTACATTTGAGCGTACACGTTGAACAGTAAGCAAATTTACTGTTTTGTTGATGCGCCTAAAATAAAAATGAAGTACCATAAACTGATAAAAGCACAATCACGTTTTGATGGTGCCTGACAGTACCTCACTGTAAACAGTGCATCTGTGGTTACTTGTGTGGTTACAAGTTTGGAGATCGTCTAAATCAGTTGTATCCTACCTCTGGGGACCATGAATGCTGCACGACATTTCACTGGCAATGGCTCCCGCATACTAACAAAATGATTTTGTTGACATCAGTCAAATAATACCTCTGGCTCTGACACATACTTCTGTTTATATGCTGTTTGAATGCTGCAAAGACAAACAGTTATAGTCATGTAGTCATTAGGGTAATAACTACATTTGAATGAATTTGTTCGTTTGTTTACATGCTATCATCCTCTGAGCATCCTGTTGCCATCATCAAACTGTGTCCTCATCTTCCTCGTCTCGCTTGCCCTCCCTAATTCCTTATTCCGCCTTCTATCTGATTTGTATTAACAGGATTATCAATGCTGCTGTCATAATTAGAAGTAATGCACCACAATTACTGATATGGATCAGTAGGATTACACTTCATAATGTGGCATTCGCATCCAGGCAATAAATCGAATGCATTTTGATCATGTGCGCTGGGTATCTACATGTCTGTATTTATAAAGCACTCTGCCAATATTTCCATAAGACTTATGGTAACTGATAATTACTGGCCCTCAACCCGCCTTAAACCTGCCAGATATTGTTCAGATGAGTGAAGGAGTCTCCCCTCTGGAATCTGAGTCCAATTTGACGTGACGCCAGCGTCTTCACAGCACTGAAATATTTTGGCATGTTTGATGCCGCATTTCATCTTTATTGAGCCGTATATTCAAAGGGGAGTGTCAGAAGAGATCCGGGGAAGCTTGAAGCTAATGTTCGACATCAACTCCCAGTGTCACACCACATCATATAGACCGAAAGTCCGCTGAGCTGTAGAATGTTCCCACAATCCAAAATACAGCTGTAACGTGTTCGTCCCCAGCCTGTGTTAACCTGCATCGCTGTGAGGCCTGCCGGTGCAGCAGCTCCCATCTATGAACTCACTGACATACAGAGTGACTGAAGGGTATAGCCATCTGGGGGCGAGCTAAATTTAGCAAATCCCTGTGCAGAGGAGGAACATCTGTCTTTATCAGCAGTGGTTAACTCGCTACAGGAAACCCAGCACATGTAATTCATGCAATATTTAGATGAGAGGGTCAGAGTGCTCCTGTGGGGAATGGAGGCAGTTTCTGTCGCGTAGTCTGCATGATTGACCTGGGCCTGGTCTGTGGAGAGAGGTGCCAGCTCTGATCTTTTTAAAGGACAAGACGACACACGGGAATGTCATTCTTTAACCCCCCCCCCATCTGCTGATGTTGTGCCTCGGACTGAAAAAGCTATAACGCAGCAAGACAGCATATTAGACCTCAGAGGCTAAATGACGGTGATAGTTAGAGATGTTTAGATAAGGATCAGCTGTAATTCAGATAGTGATGTGCATTTTGCGGATGGCATCTTCCAGGGGTCGTCAGAAACAAGCGGAGTTGCTCGATTTTGGGATGCTTTGGTATTTTAACACATTTTCTTTTCGCTACATTTCAGCGTGGTCATTCTGCAGATTCAGCTTCTACACACACACACACACACTAAACAGAGTGGTTTAGAAAATACAATCTGGGGAATAATCTACCCGACAGGGTGTAAGGCTGTTAAAATTAGCTCCACAGCTCAGCCAGACACATTCTGCTCACATGCACCAGGGGTGATGATGATGACGATGAAGAGATGTAGTTAATATTAGCTAATATGAACAAGCATTCCGTATGATAGACATTTTAATAGTGTGTGGATATTCATATAGAATTAAGGTCTTCTTTATTTTTTATTTTCAGTGCAATGACAGAATTAACAGAGTAAAAACATCAACAGTGCCTGGAATCATAGTATTAAGAGGCTCTAATAGTTCTGGTGTATTTATTTACTGTGATACTGCCCATTACAGTTGAGGAATCAATGTGCTATCTGTTGCTCTTCATCATTATGCCCCTGTCAGGATCCTGTAGAACTATGACTGGTTTTCCAGTAATCTGATTGGCTCGTAGTTGGGCAGGCTTTGATCCTTTTCGCTGGAAGTTAACCTGCTCCTGGGCAGATGCAGAATTGGTTGCTGTGGTTTCAGTTTGGATTCTACCTTCTCTGGACCTGGATGCTGCAACACTGCAGACATTCACCCTGGCGCCCAAGGCTCCAGCGTTTGCCTGCAGTTGACCTGTTTTTTTGCTGGAGCTCCTAAGAGGAGCATAAGCCAGGAGATAGAAAACTAAACAGAGATGTTTTCTGGGTGATAAAACCACAAGTATATCTACAAAGCTTGAAATGTAACACAGTGTAAAACATGGGACCTACAGCTATATCGCGCTGTATTCCTACATTGTGATGTCGCCACTGAAGTGAAAGACCACAGTAGAGATGTCACGGTGTGGACTTTTTCCCACCGGGTGATAATCTTGTGACAACACCAGTGTTACTGATTGCACCGAACATTTTACAAGGAAAGACGTGGCAGCTCAATATCTGTGAAGCACTTACTTTGATCTTTAACATTAGATTTCGCTGCGGGCAGCCTCACTCTTGTGGTGCTCGTGTGGATTTGAAGTGTTACCTCGAGATGCTGCCACCTTTATCACACAAAGTTTGCCTCGGGTTCCCTTTTAGCATTCAGGTTAAATATTGCCAAATAGACACTCTGGCGCTTTGCTTTGACACTGAACCCTCTCTGCCTTGCCGGTCAATTCTCCTCCTGACACGTGATCAGACTGCTGCTACGCAGGTCGGTGCTGTCAGTTGTTGATACTTGTAGCCAACTTTGATCATTTTTTTTAAAAATTTGGTTAATGCGTTCAGTACCTCTGACAAGCCGAGAGAGAGAGAGAGTTCAAATATCAACAGTAACGCTGTCTGTCATTACTTCTAACTGAAGCATTAGTCAATATTGTGGATTTAATAACAGATCATGAATTCAGTGCTGTGGAAACGCACAGTCTGTTTATAGTTTGGATAAAGCAGGTGTGCATTCAAATAATAGATCACTGAATCACATGGAAGTGTAAAGAACATTAACACATTTTAAGGAATTAATTCTTGATTCGCTTTGCTTCTTTCCAGCAGCTATTGTTGGAAAGCACAATGCAGCGGTTAATTACTTTTTCCCAGATGGCTGCTGAATCTCCTCTGGTATATTAAACGTGTCTGTTTCCAAGAAAGACATTGAAGGGAGTGTGTGTGTGTGTGAGAGAGAGAAAGTGTGTTGCTTATGAAAATACTGGAACAATCACAGCAGTGCTTTTGAGTAATGTAGTAGAGGTCAAGTTGGGCATCAGTGCAGTCAGTGCTCTTAAAATTCACAAAATAACTTTCTACTGTTGAGTACTCGAACATTAGATTTCAATGTAGTCACAGTCATTCTCATGTTAACTGCAATGAATAACTGGAAACCTTTAGAAGTGTCCCTGCTGTGAGCATCATCAAGCAACTTCCTGTGCAAATCTCCCACCGTCGCTTCACTTTAATTTCTCCGTCTCGTTCTGTAGCCGGCTCTCTGTGTCTGTGCCTGAGCGCATCCTCAAAGTCAATCGATTATCTGGATCAGGTCTTTGCTCTCGTCTGACGCGGTGTGTCTCCTTGGCTTTCTGACCCGGGCCAACCCCCACCTCGCCCTGTGGCTCCTTCCGAACTTTGATGGCAGCATCCATATCCATGTCACTGGTCTGACACTGTCTGTCCTGCATCAATAAACATTTGGGGAGGGAAGATTTTTTGAGGCTGAATAATTTATAGTGCATGATTAGAAACTCTATCCTGAGTGGAGGATCCAGTTGCTTGTATGTTTGTCTTGGATCTTTACAATAAAACATGACCCAGTCTGATTAGAAAGTCCACTGCCACCGAGAGCTTGTTGGGCGCGTGTAAGTGTGTGATTACCTGTGTGTGTGTGTGTGTGTGTGTGAGAGAGAGAGTGAAAGAGTGAGAGAACAATTGGAGATAAGGTTCAGCTTTGCTCTGAAGAGGCTCTGGATGAGCAGACACAGTAAGAGAAACTGTGAAGACTTTGATATTTTCATTTTATTCTCGCAACGTTCAAGAAATTTTGCCACATCAGAAACTTTATCTGTAATTTTTGTTCCAAGAAAACTTCACACTGCAGAAAATCTGACCTGTTTGATTTCATGAATGAAACATCGAAGATTAATATCTTTTGTTCAAAACATGATTACCAGATAACACACATACTAACTCTGTATGAGAAATGAGACGCGTGTGAGCTTCATGTCCATAGTTTTATTTATAAAGCACTTTTATACACATATAGGTAAATTCAGGATGTGATGGAAAAAAGATTTCAAAAAGAAGGTAAAGTACATCTATAGCATTCTCACTCACCAGTTTAAACTTGAACACATTTTTATGTACATTTATTCCAAAATGTATTTATCCATCAATGTGTGAAGCACACTAAACTAAAACTTCATGAGTGACGTGTTCTTCACATGCCAGCAGCCCATCACTTTTACAAATTGCTGAGGAATATGATTAAAAACCCTAAAACCTTTCAGCGACTGTCAGCTGATGGCGGCAGATATGAGGCAGCTGTCTGGAAGGCACTGCTGTCCTTCACTGAGGCCTGCCCCTATTTGTGTTTGAGAGGGGCAGCGGGGAGAGAGAGAGCGCATCGTGAACTTCTCATCATACAGTAGCTGGGAGTGTGTGTTTGGGGTGGGGAGGGGGTGTTATGTTCATTAGCACAGTCAAAATGCCCGGAGGCATAAGCAGAGCAGAAGTGAGTGAGGGGGAGCGTGGAGGGAGGGGGTGGCTTGTATGGAAATTGACCAGTGTGCTATAACTGTTCGTCGGGTGGAGGCCTTTGAAGTGAGCTGTTCAACACTACAGCCCGCCTTGTTCTTGATAATTGCCTAAATGATCTCCATGGAGCGCAGGGCTGTGTTACAACTGAACTAATCCAGGGGCAACCCGCTGATTTGACAGAGAGCTCTTCGCTCCGCCGGTCCCCCCGCCACCCCACCCCACCCCACCCAACCCTCGCCCAAACAACAGCCTATCTTCTATTCTGTTACGTCTGTTTATTAGACTAACACAGCAGGGGGTGTCATGGTAGTGATGCGGGTTCTGGAGGCGCGAGCGCTGGGCTGGGGTGGGGGTGCGGGGGGGGGGGGGGAGCTGTTTGTTTGGGGGTGCGGGGGGGGGGGGGTAGCTGTTTGTTGTAGGGATGATGGCCTCTGCGCTCCTCAAGCTTAGCCACACGCTTAACCCGCACTCCTTGACATCATACCCTCTGCTCGCCCCCATTGATATGTAAATGCACAGCAGCTCCGTTTGCAAATGAGGGAGGAATAATTAGTCAAGAGCACTTAGCAACAACAACAATAATACACGCGTCTGATCCAGGCTGAGCTGCTCGCTCTTTGTCATTTGAGCTCCTCCTGGCAATCAGACAAGCCCCCCCCTCCTCCTCCCTCACCCCCATCCCAACACTGGTGGGTTGTGGGGCATCCACAACAAGAACAGTGTTTGGCCTTTTGGAGCCTCACCAGGGTTTAGGGAGCCAGTGGAGCATAGAGGCCAAGCAGAGCCCTAGGCCAGGAGCACGGCGCACAGCGCTGCCTGGGTTGCAGACCTCTCTGGTATGCGGGGAGGTCAGAGCACAGAGGAAACCAGAGAGGAAGTAATGTGGATACACTGAGACCTGAGCTTTACTGGTCCTGGAGGAAGAAAGAACACCGTCGCACACATGTCCATGAAAAAGGCATGGCTCAACTGGGGAGGAAAAAAAAATCAAAGCTCAGCTTTCAGCCAGGAAAGTACCGTGTTATGTCTGCATTTGTTTGTCGGAGCAAAAGAGCAAAAGCATAAGAGAAGATGAGTGAGACAGAAAGATAATAAGAAAAAAACAAACAAAATAGCCAATCGGAAAGGGGGGAAAAAGTATATACAGCATCCATTTCGGGAACAGGACTCAGTGCATTGACTGGGAAAAATAGATTATGATGTCCCATTTACATACAGTGCTTCAAAGAGGTGGGTGTCATGTTAGTGCGCCGGTGCCAGGCGTAATGAAGAGCCCCCCTCCCACCGTCCCAGGACAGGCCCAGTGGCAGGGTATCAGGTAGACTAAGGTCCCATATAAAAGCGGCCCCTATGAATTATAAATCATAGGCCACTGGAGCCACAGCCTGTGGGATACAGAGGGGGTAAGAGGGACTGTATTCCCGGAACAAAGGAGAGCGGTGGGAGGGGGTGTAAGGTGGAGAGGTGGTGGGGTTACAGTGTCATGCAGTAAAAGTTAAAGGACAGTTTGACGCTGTGTCATCACTCCAATGATGTTAGAATGTTAAGTATTTGAATAAGTCCTGTGTACTTTTCTCTTCGCGAGTCAATATGAAACTATGCATTATTCTATGCACACACACACACACTCACACAAAGCACGTTCTACTTTCCGTCCGTGTGAACAGATTCCTGAACCAGCTGGAGTTCTGTGGTCCTCCCGTTGGTCAGTGGGTTTTAGGCTTGGTTCAGTCAGAGGTGATTGAACAGAAATATTGTTTTTTTTTCCCTCCCTCTTTTTTAGGGTAGGGGGGCTATGCTGATGAAAGGTTGATTGATATGGTGTCAGGAGCTCTGTGATGGATTAAACTGTGTGTGCAGACGTTGTGGCCCTGGCCAGTCATGGCTGTTGCTGCCTTTTCCGCCAGCCACTGCTGCGGCAGCTTTAAGAAAATTTGATTTTCGCTGCTCAGAAACATACGGCAGCCCCCTTTCTCTCCGCTGCCTGACTTCCATTTAGTTTGAGAGTGCACAAGTGATTCTTTATTGGATGAAATCTGCGCCGGATTGGATAAAGTGTTAGAGCGCTGAGCCATCTATCACTATCACCGCCCCAGCTCCAGTTTCATTTTAAAAGAAAAGAATGAAAGCTGAAAAAACAGAAAAGAAAAAGAAGAAAAACAGACAGCCATAGGATGTTGGAGATTTGAAAATTAACTGTGGCAAGGAAAAAAAAGATCTATCCTCCAACCACTAAGCCTGTTTCCTCTGTTGGAGGATACCAAGCTTTTTTCTGTAAAGATGCCTCCATGAGTCACTAGTCTCTCAAGCTGTGCTGTCTCTCTGCTCTCATAATGCCTGCTGACTGGCCTGAGCCCACACCTGCTCTCACAATGCTCAATGCATTTGTTTCTCTTTACCAAGCTTGTGATTTGTTTTCTCCTTGTATGATGCTCAACATAAGCATGTTGTGTCACTGTACGCACAGTGCATGTAGACTTTTGTTTTTGCGCATCGAAAAAGAAAACATTCTCTTTGTGAGCATGTATGTCCTTTTTTTAAGAATTAGTTTTTTTTTAATTCGCATTTATATCTATCTGTTATGTGCAGTTTAAAAAAAACACAGTCACTTCAACTGGTTCTTTTGTATTTATAAATACAGTAAATAATTAAGAAACTTTATTAATTAATGAATTATGTACTGCGGGTGCGAACCAGCCCTCCATCCTCAGTCCACCCAGCTTGGCCTGACATGGCTCAGTGTTCACCAGTGAATTAGTTAGACTTGTTTGTTTGCTCACATGTGGCCATTCCTCTTCCATTCATTTTTAAACACAATCCCTTATGTTCCCCTGTCTGTCCATTAGTGCTGTAAAAGGCAAATGGCCAGGAATATACCTTGGGGCGATGCAGACAAGACAAGTGCAAAGAACGAAGGCTTGGAATGAAGGACTGAACTGGGGAAGGAAGGATGAGCATGAGTAGAATCAAGAGCTGGGGAGAAAAGGCGGCAAAAATTGTCCAGCTCCTATGTATTTCATTTTGTCCTCCATAATTCATTTTGAAATGCATCTTGTATGATGTAAATCTGTTCAGAGGCACCCTCTATCTGCAGCCTTTACCCCTAAATGTCTCTGTGGTTGGATTGTCCTGAGGCAGTTTGGACCCACCCCCCACCCCACAAACTTAATAAATCATTATGGAGCAGAAACTTATCAAGCTGGTCAGAGACCTCTAATGAGCGCAGGGACCACGACTCTGCGCGGCCCCAGAAATATTTTATTAAGAGCACATTTAAACACACACCGCTCTGACCACATTGGTGAGCCCCCTGTATCACATCTGCATCAGGAATCACAGGCCTGAGATGATCTGTGTGCGAGGCCCTCGCATTGTTTGAACTGGCCGCCGTGATGCGGCTAACTCTGTCCTCTCATCCGCTGGCCAACGCTGAGTGCCCTCCGTGGAGCAGTTGTATAATTTCCTGGATCCCGATGGCCCCTGTGGGGCCTTATGACCTTTGCTCCTATGCTCTAGTTATGATGGCCCTTCAGAGGAGAGCACATACTCGCAAGTCAGACCCAGCTCATCATTGAAAGAACGTCTTTTGCGTCTTTGTGTGCGTGTGATTTATCCTTGGAACTGAATGTAGCCAGATGTATGAGCATCTAGATGCATCTTTTTATATTCTCTGCATTTTAAATGAAATGGCCCGCTGTTTTTATTATACCTTTGAATTCAATATGTCAACCAAACGGCTCTCTTCTCTTTTTACCAGGTTGAATTCATTGGTGAGGTTCTATAAGAGAGCTTTGTCAGGGGACGGTGTTGTCATGGACAGAATTGTCAGCTTTGAATGTGAGAGTGAATATAGTATTGTTGTACCATTGAAAATGTCCACATGCCTCAGCTCATGTATTTTTTTTGTAATGAATGAATGCATGGAGCCACAATGGGAAATGGAAAGAGATCATATCAGAGGTTAAGTCCAGTGTCTGTGATACAGACCGACTGTCATCAAAGACATGCTCCGGCTCTTAGCCATGAATCCACTATTCAAATCCCTGACCTGGGATAATGGCAAGCACATTGTTAATGCATCATTTTTTTTAATAAGTTAGAAAATTGCTCAGACCACTGAACAAAGTCGGAATGAGCCAGGACTCACTGACAGTAATAATAAAAGGTAAGAAACTCTTTCTTTTACTTTCCTTTTATGTTTCCAACATCCAAGACTGAAGAAAAGTAGTAAGAAAAAAAAATCATTATGTGGTTGTTTCATCTGACTCTTTTCGTCCCCAGCACAGAAAGACTGGGCTGATTAGAGATGACTAAAACCTAAACCCTACCAAGCTGCGTTCCTCTTCTCTTTCCTCCTCTCTTCAACTTTTATTTTTAATGGAAAATATGCCCCAAGCTCGTTTACTCAGAAACAGAGGGATATAAATGTTTTAAAAATTTTACCAAAAAAGAAAAGAGAGTGAGGAAAATGGAATGGAAGGAGGAAAGGATAGGTAATATGAGGAAGATTTTAATCTTAATAATTCATAAAGCAGTCCTTCAATCCCCTTTTTTCTCTCTGCTGACTGGTGTTTGATGAAGACACAGGCTTTCTCTCTGCTTGGCTCCAGCAAGGTAAATGTTGTGTGTTGTAGATAGGCCTCAGATAAGGCCAGTGTATGAGACACTTACCAGGGGGAGAGAGAAAGTGGCTTTACAGGCAGAATATGAGTGAGGAGAACAGAGCAGGGCCGTACCTAAAATACAGTTAGATCGGCAGAATGGGCCCTGAGGGAACCTGAGCAACGTCAGGAAGTCTGATTGCACAGTGACTGTAGCACCTATAGGTCACATGTCCGTGAAATGCTTATGTGGAAATTCATTATACAGTAACTGGACATCAAAATGCCACATGGCTTTGTTGGTAATGGGTTGCATTTAAAAACAAAAAACATGCATTGTTTTTTTTATCTGAATTTGTGGCAGGAATGTTACTGTCATTATTTTGCGTTGACCCTCATATGTCTCAGGTATTGCTTTTTCCCCCCCGGTCTGCTACACATGAAGGATCCGGCCTATTTTATGTATTTTGTGCACAAATTCTATATTTTTTTTTGTCCAGAACTTGCAGAGATTTGTAAGTATATGGAGAAAAAAAAGTGGACAGGCTGAGAGCGTGCATGAGAGAGCGAGAGGAAAAGATGAGGAGGAAGGAAGAGGGCTTTGCTGCTCTGAGGTGCAGCCCTCTGATCTTCTTTTAAGTTGTGGCCCAGCATGCTCAGCAACATAGGCCAGGCAGACCTGCAGCACCCCCAGGGTTCAAGCTCTGCTCAAAGGATTCTCCTCTCTGAGGCTCCTCTGCATAACCGCCAGGCCGTGGCTCCTTTCCACCTCAGTGATCACACGCGCGCACTTCCCGACCACGACACGCGTGTTGACACTGTGTTTGAGGAAGTGTTCTGTGATAATGTCCCAGTATTGATCAGCTATCTGTGATGATAGCTGTTGGGAAAAGAGGCCTGAATTCAATCAGGAGTGGTGGTTGATACCTAGAAAGGCAGTGCAGCCTGCAGTTTGCCACGGTGGGGGTGAGGTGGAGGGGGAGGGGGGGGGGGGGGGCGGGTGTTGTTGTTGGGGGGGGGGGGGGGGGGGGGGGGGGGGGGGGGGGGGGGGGGGGGGGGGGGGGGGTCGGTTGATGTTGTTGGGGTCCAGGGTTCATCAAAGGTGAGGGGTCCTCCCTCCCATCTGTAGTCCTGGGAGTCAGGTTCAGCCAGAGGGTCTGTGGGGGACTGGAGGTCTGGACGCCATGTCCATCTGGATCAATTTGCATACAGGGGCCAGCTGACTGAGACGGCCCCTCCTGCTCAGTGACAGGAAGAGATGGCTGGAGGGGACGCTTGATTTTTGGAAATGTGATTTTTCTAAGCAGTGGAGAGACGAAGTGCTCGGCTATATATTCGCGTAATGTAATGCAAATTGATTTTCACCATCGCCATCGCTGCTTCTATCTGACTGGGTCATGTTTATTTTACGTACTGTATGTCTGTGATGAGAGGATGCGGTCAGCAATTATTATATTAAAAAAGAAATTGACACTGAAATTAAATGACAGTAAACTTGGCAACGTGAGCGCACATTTTGAAGTGGTGAACGTATTTTTTAAAAAGCACATTTCAATTTGTGCATGGGTTTTATAATTTTTTGCACTCAGGGTGGAGGCTGGCCGTTGCCGTGTTTGCTTGTAGATGTCATGCATTTCTGAGCGTGCGTGTGTGTGTGTGTGTGTGTGTGTGTGTGTGTTTAAGGCATTCATGAGATTAGTGTGAACCTTGTCCTCCCTGAAGGTGCAGAGGCCAGGCACACTGCCGCCGCTCATATGCATCTCTTTTATTGTCTATTGTGCATAATCACAGTCCTCTCGCTTCCCGGTGCCAGACTTTTGACCCTTTTTATGTTGCTGTCCATTTTCAGCTGCCCCGCAACCTAACAGGCATTAGACGGAACAGATGTGCAGGGAGCAGCCAGTTAATGCTAATGAGTGCTTCTCAAACACCAGATCCTTTTCATATAGTCTGGATGACAGAATGAGGAGAAAGTAGTGGTTTATATGCAAAGTACATTTTTAGGAAGAAAAAAAACTGCTCATGGATTTATTTTTAAAACAAATCTTGAATTGAGGCTCGAACTCATAAGTCATCGCCTGGGGTCAGAGGCCAGGTGTGTGTGTGTGTGTGTGTGTGTGTGTGTGTGTGTGTGTGTGTGTGTGTGTGTGTGTGTGTCTGACATGCAAGCGTGTGCATGTGCGTCATGGCCACTCCGGCGTCTGTGTATGTGTGTCCCCCAGGCTAGACAAAGCACGCTACTCCTTGGCAGTTCCTCCCTGTCACTGCAGAGGCCTCAGTGTGTGTGTGAGTGTGTGATCAATCTCACGTGGACCAGTCATGGTGTCAGGGCAGCAGTGGATCTGACTCACTCTCTTTCTCTCTCTCTCTCTCTCTCTCTCTCTCTCTCTCTCCATCCCTTCTCCCCTCATCTCCCATTTCTCTTCCTCTTTCTCGCTCTCTCGCTCGTCTCCATACATCCTGTGTCTTTGGCTGTGGGACAGTGGGAGTGCCAGGTCAGGAGCGAGCCCCCAGCACAGCGCCCATCTTTGTGGAGGATAATTAATGCATGCCAGGCTGGAGGGCTGATCCTTGGCGCCGGACCGCTCTGAACAGGTACCTGCGCCGTCCTCTCCTGACGCCCTGCTCTGTTTCACTTTGTCAACACGAGCTCTGCTGACTGACTGATCTGCTGACCAGCACTCACTCATGCTTTCACTTTTTCTCTCACTCTCCCTCTCTACTCTACCTCCCTCCCTCCCTCCCTCCCTCACTCACCCACTCTCCCTCTCTCCCTCTCTCTCTTTCTCTCTCTCTCTCTCTCTCTCTCTCTCTCTCTCTCTCTCTCACACATACACTCACACACACACACACACACACACACACACTGTACACAAGCCAGCACTCACACCCATTACTGAGTAACTTTTATTAGTGTTTGCCGGAGTGAGAATAGCTCAGGCTTCCCTCTTGATCTGCATTGTGTGGGTTTACAGGTTTACAGGTGTTGGAGGGAGAGAGAGACACGTTTTATGCTCTGAGGTGGCAAATGTCATGTTTTTGAAGTTGAAGTGGGTTGTCTTTACAGCTCTGGGCTGTACAAGGTGCTTCTACGCCTCTGATCGCCTCTGATCGACTTTCTCAAAGGTTACAGCTTTTCTCTTTTCTGTGATTTTTGTGTATTTGATGTGTTATTCCTCGCTGAGATGAAAAAACCAAACAAAATATGTGGCAAAACTGCGATGAGAAGCGGTTAAATCTGTTTGACAGCACCGCAACTTTTGTCACTTTTCACCCTGAAGTTGTTGCTGAAATGATGCAGTGTTTGAAATCACGGATTCATAAAAACTAGGCAGAAATGGGAGGACGTTAATTTGTAATTTCTCAAAGGCAGTGGCAAACTAAAGTTGCACAAAGTTTACAGCAAATCATTTCCCATATTTGTGTTGTATTTCTGGGGTTTTTATCATCAAAGATACATCATGATTAGTCACACTTAACACACTGACTTTGATCACACACAGGCTTCATCTTTCATTGCTACATTTCATTGCGAGATTACTTGAAACACTTTCTGTTTAATTTTCTTTTTTCCGTCACTTTGCATTTAAAAAGGCTGGATCAACCTTCAACTTCTCAGGCTCGTAGTGAAGCCGCCACTTCATGGATCTGAGCAGGGGAAAAGGTGTTTCCTGTGCATGTCACTCTCGTTTTTAGGTGAAGAGAGATTTTTTTCAAAGGGTCAGCTGAAGAATTTACGGTTGGTGCAGCACTGGCAGCCTGAGCGGGGGTTAATTTGAGCGAGAGCACGCAACGCCTGTCCAGAAACGCAAGTGCCTGCGCGTCAGATGTGTTCATGCTGTGGTGATGTATCGTAATATAACTTAAGTATGTTAGCATTCCCTTTATTAGATGAGGCTAGGTGACCCATCTAGAAGTTGTTTTAAACTTAATTTACACATACATACCCACCAGTCCAAAAGGTTAATGGCTGACAAATTAACCCCTGCAGCATTATCTTACAAATGGCCTGCAGCATATGATAACCTATAATCAATATCACCAATTACGTGTCAGACAGAGGCTATTGGCTGTGACCTGTCTCTCATGAAGAGACCCTCTGAGGAAACAGGATCTCTTGCACTATGCAGATGCAGGATCTCTCCCTTTCTGATGTCATTTACAGACACCTGGGACCACCTATCATCCACTGCACTGCTGCATCTCTCCGTCTGATTCATAACCTCCTACTCTGCCACATCCTCCTCTTCTCCCCTTCATCTCCGTATCGATCTCTAGCCTCATCTTCCTCTTATCCTGGTTCTGGTGTTTCTCTTGGTCTGTCTTGATGTTTAAGTGAAGCCTGACTAAAAGTTGGAGCGTCCGTTCAGTACGCAGTCTATCGTTTTTAAATCTTTCCCATGTGACCGCGTTGAACCTCTTGGAACAGGTATCATTGTTTCATCCCTCACATGTATGCTTATTATTTAGAAAAGCAAATTAAAATACATTCCCGACAGATATTTTTTTTGTTCATGATATTGTGAACTACATTTGATGCACTTGAAAGTTTGTGACACTGCATGTTTGTGGTTTGGACCAGAGTGAATCAAGAATGTGTTTTCAGTTGCATTTAAAATAGATCAGGTTTTTTGAATTCCTGGGTGCAGCAGTAGCAGCAACTCGCAGATGAAGTTGTGATTATTTCTGTTTCTGATATTCCTGAATAGGCCATCTTTACCTTTAAAGTCCAGCATTATCTTTTTCCAAGGGTGACCTTACTTTTGCACAATTAATTAGCAACAAATGTAATAAATACAAAAAGGAAATATCCTGTAACTTGGTTTTCAAAAAAAATCACTCTCTTTAACTTACTTATATTAACATGTGGAAATTAACATTTTTATTGCGTGGTAATTAAGGATGTATTATTATTATTATTATTATTGTTATTTTATTTGTAGTTTAATACGTGTATTAATAACTAAAACTGAACTATTAATAAATAAAATGGATCATTTGATTGCTTTTAGAAACGAAATTCAAAGTTTAATTAAGGCCTCAGCACGACGCACACGTACAACTTCTCCATCTTAAGAGTGAAGTCATCGATTCTAACCATGAGCTGCTGTCCACACATTTTTACCTGTACGTAATAAAATACTCCCAAATTGAAACCAAGGCACTGATGATACAATCATCTGTATTCATATTCATGCAGTGCGCTACCGGAATTTGTTCTATATGCAGCGTGGATTTGAAAAGTAAATTCAACTCCGCGTTTCCGCAGTAAATTAGTAAAATACACTGTCACGTGTTTATTGTAATTACTTACTTCTATGCGTTTACTAAACCCCCGATAAGCGAATATAAACACATCTGTTAATGTCTGCGCGGCGCCCTGAATAAAGCAAATTCGTGGGTAAATAAATACTGAATACAACAACAACAACAATAATACTATTCTAATAATAATATTCATGATACTAACAACATCTATAATGATGATAATTTGAATAAATATTTATGACAATAACAGCAATATCGTCACAATATCAAAGACATGTCAGTAGTTTTCTCTCATATTTATTTTAAAAACTAGAGAGTTCGGTCCTTCGGTGCAGACGGCAGGTGTATGTGTGTGTCTGTGTGTGTGTCCTCTGTGATGGTCACTGGCTGCAGAGACCTTGAACTTCACCGGAGCTGGTTGGGGGTTGAGATGTGGGGGGACAGCTGAGAGCCATATGTGACTGGCTGCTGTGACACCCGGTGCACACTGGGAGCTGCTGCAGAGGACAAACGTCTCTCTGACCCTCGGATATTTTCCGCCCCCCCCCCCCCCCATCATTTTATCGCAGTTGTGAATTTGCTGAATTCCTCTCATTCATTCCGCGTGTCATTGAACACATCCCCTCACCCCCCAGTTGCTGAGGCCAATAAGGAAATCAAACTGAAATACATGCAATTTAAAATAAATATTTATTCGGAAGACATTTTAAATTTAGCCATAAAAAGGCCTCACATTCGGAGCTCAGCCTCTCAGCTGCTGAGGCCTGTATAAACGATTCAGCCTGGAATAAGGTGACGGTGAGGTGCAGGAATCAGAAGGGTGCTGGTGCTTACCCCCCCCCCCCCCCCCCCCCCCCCCCCCCCCAGCCGAGGGGGGGTGGGGCTTCCCCCCCCCCCCCCCCCCCACCCTCCCCATCACTAACCTTCATCCAGCCTGTGCTGCACATGTCGGCCCCTGTCTGCCCTTCATGGATATAGGATGGCACAGAGAGGGGGGGTGATAGCTTACTGTAACCAGTATAAATAGAAACACGCAGGCGATTCTTTTTTTTTTTTTTTTTTGCTTGCTTTTTTCCAAATGGCTGCTTCAGTCATCGGGTTCTTTTCTCCCAAACGCGGACTATTTTGTTTCACAAATGTTAATTGATTAGTGATCAAACGTTCCAGTAGATACATTTACATCCTGCATTGATGTTGCAGCTTTCTATTTTTCGCTGCACATCAATTTAAAGCTATGGAGATTCGCAGGCCCTGTATCCTGTGCACCCTCCTGTGTGTGTGTGTGTGTGTGTGTGTGTGTGTCAGGTCTCACGGTGTCACTATGATGTCATGTTTGAAAACCCTTTGGTGCGCGAGCGACTGAGAGCTGTTTAATAATGAGCACTAAATGAACACTGTTAATGCTCCTTTCTTCTTATTGAGGCTGGAGCGGCAAATAAATAAATGATGTTTCGAGCTGAACAGCGAAAGAGAGAAAGTCAGGTGGATGCTTGTGGCAGCAGCTCCTGTGCAGCAGGATTTGTCAATTCAGCGTCAGAGAGAAAAGGAATGGAAGAGAGGAATACAGGAATGAAAGCAAGTTGCTCTCGCTTTATTTGCTGTTTCTATTCAGACTTAGATGTTCATTTTTAAGGTGGCAGCTCTGCAAAACGTAGACAAAAGGCCCGCACATAATTCCAGTATAATAATATTAATTGTATATTTTAAGATGCATTTCCTATATAAATAAAAAAACATACAGTGAAATGAGATTTGAAAACTAATAATAAATGCCGTATGCTGTATTGATTAATTTAAATGTGTAATGAGTGTTAATAATTTATTTTTTGTTAATGAGAATTCCATTATTTAAATGTTGGGGTTTTCCAGATGGGGTATATAAAGGCCCACCTTGTTGATTATGGCCCCCATGCAAACAAGTGCCCTGTTAGAATATAATGATCAGCCTGTTAAACGCACGGAATAAACTTGTCACTCTCAATTTGATCACGAGCCAAATTCCTCAACAGTTGGCCCGCGAGGCAATTAACACAGGCTATTAGCCTGCGATAAAGCCTAATTAGGCCGATTAGTAGGGAAAATGGGAGCGGGTGGGTGGTTGGGGGGGGGTCGCTAATTGAATAGAAGAATCCCCCCAAGAAAAAGGAGGTTGCGCATGGAGCAGCCTTGTAGACAGGCGGGCTCCTCGTGCGCTGCAAACACCATTCACATTCAAATGAGAGTGACAAAGTTTGGCACAGAACCACCGCGCGCGTCCGCCTCCTGCCTCCCAGCCTGCCTTCGTACGGCAAAAGAAAGAAAAGCGCTCCGCCTTTTGTTAACCTGACACGTGTTTAGAGGAGCGCGATTTGGTTAATTCCGGAAGAGGATGGCACCGTGCCCGCCAGCACGCAGGAGAAACCCCGAACACACGAAACGACAAGAAATTCCCAAATACTATTCTTGTAGACGTGCCACCGGAATAATTTGATTTTTCTTTCTTTCATATTTTTTCAACGCGCGCACAGACAAAAACGCAGTGGAATAAATAGGAGTGTGTGTGTGTGTGTGTGTGTGTGTGTGTGGACACTTTAAATGCATTTAAGCTACAGAGGGGTGAGCCCTGCACCTGTCTCCTTCTCGCTGGAGATTTGCACCCTCCTGCTGCCGACATTGAGGAGTCGTGTGTGTGCGTGCGTGAGTGTGTGAGTGTGTTTGTGTGTGTGTGCCTGGCCATGCATGTCATATTCTCGACCGAGACACACACACACGCAAACGACGCCTTTCCTGCGGCATTTGTCTCTTTCTTGTGCACCACAGTGAAAATGTGACCTAAATAACCATTTATCGGCTGTTCCTCCTTTTAGACTTTCTCATAAGAATAATCTGGAACTTTGCAGGTTTTGTTGGAGCACCCCCCCTTCCTCTTCTTCATGATGTAGGCTTCTTTGATGAGTGTAATATTAACATGATAAGGAGATGTCAATGAAACGCTCTCTACCTGACTGAGCAGATGGTTCTGTGATATACTGGGTCTAATGTAATATTAATGCATGCAGGGCTTGTTTCTTATCAGGAAGGATCTCTCCAAAATTGTCCTCCACAGGGACCCACTTAGAGTGAAGCACACATAATAGGAATGATCACCCTTTTTTCCTTTTTTAGCCTGCATCTGAAAGATATCACTCCACTTTATGCAGTAAGTGACAAGAATTTAGGAAAAAAAAAGCCCAGTTCATTTAGGTGCAGCTCTCTGGTTTTATGTGAAAGCATATTTTGTAGATAAGTTCATTTCCAGCTTCTATTAAATGACGTTTTATGATGAGAAAAAACCTGAATAAAAGGGGAAAAATGGGGGCAATCAATATAAATGTAGGAGTCTAGACTGATTTTAATCTGAGGTGGAAACGGAATTTAGGAAAATCAGTGTTCAGGCAAACTAATTGGTTTTAATTCTTCAGGATTTGTCTTTGGCCCATTTGATGGGATTAATGTGATACTTTAATGGTCAAAGTATCCAGTTATAATACATTTATCTGTTCTTCTCTCTTATTATTAATGTAAATTATCTTAAATGATTTCTGAGTAGTGCTTAAAAACTATTTTTGATGATTTGTAGTCATTTCCCGAGCAGGGCAGTTGAGACATATTGAAATGACTGGTGTTGTCAGTCGGGGGTATTGATTGTGAAGGTGTAAGTAAAATGCAGCGTTGATGTGTCCGCTCTGGGCTGTGCCCCGTGAGCAGGGAGGACTTGGAGGATAATGAGGCATAATGCTGCCTGAGACGGGGGCCTCCTGCTGAATAAATCCCAAATTATACCCCAAACCAAGTGAACATTTTCCTGGGGGCCAGAAGGTCAAGTCCACGACCTCTGACCCCAGAGAGTCTGGGTCTGGAGAGGAGGCGAGGCAGGAGAATGCACATGGCTGCTGCTGCTGCTGCTGATGATGATGAGGAGGAGAGGGAGGAGGAGAATAGCGAGGGAAGTGCCTGGGACCTGGTTGTTGTCTGTCTCTGCAGCCTGCTGTCCTCAGCCCTGCTCCTCCCTGGTTGATTTTAGCCAACACTTCATCTATTATTTAGCAGACTTATTAAAAGTTATTTCAGAGCCATCAGGTCCTGCCAGATGACCTGAGAGCGGGGGCCCTCCTGAGTGGCCAGACAGGCTGGAAAATCCAAATGGACACAGTGGAACTGCTAAAACACACAGGCTCAAAACAAACAGAAAACACTCCCTGCATTATTAAGAGGTGCATTCACTATAGGAGAAATAAGAGCTCTTCAATATTTTACAAGCACAATCTCAAATATAGATGAATGTTTAATTAAGTGCAACTTGCAGTATATGTAAGAGAAAACTAAATAAAAGCACAGAACAGGAATAACGCAACAAGGCACTAAAATAAATAAGCATCTTTCAATGTAATGGTCAAAAGCACTGTTTAAAATGGATTATCCAAGAAAAGCAGAAATCAGCAAATATATCAAGAAATATACCCAAAAACTATATCCACTTAAAATACTAAATATTTATTTAGTTAAATCATTTGGGTTTATTCAATGTGTATTTAAAATTGTCTCGTTTTATGTGAATTTTAAAACAAGATAAAGAAGGACCAGAAACATGAACAGGACAATACCTTATTTCAAATCTTTACATCTTATTTGAATCTTCAGAGCCAATAAAAAAGCAGCATTCAAGTCAAACCTATTGCCTCATCCTCTTGACGCAGGCTTAACCTATGGCTTGACACAGCTTTCGCCCCGATCTGTACATAGTTTTGAATATTCATTTATCTTTGCTGAAGAAGCGTGACATAACCTTTTCCCCCTTAATGTGATGTGTGCACATGCACTTCCCAGCTGTGTCCAGAGAGGGCTGGGCTATCACGGGGCGTGGGGGGGGGGTGAAAGACGTATAGAGCAGGAGCTGGCCGAGGCGGAAAGGTCAGGGGAGGCAGGAGACAGGCGGGCTGGCTGACTGCTAAAGCTTTGAACCTAACAGATGGTGAAGGTTAGGTGACGTCCCCTCGCCTGGCCTTTCCCCAGTAATTGAGGATAATTTGAGCACCAAAGAGAGCAGGCCTGTCCACTGTCAGGCCCAGAGAGGAGAGACGGGGTTAATATGAAAATGATTTTGCATTACGGCTGGCTTTGTGGGGCTGGCCACAATCCTAATCCTGGCCTGAGGCAGCAGGAATGAAGAAGTGTCACCCTGGGTCCAGGCGCCACGCCACGCACATGAA
This sequence comes from Pseudorhombus dupliciocellatus, assembly GCA_016785235.1. Taxonomy (NCBI): domain Eukaryota; kingdom Metazoa; phylum Chordata; class Actinopteri; order Pleuronectiformes; family Paralichthyidae; genus Pseudorhombus; species Pseudorhombus dupliciocellatus. The sequence goes on along the minus strand of JAFBJW010009053.1, from coordinate 7,700,070 downwards.
TACATCTCCAACCCATGGCCCTGTGCCCCCCATTAACCAGCACTCTGCCAGGACCGATTACACACTCGCACTCAGGCTTTGGGGGCATTTTAGGGAGACTCGGGAGTGAACTGACATCACCCCTTATCCCATAAGAACAAAAGAGTTGCACAAAGGCCATGTTTTACCTCTCCCCTCACCTCCTGCAGATGATCACGTCTCCCTCTTCGCCTCTAAACACCTATCAGGATCACCTTTTTGGAAGTTGATGAAGTCTTTTAAACGTACTTTAGATTGGCAGAACAAATGTGCACATTTACAGCCAGTGGGATCATTTTTGTCTCCTCGCTCAAGGTCCATTTTTGGAGAAACACTAGATTTGCAACATGCATAGATTGACTGGACTCCCCCACAGCACGAGGCTGTCAAGTTGCAACTGTGGGACCAATTCTGTCCAGAAAGTTGCCTCTTTGGTGTGATGAAGTCATTTACAACTATTGATCTAATAGTCAAACTGGGCATGTTAACCTGAACAGCCTTGGAGGGAGTTTCTGGGAAAATGGAGGCGCCCCAGGGACCCTCTCATATAAGCTCAAGCGAGACACAATAGACAGAGATGTAATTTAAAATGTTAGCTGTGGCCTGGGCCCTCTTATAAGTTGTTATAGTGCTGCAGTCCTGCAACAGCTTCCTGGATCCCTCCTAATAGTAAAAGTTGCGTCGTAAAACCCACAGCACTTTCTGTTGGCCTGAAATAACATGATTAATTAAAATCCACTTTCACAGTGAAATTACTTTTTAAATGTGTGATTAAAATGAGGAAAACCAAATGAAAACTTCCTAAGATTCATATAAATATTTGTCCGACAATGCAGCTCTTTCTTACAAAGAAGAAAACAATGCATTTCAAGAAACAGTAAAAATATTTCCTCAATGTATTCATAATTGTAAAATCACTCTTTGCTATTTAAATAGTGAAGATAAACTTTTAACCATCACAATTACATTTAATATAACATATTTACTGTATGTTTAAATGTATCAATTTTCCCTTTAATTTTAAGTGAAAAGTCCAAAATTAATATTCTGTTAATGTCACAGGTAGATTCACATTCACAACTCTTAGGGCTCTCTAATGTGTGTGTGTGTGTGTGTGTGTGTGTTGTGAAGTGGCTGCTGTCCTGGGCAGTTGAGCTGGGTGGCCCATAGGCTCCCCCAGGTGTAGTCCAGATGAAGGGGTCTTTACAGGGGCGTCCCTGCTGCTGTGCCCTCTGCTTGTCCGTCTTGTTCCCCAGGAGCAGCGAGCTTTAAACCCCAGCTCGGCCTGTGACCTCCTCCTCCGGCACGGCCGGTCTTTATAGCAGGAGACGCACCCTCCCGGCCCTGGAGGAGAGTCCCCAGGCTAGAACTTCCGTCGCCCATCTCTCTCTCTCTCTCTCTCTTTCTCCACCTCTCTGCTGTCCACATGGGAGCCCCTGCTGAAGTTCTGCTAAATTGAAACAAGTTCAAGTTCATGTACAGAATGGAGATTAATAATGATTTATCGGCTCAGCTTACACCACTTATTTTGTTAAAAAGCAATAATTGTCAAAGATGAAGGAGTTTGGTTCAATAGGGCAGGCAGATGGGTGCTCATCCTCGCCTCCCACCCCCACCCCCTATGCTTTATGGGGATTGGTCAGTTGTCAGGTCAGTTGTTCCCTCTGAGTCAGAGGGGTGAATGAAAATTGTGGACTGCCTCCCCAACAATAAGAAAACAGCTGTTTAATGGAGCTTTTTCTTTTCAGTGTGCAGCACAGACACATTCACATGACAACTAATTTTTTCTACCATATTTTTGATGTGAATTTATATTTTAGTTAATCATTGGCATTCTGAAAAATCTGACTTGCTCTCTCACACACAGAGCGAGAGAGAGAGACTTTTTTTTAATTTTATTTTATATTTGCAACCTGGACAGAGGCAGTCTTTCCGAAGGGTTTCTGTATTATTATTACCTTCTGATTATTTCTCTCTCTCTTTTCTTTCCAATTGGAAAAATAGCACATATCGCGCCTTTGACCTACAAGATCATGGCAGAAAGTATGTCTTTGAAAAGTAAAACAAAAAATCCACTTTTAAATAAGATCAATTGTAAACAAACCCAGGGCAACCCTTTGAAAGGCCCTGCCAAGAGATTTACCTTGCCCTGTAGCAAATAATATTTCTTGAACTGGGTTTAAATTTCAAGTGTCTTGGGTTTATAAAAACCTGGAACAAAAGGAAGCCAGTCTCTGAGCTGCAAATATTAACCGCTACTTGGGCAAGATGTCAAGATTGCCTTTTTTGTTGTCTCAAATACAGGGCCAGATGTAGTGTCTGGAAAATCCCAGAATAAACGTCAGAATATATCCCTATCTGCTTTGAATTTAGCAGGATCACTATAAAACTGCATCAGTTTGAGATGGACCTTACCTGTATGTTAAATTCTCACAAGCTGTGTCCTCATAGATTTCTTTAAATAACTGGGTCCTTGCGATATTTATTATTACTAAAATATTTGTATTTCCGTCCGAGAACTGATAAAACCTGAAAGCTTTTATTCACCACATGATTTCTGATTCATAGTAATATTGTACATGATTAGAATGATTTGATTTCAAACAGCTTCCACCTATGCCCTATAATTCAAAGATGAATTATAGAAAGAAGAAAAGAGACGATGCTGTCTTGCTCTCTAAGAGCTATCTTTCAGGATGATAAACATAGCAATAACTGTTTACTTTTTTGTGGTAATAACAGTAGAAGGAATCCTGGTAATGACCCGTTCCCTTCATCAGTCTCATATCGAGCTATGATGAAAGCATATGGGAATGTGTTGCCTGGGCCTGGTGTGACATCCATTACTCCTTATTATCCTGCAATGGTTCCACTCTCATCTCTTCTTTGCCCCTGAAAATCCCCAACACTCAGATTGTAACAGCCCACTCCAGCACGTACAGTCCCACCTCTCCATCTTGTGCTGCCACGCAGTTTGTCTTTTGTTTGTTAATGTGAGGGAACGACAGCTACGTAATCATAAAGATAGCTGCCGCATGTGGACGCAGCTTCTAAGTGAACTTCAGCGGATGGATGGACGGAGGGAGGAAGAGGGCTCTGTGCAATTTGGTATTCCTCGTCCTGAGCCCAATCAGAGCCGAATAAACCCAGTTTAGCTCACCAGCCGGGTAAAAACCTTTCCTTGCAAAAAAAAGCAAAACAAAAAAACATTGCACCAAGGGAGCCTGTTCCTGTCATCTGATGTTCCACTCTACTTAAAACAGAGAGAGGAGAGTGGGGGGGAGGGCTTGTGGGATGTAGACAAAAAGAAAGGAAAAGCCACAGCCCCACTATCATTTTATTTTGATTTTTTTTTCTCCCCCCCATCCCCATTCTTTAATCCCTCTGATGAAGTCTGGACAGGCAGAGGCATGCTCTCACAGACAGCAATTTCACCGCACCATATGCGGCTCACACATCGGATGGCAGGGAGGAGAGGGGTCTATCGGGAGCACAGCCAGGAGAGAGGAGGAAAATACACGACATCAAATCCAGAATGGGCTGCAGTCGGGGCGCGCTGATACCCCCTCGATGTTTTGTCTGCGGCATCCGCCTGGCTCCTTTAGCAACGTGGCCGTCGCACATTCATTCGACGCGCCGAGTGGAGCGTGTCACAAATGACACTTGACCCGTTGCAAAATGTGAACACTTAATGCAGGTAAACAAATGAGCCAGGTACTCACACAAAAGGAGCCAGGTACCCCTCACAAAATGGTGGTGAGCGGAGCGCTGTTTGGCCCCTCCCTGCACCGAGGATGCGGTGCCGACACCCTGATCATGTGATTAGAGACGAAGGAAGGTAGCAGCGCGTCTGCTCTGGTTGCCTTCGACTTCCCCCGGTTTACTTGTCCGCCCACAGGAGATGCCTTTAATTCACTGTGGGCAAGTGTTGGTCCAAGAGACAAGGACAAATAGAATACCTCGTATTTAGTCCCACATTCCTGTCATGATTTTTACAACAACGCTTGAGATTACATTTACTTTACTGATGTTTACTCTTGGCAGCAAATATTGAAGTGAATGTTTCAACTTTGATAATATATGAGCTGTCTTTTAGCACCATGAACAAATCCAGATTGTGAGAATTTGCATAGTAATAGAGCTTTGAAGGTTGCTACCACTTTATATTAAGCGCAGCATCTTTTACAGGACGAGATGCACGTCAGTGTAAAGGGGACAGAGAGTGAATGGGCGGAGACTCAAATAATTAAATTTGGGTCAATAGACCTTGCCCAGTTACATACAAGGGGAGATCCATAACCCAGCTTGTTCCCTGATCCACTTGCATTTCCAGCACACCCTGTGCTGACCAAGCAGGATGCTCCTTAAATCTCACACTTGCTTCCTATGGTATATACATAATATATCCATCTGGTATCCTCTGGCCTTGTTGACCCTCCTCCTAGTGAAATATGTGCAGACCCCAGGAGGGATACACGGCAATGGTTCTCCTCTCAGAGCAGAGAGGGAAGGAGAAAGGTGTTAGTGAGGGTGTGAGGACCGGCGGGTGCAAAAGGTTACACTTCAGCTCTGATTGGGTGGTGTGTAATTAAAGCTACATTTGGCAGCTTTCAATTTTAGGTGAGAATTGCGCCAGAATGAGGGTGAGTGTTTCGATTACCCAGCTCACCTGTGAGCCGAGGAGCGTCGTCCCGATGCTGAGTCGTGTCTCATCAACGGCTCCACCGCGGGCTGACCGGGCGCTCCGACACTGAGAGGCCGTTGAGATGGGCCGCCGTCATTGGTGTGATTCCGGGGTCCTACCACATTATGGTTAATTTACTTACTTGTGATGATGATGCTTGATTAAAAGGCTTTTGCTCACATGGCAAAAAAATAGAGAGCACTGAGGTACCCAGCTATTTCCAACCAAGCCTTGACTGCGAAACATTCCTCACAGTAACACAGTATCATTGCATCCACGCCGCATTGGACTCATTGGACTCCAGCGAATCGTTTTAAATGTATTTTAAATGGCAATAATAAGGCCCGCTGAGTGATTGATGCCATCAGCGTACAGCATATACCTATGTAACCCCGGGCCCAGCAGGTGTAGATCAGCAGCACATTAGACAGACGAGGGGAAATGTGGCACACATGTGGTGATGTCTGGGAGAAGAGACATACATCAGCTGTCCCTCAGCAGCAGCGATCCAGTACGCAGCGCCGCCCCTGGAAGTGTGGTAAGAGCTCTGCCCAGGAGGATGCGTGTAATGCTCTCCGTTTGCTGTAGGGAAAACTGAGACGTCTCAGGGTATTGATCCAAGTATTGACATCATTTGATGGTTCCTTTCAAGCATATTGTTTGGCTGACAAAGAAAGGGAGTGAAAGCGTAGAGGGGTAATCTGTCTGTCATCAGGGCGGCATGCGTGTAATGTAGTAACTGCATATTCAAAGGTTACTCTCGGTCTTTAAAATGATCCCAGCCTGACACCTCTGACGTCTCAAAAACATTCTCCCAGACATTTTTTTTTTTGTGTGCGTGGAAAGCAACTAATCCCAAACACACATCTTTATTTTAATTAACTATTGCCACAAAGTTGTAATTTATTATTCTAAATCCGGTAGTTGCAACTTTTGTGCCATCCATAAAGAACTTGAGACATGAAACAAAGTATTCTAGCTCATATTCTTTTCATTTTGATTCTATAAATATTTCCCAAACACTGTGAGACCAGTGTGCAGCGTCCAGTCAGCATTAGTGACTGTGGACACTGCCCTTGACTTTGAGCCGTTCCCAGGCTCCTGAGGGCGGCCGGGGGCTCCGAGGGGACATCTTTGTGTGACGCACAGAGAGCAGATGTTCCTCTGCATTTGTAGTGGCCAGTTTGGGACGCTGTCTCTGTCCGGACCTGACCTGACCTGACCCCTAAGGTTGATTAGCATGCTCCGGCAGTAGGCGTGAAAAAAAACCCCCAAACAAACTAATCTCTCATGCTCCGCGCAGCTTTGGAGTCAACACTGAGGAAAAAAAAGCGTCCATGAATAACACTGGTTTCAATGTGTCCCATGATGAGATTCATATGAAAGAAAGCAGATTTTGTTTCTTGCAATTTGTCTCATTTCAGTAAATATTTGTAATATATTGCTGAATATAAAGCTTCATTAAAACATGTATACATTATAATATATTTAAATTCCTTTTTACATATTGAATATATATGCCGGTGTGATGGCTCTAAAGCACCTTTACTATCCTCTGTGCCTTTCTTCCTTTCTCATGGTCAACTGCCTTAATTGAAAACTCATTCTGTAAAGTGTATTTATGATAATTGATCGTTGTGTAATAAGCTATAAACACATTTTAAAGATCAGCTCCAGTGCATATTCTTAAACACGTCACTGCTCCCGCAGTGCCCGAGCTGACACATGCCGTGATGGAACAGAAGGAATATAACGCGTCACAGCTGGAGTGGGGAGATATTACGCCGGTTTTAAATAGTCAGGTGGTGAATTTGCAGTGGCACCTCTCTCAAATGGAGCTCCTCGCCTCTGCCTCTCCTTCCTCTCACTCGGCACTGAGCAGCGGTGAGATGTTGTGAAGCTGTTCCCCGCTGACCACCTCCAGGCCCCGGGGCTTTCTGTGGGGAATGAGCTACTTGCTGACCACTTCAATAAAATTCAATCATTGGTATCATTCGCAATTCTTGTAACTATGTTCAGACTTTATAATGTGACAGGCTCTGTCAAAATCTAGATTATTGGAATAGAAGTTAAACCAAAATTTTCCTCCAATGGATCATTTGTGAGGGGGTCTAATGCTGTTACTGAGAGGTGTGCTGAAAGGATGAGGAGACTTTCGGAATATTGATTCCTGTTAAATCAGGAAAGTTAACTTTCCTTGAGTTTATCAGACTAAATACAGTGCGGTTAAAAAATGCAGCAGAAACTGACTTTTTCAGCATGGCTGACAGGAAGATGGAGGTGAAACTACTGTATGTGGAGTTTGATGCTCACAAATTATTAAGGATACTGTAAAAATGATATTTATTGTGTTTGTGTGCATGTTATAGGGAGTGAGTGTCAGCCATAGTAACATTTTTTCCATAATACAGGAAGAGAATGTTTAACATGGAAAATCTGTCAAATGATTATGGATACACTGAAATAATAGATGATTTTCAATATGCGTAACTGGATATTAATATTATTTATTTGTTCATGTTTTCAGCTGCTATGCTGCAAAACTTTATCCATTAGTCTCAAATTCACAGCGTAACTGCAAACCTGTATGAATTGTTATTGTAATGTTGTCTGTTGGAGTTTCTAGAAAGTTTACATGAAGTAAAACGACAAAGATGGGATCGACTTGTAAGGAAGAGCAGCTTTGCTGAGCTGAGCGTGGTATTGTCCCTTCCCTCAGAGCAGACGCTGTACGGGCTCAGGTTGATTTGACCTCAGCCACATTGTTGACTCTTTCGAGGTAATGGGACGCTTCTTATTGTTGTTGTCTGAGGTACCGTGATTACTGCTTCCCCTGGTAAAGTTTGTCCAGGATCAAAGAGTCTCTCATGCATTAATAAAGGGTGTTTTGTGAGACTTTTATTAGCTGTAATGTGCCTGTCGGGTAATTCACGTGTGATGCCAGCAGCCTCCGTCGTAGGCAGGGAAATGAAAGCGTGCAGGCGGGGTTGTATTTCAATATCGCTGCCTTTTATGGACACCGGGGCTAAATTCATATTGATCTGGATTTGATAATGATTCTATTAGCTCTATTAAATTTGTATATATGTTCTAGGGCTCAGTTACACTCTGAACCAGAAAAAAGAGAAAACAAATTAGTGTGTAAGGGTGGATTGTGTTGCATGTAATATAAGAGGGGCCCATTGGTGGGATCATCAGGAACTGTGAGTGGAGTTGGACCAAGAGGCCGTGAACATGTGTAAATATCGTCTTCCGAATGGCCCCTGGCAGCTTGTAATTAATGCAGATGTAATTAATTCTCAACTGTGTCTCTGTGTGAGTTAAACGTTACATTAAATTATATTTTATCTACAAAATCATTCAGAAAAAAATCAAATTCATGCAAATGTTTTAAATCAACTGATAAAGCGACAGACATAGAAACAATGGCAACATAAAATAATTTAGTCAGAGCATGTTGGTTCTCTCTCAATTCAATTCAATTATAGACTTTATCTTGACAACTTTTTTTTTTTTAACCTTTCCCTGATTATACAGCGATCTGCTCTTCATGAAGCACCTGACCAGTCCTAAAGCAGTTGAATGCTTTGATGCCGCTAACCTTTTAGTCATATAAAGCTCTCCTTGTTGGTTTCTCCTTCTCTATGCATATACGTGTGTAAAAAGTCACAAAATCAAAATGTGCTCTCATAGTAATTTACAAATGTTTGTCCATACAGAACAAAGAAAAGCTTTTAAATCTGCCTTTTTTCCCCAGAATAATCTATGGATGAGTCTTAAAAATGTCAGAGCTGACCGGGGACGACAAGGAAATTTAAAGGATACAGGAAATAGTGGTTATGTTCGGTATGGATGGCCTTATTATATAGTTCTTATTGAAATTCTCCTTCGAAAACTTGTGTAATATATGTATTGTGTGACAATATTAGTGTAGTTTCTTATATTGTTAGTGTTTTGTTGTCATCACAGATGGTGTCCTCATTCATACCTTCAGCTCTTTAATAAAGGATCAACACATATATGCAGTATCTAAATCTAAATGTAAATCATTCACACTGGCCCTCCTTAGAACAGGCGCTGGTCAGTTACAGTAGCCACTTGTTATTTACTCACTGACCAAGTATTGGCAGGTCAGTGACACTGGTCAGTGGGTCTGCCAATACCTGTCTCTTACTATCATGGCCAGACGGAGGTCATTACCAGAGATCTGGGCCACGAGGGGGCCCTCAGGGACTCCACTATTCACTGGCTCAACAGGCCGATAGCCCAGACAGGTCAGGTCAAACCTGCAAACCCCTGTGCACCCTCGCAGACCAGCCTCTCTCTGCCTGTCTACTCATCTCGGTTCTCCTCTTTACTCGTGCTGTAGCTTCTATGAACGAGTTTACTGCTGCACCTTGATATTTTTCTGTGGTTTCTGGGGATGTTTTCTATCAGTAGATTTACAGCCGTGCAGGTTATCAGCCCCGAGCGCCTCCGAGCTTTGCCTCTGGCCCCTGCAGTTACTGTTGATACGGACGAATCACAGCTCTGCTTCAGTGTTTTCATTTCAGTTGGCAGCGCGACGTGGATAAATCTTTGGGAAAACACTCATTGAGACACTATGCATATGGATCCGTCCCTCGAAAGTAATGGGCATTGTATACTTAGGGGAATTAACATAAGACGTTTTGCACAGTCTAAGAAAAATATAATTCATGCATAATTGATTGTCGGCATGATTGCCTGAGTTTACTGTCATTTTTCTGTGGTGAGACAAAGTCGTTCCTCGGGCTGTTTAGCCTAATGGTCTTTGGGGATATTTAATTTAGCGCTGTCCAGTAGCCGAAATGGGGCCCCAAGAAATCTCCCTCTCTTTTCTCTAACACGTGTAGCCCCCACCACTCAAATGACTCTCATTTAGCATGCAAACCCGTGGTCAGAGCGGCTCTAATTGCCTGTCATTTTGATAAACTCTATCAACTTATTTGAATGTGTTGTGCCTCACATCCCAGTTTGAGGTGGAGGTGAGGAGAGTGGAACTACTGGCAACTTTTTATGTTGTGTGTGGTGGACTGGATATTTGGCTGGATGTGTGCGTGATGTGGTGACATATACAATGCACAAAAAAAAAAATCCTATTTGCGAATAATAGCCCAAATGATGTTGTTGTTGTTGTGGTTTTTGGTTATTATTTAAAAATATTCATCATATATTTAAATATATATTTAAATAATTAACATAATTTGTATTATTTTTTATTTCATTATATATGTATGTTACCATGTGATGTATAGGCTAACAGCAGCGCGTCCAGTTATATTTGTCAGACTTTTCATGGCAGTTAATGAAAAATGTGTAACAAAAGAAACAGAGAAAATATTTTGCTTGTTGTGCTGCAGGGGTTGTTTGAACCACTGTGTCATGGTTGTACATGTTATAATTCATATATCGTCAGTGGGCTATCCTCTCAAGTATTGGCAGGGACGCTGTCTGTTATAGAGATGGTGGGATTAGAAAGATAAAGGCATAATCCAGAATATTCTTGGAAGGTCGCTGCTCCGTTATTCACAGCGAGCAGTCGAACACGGTTCCTACCGAAGACTCAGAAGATGAAAGTTGCAAAGGACATTTTTCACACCTCGGCGCTTTCCAAGCATCACCTGAGTGGAAACCTACAGCAGGCCTTATGACGGTTTAGAGAGGGAAGGGCTAATAGCCGTGTTAGGCAGCTGGCCCTTTCACAGCAGGGTGGACAGGGCAGAACAGAGCACGAGCGAGCCCCCGGTCGCCGCTTCATTATCCCTCTGTAACCATCCACATCAGCACACACCTCCGCTCCAGCCTGCTGGGCCCGCTGCTGCACCGGCCACTCGCCCGAGACGAAAGGCAATGAACTCCAAAACATGCCGTTCATCTTCCAGATGGAGTGATTTACTGATTTAGCACGGGCCCGGTCCCCCAAGAACCACTGCACCCATACACCGGCACTCCCCACTCTGCTGAGCAAACATTTATATTCTTTAACTTGATATTCTGATATTATGAAAATAGAAATCAAGCCGTCAAAATACATTTGGAACTTTCTGTGCATAACCGACCGCCGGAGAAAATGGAGAAAAATGACACTGGGGGAGTAAGTGAGAAAAAATGAATATATCTGGACTGGACTGTGGCGCACTGAGGGGATTTAAGATTGTACTGGGGAGGGAAAGGAGTGGGGATTGGTCCTTTTCCTGCTGAGCCGTACCAAAGAGAGGAAGAGGCACACTTGTGTTTATTTCCTGGTTTTTATTACCTTCCATGAATGGGAGTTTTGTAGGAGCTGGATTTCACTTCCCTAATTTTCTCATCACTCAGACACAGCCACCTGTCTCCTCCCAAGTTCCCCTTCCTTTGTCTCTTAAATAATCAGCCTACATCCACACACGACATGGGTGAAGGAAAATGACCAGGGAGGGGGAAATAGAATGTGTTAGCAGCGGAGACAAAAGAAGAAAAAAAGGGGGAGAGTATAAAGAAAAAAAAAATCACCCGCAATAGAAGATGAGGGGGATGGAGGGGGACTAAAAGATGAGAGAGGTGACCTTTTTCTCCCTGGCTCGCGTCTGGCCATCAGTAAGCAGCCATGTTTGAGAGGGAAGCCATTTTCTTGCCCCGCTCATTACTGTGCTTTATATTCAGCTGCGCTGGGAGGTGCTGGTCACTGTTCAACCCTGCAGTCATTTCATGCGTCAGTTCAAGGGTGTGTATCGTGTTTGTCTGTTTGTGTGTGTGTCTGTGTCTGTGTGTTAGTGAGGGAGGGGCTGTGAAGGGGAGCCGGGGGGCACTCTGGATTAGACAGGGAGACCCCTGGGTTGGAGGCCAGAGCTCAAGTTCATCACCACAGACAATGGAAAGCTCTTCAGAAAGCAATTGGGCTCTCGGTGATGCTGGCCTCAGCCGTGGTGTGGGTCGCTCGACGCGACTCCCCTCTCACACGCCGCCGCCACCGCCGCAGCTGCGCCGTCCCCAGTCCCAGTCCAGTCCACTCGCGCTCATGCAAACACGTCTAATAACGGCCCGTGAGCCAGACTGACGACTGTTGTGTTTATTCGTGCTGTATCTTAGTGTGTGTGTGTGTGTGTGTGTGTGTGTGTGTTCCAGACGGCACGCTATTTTTGGGCATGCGCACAGGGTCAGACGGTGCTCTGAGTGCAATACACAGCGACAGAGTATCCACCCTCCTCAAGACACACGCACATGCGGAACCACCACCATTCCTCCTCCCTCCTGTCCTTCTCCCAACCCAACCTCCTCCCTCTTTACACCCCTTCTCCAGGACATCTGCTCCCCCAGCGTAGCTGCCATTGTGATGCTCCGCACTAACAGGGGTTTTAGCCACTGGTGGTGTGAAATTAAACAGCCACCTCGTCCCTTGATGATAAGTGGCGTCCTGTCTTCATGCTGCGGCTATCTCCTGTCACACAGCACAAGGTCACGCTTTCAAGGGTGATCATGGGAATTAGAGTTCACCATTGTAAAAAAAAAAATAAAAATAATAAAAAAAAAAGGAAAAGGAGACATGAAGGAGAGATAGTTTCAACTGTCATGTTTGGCCCCGATTTTGATTTTGTGCTTTTTTTTCCTGTTGTTGACTGAACCTGTGATACTGTATTGGACATGCATTTTACACTCCATCACCTCTGCCAAGGTGCACTGGTGTTTCCATCTGTGCCCGTTTCTCACTAGTATGGAAACAGGTGGGTTTATTTCAAAATGGAGGAATAATATCCAGTGTATTCGATGAACAGGTGAATATTCAGTACATGATAATAGCATATTATTCAAAGATTCACAGTCAGAGTGGTACACTTCAAGAAGAGAAAAGAGACACAGAAGTAATGAAAAGCCTTTTTTTTTACGGGCAAATTATCTTTTTGAAATTAATAGTTAATATTTTAGTATTGCTATATATTTTTAATTCGCCCTTTGCATTTTTGCAAATGTGATGCATCCTTCCACATTCATTTCACTGCGCTGCCTTGATGAGTACTTCAAATGGGAATTAAAGCACTCCATTTTAAGAGGAAAATGAGTAATAATTCAAAGATATTAATAATACATAATAGTGCTCTTCGGAAAAAGTGAAAGTTGAAAAACAGTGGAGAAGAGGAGGAAACATTTAAGTCTTAGATTGTTTAGAGGTGTTCAATGGATCGTGATGCAGGTGTACAATAGTAGTGGTCAGGTGGAGGGGGGGGTTAAAGAGGGCAGAGACAGTTGAGTGAACACAGCGACTGTAACGGTCACATAGTTTGGCCAAAGCACTCATTAATATTTATTTCCATGTTTATTTTTTCAACATTTTACCTCTTGTGACATAGTGAAACTGTCAGAGCTGCCATCTCATGGCAGTGGACAGGAAAATTGGGGGGGGGGAAAATTGGGGGGGGGGGGGGGGGGGGGCACTTTTTCTGTCTCATAAGGTATCACTTTCTTCCCCATTCACTTATTCTCTCCCAATTTGAGGTGGTTATGCAAAGGAAATGAAATTCCCCCTTTTTTTCTTAACAGGGCTTAAAAAAACTAATATTAGAAAAGTCTCATGATTATGATAGTATTAAAATGATTGAGACGGATGCCAATGGAGTCATTTTCCAGTTCGACTTAAGTCCTAATGGTGGTGATAGAATGGTCTTGCTGGGCCATGGGCCACATCATTTCCTCTGCAGGTACAGTGGAGGGGCACGGGGCTGTGGCTTGTTAACTGGCTGCACTGGGGGCCGACAGCTGGAGGCTCAAGGAGACTTCTGTAAAATAAAGTGTGGCTTCACATAAATAGCCGCGGGTTGCATAAACAATTATCTTTGAGGGATTTTTTGTAGATACGTTTAAATTGAGTAACCGTGTTCATTAGTTGCTTAGTTTATTCAAGCTTTTATTGGGAAGTTTTTACCCGACTGTGGCGTGGATAAAAATGACGTGTAGGTGTTTAGCAGGGGCTGGTGGCCTTCACACCTAATGACTCTGCTCGGTGGATGTGTTTCTGTTGTGTTGGTCTGTGCTGCTGCAGGAGAGAGGGGCGGCTGATAGTGCTGACAGAGTCTTGGGGGTCCACTCTGCAGTCATGACTCCTGCCTGGCTGGTTGCCCCCATGGGTGCACACATTGCGGTAGCCTGTTGGCCAGTCTGGCTACTCTAGCTTACACAGTCATTTCCAGTCCCCACCCCCTCCCTGTCTCTCTTGAGTCCAGCCCCGACTGTAACCCACCTTGAGCTATTCCCATTTAACCTTTACAGTGTGTAGACTCTCAGAATCGCTGCAATCAAGCACAAAACTTGGTGATTAATCACACAACCTCGTACACACCACAGTACCAACTTCATTTAATTAGAGACACAGACTAAAGCCTTGTTTATTGTTTTACTAACTTCTACATCCAAGATTCCATCTGTGAAACATAAATAAATAACTTATGATCATTGTGGAAGAGATCTCTTTTAAAATAGATCTGGCAGAGACTTGAAGCCAACATTTGAATATTCCATATGATGACAATTAGTATTAATTCATAATTATATATTTAATATACTTTATGATTTTATTACATCTTCAATTTTTCTTCCTTTTGACTTTTCTTCCTCATCTCAGAGCAGAGAGTTGGATGGGGGCTTTACCTCTTTGAATATTCATTGATCTCAATGTAATATTTCAAAATTATATTAGAATGTCATTTTGAAAAAAAAATCTTGCTTTTGTCAATAAAATGACAAATTTAATACAATTAATGAATACTGTTCATAACAAATTAATCAAATGTTCATTTATGTTCTAGTACTTTAGTCTTCCATTTATAAATAGAACCATTTTACACCCCATGGGACTGTTTGCAGAAATTTTAAACTTTTGAACTAATATTATTTTTTTGTTCTTCTTATTTTACTTTCGAAACTTATTCACACCTAGTTAGAGTAATACGTTTCCCAAATATTTCAATGGTATTTTTATTTTTGCTTTTCTATGATTTCATGGTCACTTAATCTTTCACTCTCTCCCTCACACACACACACACACACACACACACACACACACACACACACAGTGCAATAAATTGAAGTCATTTTGATGAAAAAATGAGTGGCAGTGTGATTTGGGACAGCTTGGAGAGGCCAGCAGTGATGTCATTAAGCAGCACCCTGGATGATAAGGCAATCGAATAAATAAATAAATTAAAATCCTATCTTATGTATTCTTTTCACCTCCTCTCCGACCCCCGCTATCCCAAATCCCAGCCCCTCATCACTGCCCCCTGCCACCACCACCACCACCACCTCCTACCCCCCGCCTCCCCCAAACACACACATCACAAATACACTCCTTCGCTGCTGTTGCTGTCCAGCATCGCTGCTCCCTTCCCCCGCGTGTCCACCGGCATATCAGGGAGGGGAAAAAATGAATGCAGCTTTGCAATAAATAATGCATTTTGCTAATACGCATTCAGGTGAAGTCAGTCTTTGGCCCCATCTCATGCACATTCAGAGAGGAGCGAAACGTAGAATCCACGAAGGGAAGGCTTCTCCTCCTGAACTGAAAGCAGTGACGGCTCGATAATAGGCTAAAACAACGAGCATGAGAGCGAAAGAGTGAGAGAGGGGAGGACTAAGAGAGTGCAAGAGAGAGAGAGAGAGAGAGAGAGAGAGAGAGAGAAGGAGAGAGAGGGAACAGAGGAAGAAGGGGGGGGAGTAGAGAGGGAGAGAGTGGCAAGCATATTATAACTCATCCATGTGGATCACCCTAGTAGATTGGGAGCAATCCCTTGTTGAAATTGTCTTCTAAACACTTAGAGAGAAGGAGACAGAACGGAGCAGCCAGCCCATCTCACTGTGCCTGTGTGTGTATTCTCACACTGCCTGCTATCCCAGCCAAGGTAGAGAGACTTCTGACAGACCGCTTGCATGTGTGTGTGTGTTTCACTTGGCTCGTGTGCGTGCGCGTGGGGGGGTGCATGTGTCGGTGCAGTTCTTGTGAGCCGGCAAGCTACAGAGTGTGTGCATGTGTTTGAGCAAGAAGGAGGGAGAAGGAGGGAGAGAGAGCGAGAGAGAGAGAGTGAGAGTGAGAGAGAGAGAGAGAGAGAGAGAGAGAGAGAGAGAGAGGGGGGGGGGAGATGTGTGTGAGTGTGTGTGAGAGTGTGTGTGTGTGTGTATGTGTGTGTAAGGAAGAGGGGGTATTATGCACCCTGGATGTTGCCTCGTGCTTTAAACAGCTGCCTACAAGCCCAGGTAGTGCGCGCCGGCTTCTAAATAAGCAGCACATTCACCGTCCCCTTCAGGACAGGAGGCTAGGCTGCAGAGTGTGAAATCAGACTAATACAGTGGCGTAGGGCTGAGCAGGAGCAGGAAGCAGCTCCTGCATGACTTACTTAGACTGGAGGTTTAGAGGACAAGAACGAGCAGAGACAGAGGAGAGGAGGAAATTGGACGTCAGACAGAAAGGGGAGGAAAAAAGAAAAAGACAGTAAGGTCAGTAAAATCCTCTTTTAATTTCTGCTCTCTCTGTCAGTCTACAGTACTTTGAGCACAGTTAGTGTGGAGCTTGGGCTGAGGCTGTGACTGTTGTGTTTTGCTGGAGAAAGTATTGATTCTCTGTAAGTTTGTGGGAAGTGTGCTCTTTTTGATCCTGCAAGGTGAGAGCAGATGGAAACAGTGGATGTGGGGGGGCTGGCTTAGAGCAGCCCAACTCTTTGTGTGCGTGTGTGTTTGCGTGTGAGGGTGTATAGTTCTCTTGTGTTTACATAACTTTATGCAGAGTTGTATAGATTTTGTGCACAGGGCAGCCTGTGTGTAAAAGTCAAATGGTGTGTGTGCGTGTGTGCGTGTGTGGGTTCTGACATGCTGTGTCTTACAAACAGGGGTGACTGTGCATTTAGGGGGTGTTACCGCCCAGTAGCTCTAAAGGGAAGCAGATAGCAGGACTGGAAATAAAGCGTGTATTCCCAGAAAGGAAAAAAAAAAGTCACTTTTTTATCGCCGGTGGGGATGTAGTGATGGCGAGATGAATAGACGCCAATGACAGACAGCCGGTGAATGCTTCACACGCACGCACCCGTCACTGTGTCATGTGGTGACATATTACCCAATGAGGGGGTCAGTGCGCACAGGTACTAAAAGATCACGTGACTGCGTTGCACATGGACAAGATGGTGTCCACAGTGTAGAAAGTTGTGTTTACAGTTACATATACATTCGGAAAGTATAAAAACATACAAAAGTTGGAATAATTACTGCCAAAAAGTTCTGCTCTGTGGATTCTGAATATGTTTATGTATATTTGGTTTATGAACGCACACTATTCAACTTTTTACATCTAAAAAAAAGCGCTGCGATGTGTTTAGCCACACGCAAGCACAGGAAAAGTGGAAAAGCCAGGACTACCAAATTGTCAACAATACTAAAGACATCAACACAAAAATTTCAGCCATCCATCACAGCTGTCGGCCTGTTTCTGTGGCGACAGTGATTTATTCTAGGACTGAAATCCATTTGGACTCTCTCTCTCTTTCCCTCGCTCTCTCAGTAGCTCACTCACTCACTGGGTGACACTCACTAACACACATAAACCCAAATACCGTGCAAAGCAACTCTCGCAGTCTTAATAAGTGTTGATTTTGTTCAGTTGCAATTACTTGGGAGTTGAGTTGACAAGTGCAAGTGTTGATTGGAGAATTATCTGCCCCTCTCGCAGAGCTGGCATGGCCCCGGGCCAGCTGTTCAAAAATATCACGTCGTTTTTTTCACTTAACAATAACAGGAACTTGAAGAGTCATCGGTGAAGTTTGTAACTGGACATTTAAAAATCTCATTTAGGATTTGAATGGGGGACTATTCATGGCAAATTCAGATTTAGTCCACTTGTTATTAAGGTGGTGAAAACACATCTCAGCACAATATGATACAGTAGGAATCATAGACAGCTGCCTTGCAATCGACGACAGAGTAAACTAACACACCTTTAAGACTTGAAATGAAACATTTTATCAATTTACTGCAAGACTTCTGAAATCTTGCACGTGAATCACAATTTAGTGTTTTGCGTCATGTCGTAACAAAAACTTTCCACCGAGCCAAATTCAGGATAAACACTTCAATTCCGAATATCACTATCACTATCACTATATTAAGTATCAGTGGGTGTCTTTTTATCTTCTGCATTACAGTCAACAATATCCATAAATGTAGTCATGCTCAGCTCCGTCCCACACAGGAAGTAGCAGGTGTGCAAGCGTACATGACTCCTCTTGACATGTGTTTTAGCCAAGAAGCGTTCTAGCAACTGTAGTGCTCATGTCACAAGCAGAATAAATGTAGAAACATGAATGAAATCTGATATGTAGATTGAACTGACAGTGTGTGTGTGTGCGTGTGTGCATCCACCTGCTGTGTGTTGCTGGAGATGAGGAGCAAAGTAAAAGCCTGCTGCAGCGCTGGCGTGCTCCCCTCCTTCATTCCCCCTCTTCATTTAATTTCCTCTCTTTTCTCGCAGCTTTTCAGGCATATTTTTCACATGTCAGATGATAACTCAGGTCCCACAGTGCAGGGAGATTTATCAGTCAACACAATATCGCCCTGACAGAGAGCACACCCAGCACCCTAACAGCCTGGCCCAGCCCTAAGCCTCGGCCCAAGCCCCAAGATTGCACCCCTGGATTTGCGCGTGCGCCAGGTGACTGGGTGCTGCTCTGTTGGCTGATGGGTATTACAGATGCATAGTCGGCTGGAAATACAGTACGCTTGTCTGTCTGCACAACCAGTGCATCTCAGATGTTGATCTGAGGTCGCCTGTGTGTGCACGGAGTCGAACGGAGCAGAGGGGCTCTCCGCTGCGCGCCCTCCTCTGCTCTGACCTGTGTACGTCTGGAGGGGCGAGGCTATAGCGCTGACGCTGGGGCCGACCAGAGAGGTCACCCAGGCTCCATGAGAGTCAGGCTGGAATGCTCCACAGCAGAAGGAGGGAGTAAATTGTCTCTACCCTGAATGCTGTCTTTCGTCTCTATTTGATCGTGGATAACTCAATTGAGAATGCGACGACGGTAAATCAAGTGAAAATCCTAATTTTGTTTTCTTGTCCGATCACGTCTGTTGTTTGAGTCATGGCCGAGGCCTGTGTGACTGAAGCTGTCTGTGCCTCTGCGTAGTGTTTGAACTCAGGCTGAGGTCTGGGCCTCGCCATGATAATGTGCCAAACGAAGCTGCGCTCCTGAAATCCTGGATTAATGCCTGCTTTAGGGGCTTAACATGGTCAGCCATTCAAACATGCTCTGGATTGACTGGGCAACCTTGGTCGCCTGTTATCTCCTCTGGAGTTTTACAAGCACAGGATTCAGTGGGGCAGAATTTTACCAGCATCGCTGCTTGTGTTTCTCTGCACAGCAATACACTGTTCATTAAAACCTCTGACCTGCGTAAACCTTTGCTTCTTGTTAATCACTCCTGACGTAATATCTGTACTGAAGTATTTTAAAAAATATATTATATTATGGTTATATTAAACATAATGTACACTAATTTTAATAATTTTATTCAAATTAATCTTTTACCTCTATAATTTTCCCTAAAATGCTAAAATATTTTAATAATTACATATTGGAACAAAAATATCCTAAATTATATATTCAGCTTTTTTACAGTTTAATTGGTTCGTAATTCTTGCAATGCAATATCCCATATTCTGAGGATTTCTAACTTTAATGTGCTATATCTATATAAAATAAAAAATATATGTGTACACATGCAGTTCTTACACATGGAGGCATGCAACTCTTTCTTTATTCTCTACAGACAGTACTTTCTGACAGTGTACATCCTGTTTGCTCCTCTTGTGTGAATCTCCAATACAGTGCAGTACAATGGACAAATACAAGATATTTGAGTTAACTTATTAAATTCATTGATTTGGTTGCAAGCCTTTTGTTAGCACGTGGACGTCGGCATGGTGTCTCTGCTTTGTTCCTCCAAATGATACAAACTCCTCCATTGGCTGCTCACAGAGACGGGCATGTGCTCTCCTCCTATGAGATGTCCATCTCACTCATGTCAGTGTTGGAGAGCAGGTTTGGATGCTGCCTGCATGTGTTTACTGACAGTGTTTACTGCCACTGCAGGAGCTACATCTCATCTCCCTCTGTCACACTTTTTTTTTTGGTTGATGTTTTCCCACTAAAACAGATGCAGGTTTAAGTCTGATGACAAAGGGTTAATACTTTGACGGTCAGATTTCCTGAGACACAGTCTAATAGGGATTGTGCAAAAAAACAAAACAAAAAATTACACAGCCTCCAGAAGTTCTGGAATCACATCAAGCAGATAGAGAAGCTGATGCCTCCAAGGGTTTGGTTTAATTACATTAATGTTTCTGAAATTCCCCCTGACGTCCTTGTTGGCTCATTTGCTGTTGTTGTTTGTTTGCATGTTAGGCTTGAGGTTCTGTTGCCTGGAATCTCTTAATAACCACACAATGCGAATGTGTTGGCCTGTCTTGCGCAATCTATGCAGTAAATACGTATGGTCATTCCACATCTTATTACAGCTTATTATTGCAGTCATGTGCATAATCATTTTATGCCTCCTCATGTGTGAGTAATTTTTGCACCCTCATTTGTGAGGCTGACCAAAAATTGTGCTTTTTCAGCCACACGGTTTGATCCAGTGTGTCACCCATCGCCCACGTCTTATTGTTTATTTTCTCATGATGTTTCCTCAAGGATAAAAATAAGAGCATGCTTTGACCTTCACCAGCAAAGTGCTTATCTCTTGTACAGTGTTTTATCATCATTTGCTCCTGATATATGGCATGTAATATAATTTTTAATAGTGCTATTGTGCATAAATGTAATTTGGTTACATATCGTAAAGCAGCATGCTGGAGAAGGTGCAGGGTGGTTTGTGCTGTTGTTTGGTTTTAAAAAAAAAACAGAGCTACTGAATTTTTCAGAGCAGAATTTCTCATGATGATGTACGGGCTCCGAGTAGATCGCAGCAGCGCGATGTGTTTCGCTGTGTGCCGCGTGTAAGAGTAATGATGGTGGCGTTTGGTGCTATGTTGATTCCATCTTGGCTGTTCTGCAATAATTCAGGAGCGGAGGAGGGGCGGGGTGGTGGGGAGGCACCATTTTACTCCTCCAATCCCCCTTCGCCACCATCGGAATATAATCCGCTGTCTCCTGACCTTCAAATCATGCAGCGATGCAGTCATTTCAATTGGCCCGGCCGCCATTAGCGTGAAATGTCCTCTAGCCACTCTCCTCCTGCACATGGAAGATTTCCTTTCTCCCAGCGTGGTTTCCCTCCTCTGCCCTGCTCCTTCCCTCCATCTCACATTCTCTTCACCATGCCCCCCGAAGCCCGGCTGCAATGGAGGGTGGGAACCTCCTGCACTAAGGAAATGAGCCACCACAGGAGATGCTGTTGGTCAAACGACAAGATGGAAAACATTCACTCCATTAGACTCAATGTGTTTGTGTTGCACTTTGTTCTGTTGGAAAAAAAAAATGTATCAGGACATTGCACATATGGTTTTACGATGGCTGTCATTTTAAAATGCCTAATTGCGTGAATGACCTTTAGAAATCCACGTGTTTTTTGCGTCAAGCATCATATGAACAGGGCAATGCAGCACGATGTACTTTTAATGTATGGAAGATATTTTTCCACAACTGCTAAATTGTTTGTGTGATTTTGAAGATAAAGAAAATTTAAGTGGCAACTCATAACCGGAAAAAACAGGACTCACCTATTTTTTTTTTCCTCAGCTCAGTCAATTGTGTGTCTGTAACTTGGATTTCTGAAGCTATGAACAGTTTATAATGTTATGGACCAACACTTTGTGGTGGCATGAGTTCTTGAGAGCACGCCCATGGTAATTCCATCAGCCAAGTGCAGCCAGTGCCCTCCTCACCGTACAGAGGATAGATGATATACTGACAGGGGCATAGAAATCACTGCATGCCAAAACTCAGCATGTGTTATGTTGCTAGTAGATAGATAGATCAATTATTGAAAGAGGACATATTTGATATGATCTGAATATTAAAAATATATCAGAGGGCAAACAACACTCATGGCTGTCTTCAGATCTGTGCTGAGAGATGTGTGTCAAATCTCCAGAGAGCTGCGTTATCCAGAAGGGTCAAGGGGCTCTCTGAATGTTTGATAAGATGCAAGAATGTGTTTTTTTATTTATTTATTTTTTTTTAACTTTTTTTTTGTTGTTCATTTATAAAAAGTAGAGTAGAAATGTCAGCAGTACCTTTCAAAGTTCTGTTTATTACCACTCTGCCTCATGAATTATTATTCCTCCATATTCATAACTGCAGATAAATATCCTGTGACCTAGAATTCAGCTAATCATAAAACATCATTACAACAAACACTTATAAAACAGTTTCATATTTCCCCTGCATCCAGAAGATTTTTTTTTTTTTGGCGGATGTGCTCTGATAAAAATTTGGCTCATGTTGTCACAACTGATTATGTTTCTGGGACAAGGGACACGTGGACATGTGCTCCTCCATATACATGAACTGAGTGTGTGTCGGCACTGACCCTGGTGCAGTGGGTGAAATGGTGAGGTTTGTTTACATACACAGCTGCTGTGTCCCCTGGCCATACACAAGTCCGCATCTAAAACCTCCCCTGAAGTGTATTTCTCCACACTGCTGCTTATTACATACAGTAGTTTTTTTTTTTATGATTAATGGCACCACTGGGGTATATCCATAATGCTATGACCTCTAGGTAAAATTGAAATGCATACACTGGATGTAGAGTATTCTTATATTATTGCCCAATATACTTAGCAGCCATTACATTTGTTGGCAATGGTGAAAATAAACAGAGGGCTATGAGGTTTCAAATCAACACGGCCACTCTAAGAAATGGACTTATTGGAATTGCATTAACTTGATTAGACTGGGAAATGAATACTGTTTACAATGGAGCAGTGTTAAACACTCTTGTTTCTCCCAGCTATAGGAGTGCATTGACAGTCGGTCAGCATCAATTAAATCTGCTGATCTGTATATCCTGAGAGGCTGGACTTGTTGTCTTGTAATAAAGCCGGTCTGTGGCAGCAGAATGTTTCATTTCCTCTTGGAGATTGCCCTCAGTAATGCACTGTGCTTATCATAGTCCTGGAAGAGGGCTGCACAAAGACAACGCTCTGATGCTTGATACCCAGATCAACCTGGGGCCAATGCTTACAGCTCTCCTTAGCAACAGTTGGACCTATTTAGCTGAACTGGACCATGACCATTTAGATTCTGAGGACCTCTAACTTTTGAAAATTAGGATAATCATGTGTTTTAGATGTCACATTCTAAAATATCGCTTACTTTTTCTTTCTTTCTTTTTTTTTTTTTAAAGCAAAAGCAAAAAAAGCAAAAGCACTCTATTTCTGGAATATTATGAGTAGCCGAATGTGCCTGTTTGTGCAGATGGAAATGAAAAATGGGGTCTGGGAAGGACGGGGTTGTGAGGGGGCCAAGCTGTCCCTGGCCATTCATTCTCTCTGGCCCCCCTGTCTAATTAATGGGTGACGTTCACACACGTTATTGCACCAGGGGGTCTGTCACTCATTAATCATGTGACCTTCTGTGGCACAGTTAATGACCTTGGAGGAGTAGATCAGCTGGAGATGGCTGAAGCCGAGGAATTAAATTGTTTCTGGAAGTGGTCATGGTCACATCAGGACCTTTAACAGCCACTCGGCTCGGGCCGTCTCCTGTTACACCTCAGCCTGTGTCTCGCCCATCGGTCCTTTCAGGCTCAGCCACCAGGATGGGCAGAGGACTCTCAGACACTGGGACTCCGGATTAGAGTAGGCAGGGGATGGAACCAATGTTAAACCCAAATCGCTCAGTTATGACGTTAGTGGCTGATTTCCTGCATGACCACTGCCTGTCACTCTGGAAATTACCTAAAGAACTAACTTGTGCCAACTTTTTAAAATAAAAACTTCTCTCATCAAAGTTCTGTATTGCAGGCCAATATTCAATACATGATTTTCATGCTTAAATGGAACTTATATTCTGAATAAGTTTCATATTTTATGTGCAAAATAGTATTTCATGGAGAGAAGTATGAACTTACATTGGTCTTACTGCCTCTTGTACCTTTCAACCATTCAGTTGTCTATACACTGTTTAAAGTCACAGCACCTCAGATTGCTTGAATGTATATACAGACATAAATGAATATACAATCATAAGTCAGTACATTTTTAACTCATTAAAAAAGAATATAAAATCATGTGATAAATGCCATGAAAATACAATATTTAATAAACTAAATTAACTTGAAGAAATGATAAAACATGCAATTGACTGGTCAAATAAAAGCAAGCCTGACAACTTTTTAATGAAGACTTGAAAGCTGAGGTGCTCAGGTGGCTTTTTTAATTTCCTCAGGCAGGAAAGGACACATTACAGAGAAACTGGTTGTTCTTAGGATGTGGACGTTGGAGGCACTGGGGTGGAAGTAATAGCTTCTCTGTTGTGTGATTGTGGCTTCAAACATTCAGTGTTAATTACAGTCAAATAACGTTCTGATGTAAATACTCTAAATATGCTTTTGAAATCAAGCCAACTGATAAAAATGTCAATTCTATAATATCGTTTTGATGACATGCCACAACAAGAAGGTGTAGACTTTGTTTCCCTATTCAGCTGTTCTTACCATTTTTAAATTAAAGATACGGGCTAGAACATGAAATCATTAACCAAGGTTAACCAGACATTGACTCTCTAATTGCATCATGTAGGATAGAGTGACAAAGCAGGGTCTTGGCTACATAGCAGTGAATGTAGACGCTAATGCTCAGTGGAAGTATACAATTGGAAAAATCAGTGGGCCCAGCACAGAACCCTGGTATGCTCCACGATTCATATTTGCTCAAGGTAACTTAGTGCAATGTGACTTCAACAATATTTAGACAAAATTGCTGATAGGGATATTCCACCTTTTCCTATTTATTTATTTGTACACTTTTTGTACTTGATTGTAATGTGTGAACTTAACTTGATGAGGTACAGCTTTCTTTAAATGTCAAAGACATTTATATACATCTATATATTTTTACTAATATGTTGTGCATTTTTTCCATGGTACGATCTAAAGAAATAATTTGTACAAAATAATAACTATAGTTTTTAGTTATGAATAGAAATGAAAATTTCCCACCAAAAAAGCCAATTTGTATGAACTAGTTGATTATTATCTCACTGTTGAAGCAAGTCCAACCATCAGCATGTTTATAATGAACTATGTTAAGAAAAAGAAAAATTAACAGCATGTCCAAAGTTTAAATGACAATTGCGTTATGGCTGTAACCTCCTTTTTACAATTGCAGCATTAAAATGTTAGCTTTCTTCTCAGTGACATTGAAATGGAGGGATTTTGTTTATCCCCGCCTTTGTTTATTTAACATTTTGCTCAGCAGGGGAGTTTCAGATAGATTGTTTTCAAAAAAAAGCCAATTTGTATGAACTAGTTGATTATTATCTCACTGCTGAAGCAAGTCCAACCATCAGCATGTTTATAATGAACTATGTTAAGAAAAAGAAAAATTAACAGCGTGTCCAAAGTTTAAATGACAATTGCGTTATGGCTGTAACCTCCTTTTTACAATTGCAGCATTAAAATGTTAGCTTTCTTCTCAGTGACATTGAAATGGAGGGATTTTGTTTATCCCCGCCTTTGTTTATTTAACATTTTGCTCAGCAGGGGAGTTTCAGATAGATTGTTTTCAAGACAGTCCCTGCAGACAGCGAGCAAACACTCTACCGCTTCATCAAACAGAACAATCTTCAACTTTCCCCTTCTGCAGTGTGCAGGGATATGTGACTGAGAGGAACATCATAATGGAATGTGATTGAAAATGATCGTCATAATTTTGCTGTCTGAGTCTGTAACAATATGCGAGCACGTTTTAGAGGATTTATTTAGAACCATGCGTAAGTGCACCCTTACACAGGAAAAAAAACACATTGATGGATGAAAACATTTCATTTTCATCTCCCAACATTTGCAAGTTTTTTTTTTATTAATGAATTCACTCGTATGATGGATTTGAGATTTTTTTTTATTTTTTTCCCCCTCGCTAAGACAGCATCAGTAGATATTTGGGCACATGGAATTCAATGGAATTCAAACTGAAATGCAGAGAGGAGCTAAAACAAATTTTTGTGAACTGAAAAGTGAGTTCAACCCCGTATGAAATGAGTTCTGAATTGAGCTCATTCCACATCTGTGTCTCCTCTTTGAGCAAATGTGAGCCAGACGAGTTTTAATGGTAGCACGGTAGCATTTTCCTTTTCATTTCAAAATATATTTCTGACAAAGGAGCTGAAAATCCATTGTCAAAAATGGCATGGTGGGGACAGTCATGGACCTTTGCAACTGCACTCATTAAAAACTCACATCATTTCAAACATAGACACAGAACTGCAGACATGCTATATGTAGACTGTGCCATTATCCCCTAACCCTTCTCCTACCACCCTCTGTCTCCCTCATAGCTGCCTCCCTTCTCTCTCCACCATCTTTCTCCCTGTTGCAAGTGCAGGCTTGATTAATATTTCCACTGCTCTGTAACCATGGCAATAAGGTCACTGCATATGATACTTAATTGAATCTTCACAGTGCTTTTGTGTGCATCTCCTGTGTCCGGACAATAAAAATCTTCCTCTGATGACTCCAACCCCCTTCCTTTACTCCACTCCCCTCCATCTTTCTTTTCATTTTGTGCCCCATGAATTTATTCATTTGTTTCCTCTGCTACCTCTTTCTTGTGCTCCCTTTCTTTCCTGGCCTCTCTCTGACCTAATCTTCCTCGTCCTGTCATATGCGCTTTACTCTTCTTTTCTCTCAAACATTGTTCCCATGCATGAGTTGTCCTTCAGAAAGACACAAGCCACTGTTGTACAACCACATTCTGTTTATTTTAGCCCCCTGTTTACATCCTCCTGTTGTAAAACACTTGATGGCTTATTGCTTTTTAATACCAGAGTAAGTTCTTAGACCTGCTTTGCCTTATGCATCAGCTATTTTTTTTTTTTGCTCCTTATGTTGCTTATTCCCTTTCTCCACACGCCTCATTTGCATACACAAATCAGTCCGGGGCACAGAAGGTAAATTGATTTCAAATGACACTGATGACTCAAGTGGCGAAACAAAAAGCCTCGCAACCAGGAAACCATTGGGAGACAAAGTGAGCCACTGACATAGGGCGCTCTCTGAGCAGGTGTTCGGATGAATGCCTAACAAATTGGGGGTCCTCTAAGATCCGGACATAAGTGGAGATATGTCCCCTCTTCACGCAGCACATGCACACAAACACATGCTGACTGGCTCTTTGTTCACGCAAGTACGGAGGCTAATCCATGACAAGAGGGGATACAGGTTCACAGGGAGAACAGTGGAGTAGATAAAGAGTGGGGGGTGACGGGGAGGCACTGGTCTGTTTGGGGAGCTATAGCTTTTCAAAATGGCAGGATAGACACAAACACACAAAAATACGCCTGATTTTACGGTGATATATTTTAACTTCACTTTTAATTCCACTTCCTCCACCAGGAACTGCTCTTCTCTCTGCTGTTGTAATGATGTACCACTCTTAGCTTGAACTATATAAAGAAATACACCAGTGCAAGGTAAAGTTGCACAATAAATAACTGTTAAATGTTGTTCAATGAACAAAGATGACAATAATGTTGAAGCAATAATCAGCGTCGAATAAAACATGCAGGAAGATAAGAGAGTGGATGGAAAAAAAATGTACTCATCAGATTTGACACGTGCGCCATAAAATAACCATTAGCAGTTACCTACAATCTGAAGTGACAGTCTATCAATAATGCCACTCTGGAAATGGGACAGGTTTGTTGCTGTCTTTAAATCACCAGAGACTCCATATATCAGTAAAGCATGCAGGTATGGGAAATGCATTACGGCTTGATGTTAATGGGTGTGGCGGGAGCAGCGGGACACATCGGGGCGCGGGAGGACATCGCTCACCTCTCAGTGGGTCACGGGCTCGAGACACCTGCTTGGTCGCAGATGACTTCCGTAATCGAACCTCGGCTGATATTTATTTTATTCAAGACGTGCAAAAACGTAAATGTGTTTTTGTCTCAAAAGACTTTTTAAAGCATTTCATTTTCGGTCAAAATAGCTCTTTATTTTTTATTAGTGCAATTGTGATTAAGTATCCGAAATACTTGCATCCTGCATAACCTTTAATATTACACAAAGCAAAGCCTGTCACTCTCAGAGATATGCACACATGCATGCAAACAAGCACAAGCAACTGTGCTGGAACACTCACGCACGCACTGACTCCCATTCACCAACCAACCCCTTCATCCCTAATGGGGCATTTGTGTTCAATCAAACTTTGTGTTGCATATGAATGGGCCTATTAATGAATGGGACATGTCTGCCAGCTCTGAGAGCTGACGACGGAGCACGCGTCTTTTCTCCTGCCATGTTGAATATGGAAGCACGTGGAGGCCATAGTATGCCCATCTGCTCCTCACACACGCCGCTCAGCCGCCCCATTCCTACCATGCGCTGGTGTAACAGGCAGGCATTGTCGCAACAAGTGTCTCCACATTAACATGCTTGCCCGCTCCCCTCACTTGGCAGCGGGCCTGCTAAGCTGCCCGCCCCCTTATGAGAAAAAGACTTGATTGTGCCAGGGGAGAGAGCTTAGGGGGTAGTCGGGGGAGAGGGGAGGGGGACTTGATTTACATACCGCAGCTTAGGCGACACTCATCTGATTTTAAACGGCTCCAGAGCAATTAAGGATCATTAGCTCCTTTGTTTTCTGCCGTGGCACAATGAGCCAGTGGAAGCATCTGGGGCGCAGTGCCACCTGTGGGGGGGGGGGCGGCGGCCCATGGGAATGTCAGCACTATGGAGGGTCTGTCTCCCACCCTTCCTCCCCATTCATGTCTCCTGCTCTGCCACTGACACAGCCCTCGCTCTGTGTGTAAACAAACACTCAGCACCAGGCTGGCACTGCAAGGGAAGCCACTTTGGCAAAGGCCCAGCACTGAATGCAGCTGATGACGGTGCATGCTCAGGAGGCTCGGGCTGTTTAGCCTTAATAACTTGAGCATGAAAACAATTTCTTTCACGTGTCATCATTTGAGAATTGGCAACGTTCTATTAAATGTGTTTCAGGCGTATGCTACTTTTGCCTAAGTCTGGATTTGAGCTGCTTAGCTTGGACATCCTGATAGGGACTGTACTGTAAATCCATATGTTTTAAATTGATGGTTTTTGTTTCTCAACGCCAATGCTGCAGTCTTCTTTATTTTTCATTTCTTTCAATAGCGGGACTATACACAGCTTTAACCAGCAAGTGAGAACGGAACAATATGAAATATCTCCAAATCCTCCCCCTGAATATATTCACATCCTAAAGAGTGGATGTGATCAAGCAGAAATCTTTAATAAGATATAATACGGAGAATAACGTTGCCTCAAGGTCACCCGCACAGCTGCAATAACAGCTGGGACGTATTCCTCAACATGTTTATGTCTGCATTTTCCATTACTCACACATAGCAGGCTGCGGTGTGTTAAGGACCCCTGCTACTGTGAAAAGACATCAGAGGCAGCAAAAAGACAGGTATGGCGTGGTATGGAATGTGAATGTTCACGTGTCCATTTGTGCGGCTGTAAGACCGTCCTCAGTTGGTATAGAAAAACACTTACTGCTAATGTAAATAGCAAGGCAGCATAAATCAGCAGCCACGCGCAGCCCCAGAGAATATTGTGTAATAGTTATTGCGAAATGAAGTGGCATTGGGATCAATATCCCACTATATCTCACTCTGGCGTAATGGCGCAGGGGGAAGCTGGAGGCCAAGGGAGTCCGGTCCCTACACCCCACCACGGGCCTATAAATCTGCCTGACCTGCGGCCCGCTTATTAAAGTGCATAGACAATCGGCAGCAGCCATCCAAAAATACAAGCTTACTTACTGACCTGGAGTCAGTGCAATGGATGCGTTTACCTTGTCTGAGGGCAGGGGTTAAAGGCTGATTGAGGCTATCGTATTATCACGCTACACTGTACAGGGAAACAAGGAAGTGTTGGGTTCTGCCCCGTATTAACAATATGAATATGATTAAACACATTCCAAGTTGCACTGTCAGGAATACAGCACATTATTTAATGTGTGTTATTCTAACCCCACTGTGCCATGTGTCTTTATTTATGTTCTATTTAATACCTTCGTCTGTTTGTCTTTTAGTCACAGTGTCTTGAGACACACCTTTTTCTTCTGCCGGTGTGAGGCGAGCAATTATGCATCCCAAGCTGTAGCTTCTACACCAAAATGAAACGTCTGTGTGTTGTTCGCTAAGAAACCTGCGGCGCTGTCAGTAATTACTTCATAATAAACAAAACCGGAGAGGAAAATAATTTTCAACGTTGCGATGCCAAGGTTGATATTTTCCCTCCCGCGTGGAAAAAGACGTCATTTTTGCCTTAAAGTTTGGATTTCACGAGCACAGCCGCAACAAGTTGGGATTTGCGTGGTGATCATTAGTGTGAGGGTGTGTGTTGTGAATTGTCCTCACACTTAAACGGAATAAGGGAAGCACGTCAACACAGATTGCAAATGCTGCGTTTGAAACTGTTTATATTTGAGCGGGCCATTGTTTTGTTGTGTCGAACAGTGGGCAGGATACACTACACTACATTAGCCTGGTGAGGTGGGTCACACCGGGTTCTACTCGCTCCGAGTTGTCGGAGAAACAACGACTTTAATAGCGAGGGAAGGAGGCTTCAGATCTGGGATGGCTGCGGAGCAATGTGCCGTTTCTTTCATGATGGAGACAAGGATGCCATGAATGTATAAAAGAGGAGACGTTTTTGATTTACATGCATAAATCTTTTTTTTTTTTTTTCAAGAAAGCAAAATATTATGTTGGCTTGTATTTGTTTCATGCAAAGTGTGTCTTGTGCAGTGTCCTTCTCTTACCCTCAGGTCTTAATATAACTTCATATCAAACAGCACAAGGCCTGGAGACAGAAATGAGTGAAAAATAACAATACAGTATAATGATAATGACTGTCTGTGCTTTACCACTTTATTCAGGTTTTATACATTCATACATAAGAGGTTGTTGCAATTTGAGTGCAGCCTCGGGGCAGATATTATTGGTCAGTCGGAAGGATGTTGGCAAAAGGTTATGAATAGTGATTGTGATAAACTAACACGAAGGCTGGTTCACTTTAGTTTTCACATTCTCTTTGACACATGTGGACAATGACGCATTTCTCCTTGTGTTTTGTTTTTCTGCAGGACCGTGGAGGAAGCTGTCCTCTTCTTCACAGTTGGTAAGTGTTTCCTTGAAACTTTTTCCCCCTCATTGTAGCTTCACCACATGTATGAGATGTTGGAAGAAAGAGTTTCTTTGAGGAAAGTTTGTATTTTTACAGATTTAATCTCCAAGTGTACTCTCGGAAAACTTGACTGGAGAAGTGAGGCATCAGCTGAAGGGTTGAGATTTTTAAATGATAAGAGCCAGTGCAGAAAATCTCGACTGATAGATCAATTACACCCACAAACCCCATTCTTCCTCAACCACACTCTATTATTGTCACAAGAAAAAAGATTGTCAAGATTTTTTTTGTGACATTCTGTTCTCTCCGAACAAATTACAGCCTTAAACTCATCGTGGCCATCAGTTTGACTAAGGTGCTTCTGTGTTACTGGGTAAAATGTATAAATTATGATGAGTTAAATAGGGTAGTGATTTATTTATTTTTATTTCTTCAACTGTGAGCATTGATTCATAAAATACAGTTTTAATAAAGAAAATCATATTCTATATTATTTTTGAAATGAATAAAGATTAGCATGTTCCAAAGCTCCATATAAGATAAACAAGCAAATGATACAATCACACTTTGAACATGTCGAGTGTGGACATTCCCACTTACACATTTCCAAATGGTCAGTCAATTGTTATTTACAGCTTTGAATTAAAATGTCAATTTAGAAAATAACAGACTAAATAAAGTATTTGTAAACAAAAATATTTGTATTTTCAATGTTAAAACAGCAGTCAGTTTTTATTGGGTGTTCAAATTCCGTATTAAAGATTCAAATGTAAAAAAAAAAAAAAAAAGCAGCAATCTCTTCCTGCTGTTTATAATAATCAGAAATACTTATCAACAGTGAAATTATGTTTTATTATGTTTAATTCAATTGCACTCAAGCTCAGTCTTGCAGCTGTGAAGTCCACTTATATTTGCTCACGTTCATTGGCTTGATTCCACTCACAGGCTCAGAGCAGCGGCTCCACGTGAATCTCGTGTTTTCTTACTGTTCCTCGGAGATCTTGTCTCATCTCGAGCCATCTCGCACATAAACACATGCAATAGACACCTCCCCTTCATCCTGGCCCCTTCATACTACCCTGACCTTGAACCTATGGTGGGGTGTGTGGGGGGGGTGAGGGGGTAGCAGTATGGATGACAAAGGTGAGGCTGGTATTATTGTGTATATGAGAGGAGTGAATGATTTTAGATTGAAACATAGAGGAAAAACAAGCTCGGGCTGGAATAGACGTGGGCCGGACCACATGACACGACGGAGCTTTTCGTACAAACTGATGTTCTTAACAAGATTCAGTGTGTGGAGATCACATGTAAATGTGCTGCACAGACCGACCTCTGCCCTCTGCGTGTGAGCATCAGTGACCAGTGGCTGACCCGTAATCCTGTCCTAAATGGTTTGACAATAGAGAGACGTATTGATCCGGTCAGCCGTCTGGATGAAGGGTCAAGAGGCGTCTGCTTTGTGTCTGCAGGTAGAGTGGCGTTATCGTCCCCCGAGTTCCCTTTGTCTCCCCACCACCTGTAGTGGTTGCACTGTTGGGATCGGATCCGGCCTCTGTAACAGACAGCACTCGCACATCTGGTCCCACCGGCTCGTTGCAAGACATGCCACGTTAATTAGGATTACAATGAGGCTATGTGTAAAACAAAAAGAGCAAAAAAATAACACATTAGAGGGTGTGTGACAGGCTCAGGAAATAACTTCTTTTTCTCTTTAAGACAGCACAAATTGCTTAAAGTAAAGCTTGTTCATGAAAGCCTTCGTAACCTACACCACCCAACCCCCCCTCAAAAGAATAACACATGTCTGCAAGCTCCCTGTCAGAGCCCCCAGCTCTCCCCACTGCGTCTGGGCGGCTGCTCTCCTCTGGGCTCTCCCAAAGAGGGCCGGCCAGCTCCCACATCTGGCCAGACAGAAGAACAGAGAAAACACTGGGAAATTCTCCTGCCGACCACTAGTTCTGCCTCTTGAATACTGAAACCACCTCTCTCTCTCTCGCTTCCCTTCGCTCTCTCATTTGGATTCTTTTGGAGTGACCGGTGATAGAGCAACATCTGGAAGGAGCAGCAGTTTTTTTTTCCCTGTGTTTTTTCGGGGAGATCTAGGCCCCCGATAATCCGTCTCCCTCCTCATTAAAGGAGCTGAATAAACACAGGCCTCTTCCAGTTGTTCCTATGAATTTCCTCACCCGGCGTCAGGAGACCAGAGCCGGGGCTACTGGATCAAAGCAGCCGGCAGCCCCATGTGTGCCGAGAGTGAGAGTGCGTTCCGGGGTTGGGCCCATTACCTTTCTCCCTGGGAGACGCGGAGGCTCCTAGGTCACTGGCTGTCAGCTCTTTGGCCCAGGCTCAAGACAGGAGGAGGAGGACGAGGAGGGGTGGGGGGGAGGAAGTGGAAAAAGGGAAAGGGAAGGAAGAAAAGGAAAAGGGAGGTGACTATGGGTGAGCAGGAGGGAAGTGGATAGAAACATTTTTTTTTTTTTTCCTTGAACATACAACTCACATACAACTCTTTATTTATTAATATAAGGGGAAAGCTTCGAGACAGAGCAATCTGTGCAACACACAAGTGGCCACTTTACGCTGTCCATACAATAATTGCAGTGGATTTATAGTGCAGAAAACTGTGTCAAACTAAATGTATTCCAGCACCTGCGTCACAGGTATTGCATTATTGTCAGCGGAGCAAACTCATTGTGCAGGTTTATGTGCGTGCCACTCTAATGCACTGACCCTGGTGTGACATTAATTTTCTAATTCCCTGCACTTCCTGGCAATCAACTTAGAGGGGCAGTGGTTCGCTGGAAAAGTTTGCAGTCGAGGCAATTAAAGGCAGGAATCTAAGCAGCAGCAGCAGAAATCAACAGAGGCAGAGGAGGATGATGCCTTGCTTTGTAATTGTTACTCACTTACTCAGAAAGATGATGAAATTTATCAAATTGCATCCCTTGCACACTAAAGAGAAAAAAATTACAAATATTAAATGGTCAGTGTAATCAGCTTACCTGGCTCCTGTTGTTGCAGATGTGGTTGGAAATGAACGTGCCCGCGTGTGTGTGTTTGGGTGCGCGTGGGTGTGTCAGGTGTGTGTGCGCGCAAATGGCCCTGTGGTCGTCATCAGGCTCCCATCAGCCCCTCCATTAGTTACTGAGCTGTGGGTCCGTGCTGGAGCCTACCTGCCCTGAATACAGATGAGGAGAGTAGAGTATGAGCAGCAAGCACAATGAAGACAAACACACACACGCGCACACACAACATATTATCTATTTTGACATACAGCTACGTATTTTGACACACACATATCTAATCAAAGTAATTGCATTCCGCACACCTATCTGACTGAGATGTTGCATCACACACGCGGGATAATAGTAAAAATCATTAAAAACATTTCCGTCTATTTCCACTGGCTGATAAAAGCGCGCGTGTCCGGTTGCCGCCTATCTCTGGACACTGACACGCCGACGCCTGTGGAGAGCACTTCATCTGGTGCAGGCAGATCATAGCTTACACATTCTGAAATAACGTCACACACGGCAGAGTACACACACTGGCAGCCCAGCACAAAGGCAAATATGGTTGCATACTTCTCCCTCTCCTTCTGGAGCCAGAGACTCACGTGGCTGTGACAGGAAATCTGCAGGCAGTCATTACACCGAGCTGAGCAAACACGCAGCTGCCACGCTCGCTGATGATGTTTTCTCATGTGCTGCTGCTGTATTGGAGCCATATAGGCACACGCCTGTATGTGTGTGCACACATGCACAAACACAGCCTGGAAATATACTGATAGAATTTATTTGAGGGGATTTTGTGGAATAAAACCATGTCAGCACCAGGGTTTTTTTTCTTTCATGGAAGTTGTTTCGAAACGTCATTTTTATTGAAGTGCTTTATTTCGTTTTTGTAGATATTGATGATACCATCCCCAAATCATTATGATTTGGTATTATTTATAATTCTACAGATTGTAAATAATTTATATGCAAAAAAAAAAAAAATAAATCCTGGCATATTTTCCAGCTGTTTACTCCTGCGAAGGCCGAATGTGAGGTTCAGAGATGACGCTTATAGTTCAAGAGAAATAAGGAAGAAGTGGGAGTCCAGGTTGAGTTCAAGGCCAAGGACCCGTGCACTGTCTCAGAGCTCACGCAGGAGCTGTAGGGCATGGGGGTTGCATGGGGCGGGAGAGGGCGTGTGATGGCTTCTGTGTGTCCCTCTGCCGATGCAATGGGACCCTTGGGAGACCCGGGTCAGGAGGTCTCCCTACAGCCTCCCTATATTACTGTGCCATTTAAAGCCACCCAGCATCTATTTCCTCCAATAAAAACTAATAACCTTTTCTGTCGGAAATCACGGCGGCTCTTGAGTGCTGGAGCAGAGGCCTGTAATTGCAGTCCAGAAGTCCCCCTGTAGTTTATTTTTTGCAGTGTTCTGAATTTGATTTTTTTCCCCTGGTCCTCCTGGTCCTCTGCACTTTGCGGCTGATTGCCTGCACAGCTCGCCCCACACTCAGTAATCAGACAGGAGCTGGAGAGGGGGCAAAACAGCAACTCAAGGACCTTTTATAATTGGGAGGGATTTGGAGGACAGTTGGACTTTACATTTGGTTGTGATGGTGACTGTGTTGGCTCAGTAACAGAGGTGGCAAAGCCCCCATTACAGTCAAGTAGTCCATTGTGAGGCAGCTATGAATAGTTTACATGTCTCTGTTTCTGTTCATTTGTTGTTGGGAGTCTTGTGGCAGACATTGGGACACCAGCTAAAATAAAATGCAACGGAAAGAAGAGCTTCACACTTTACCTGTTATTGTTGTATGTCACCAGATAAACTGTGCTTAATAAGCTAATACAACAATTATGTTTGCAATTATAGAATAACAAACCCTATTATTATTATTAGAATTGTTTTTTTTTTGTTGCAGTGCTATATTGTTTTCAAAGCAAAATGCTGCAAACACTTTCTTAGATGCTGCTTTGGTACTCAGAATATACACTTCAATATATACTTCAATTTTGATTTGCAGTACATTGATAAATGTCACTTCTCTCTAAACCAGGTTGTAATTTTCTACCTTACAATAGCTTTTGAAAAAAAAAAAAATGAAGTCACAAACCAGTTAATAATCTTCAATAACACTGAAGCGTTAACAGATATTTCCGTCACAAACCCTTTAAACTACAGCAGACTTTGCCTTTGTAACAGGCAGCAATTACATCTACACCCCCCCCAAAAAAAAAAAAATGTTCAGACCTTTTTTCTTAGCTAACAGGAGATTATATGTTTTAGCAGCAGCTCTACTTTATTATAGGTATATTATATAATAATTTAGCACATCCAGCAGTGTTGGCTACCTCTGCACTAACAGTCGCATGCACTGAGGTGAATTCAGATTCGGCCCTGGAGCGTTGAGCCTCAGCTTGTCCACGACTACAAAAGGTCAGGAGTGTAGCCACAAGGAAAGTGCAGCATGAAATAGAATTGTAGTTGAATGATTCCATCTCCATCTGTCTTTGGGTAATTACAGTGTGCTTTATTCAAACTGGCTGCTATAAATAATAGAATAAGGTTTGCATCTACATATTACATACATAGTGTCTGAGATGAAGGCATCCTTGTTTCCTTCCTTCATCTTCACTGTCTGTGTTGATTTCCATATGCCAGCGCTCCTCTTCAGATCAATCTACTAACCACCAATAATTAACTTCTTCCTGAAAATACATCATGGAAATATATACAAAGAAATCCATCAAATGGAAGAGAGAGGTGAAAGACGCACTACTGGACAGTACTGGGCGCCAGTTGAAGAGCCGTAAGAACCATTAGGGTCATTCTGGGTCCGTCCGTGCACTGTACCCGTAAAAAGACGCCCCCCCCCCCCCCCCCCCCCCCCCCCTGCACTGTACCCGTAAAAAGACGCCCCCCCCCCCCTTCTGCCTCAGTGAGCCCCCAGGGCACATAGGCCACAGCCGAGTCGTGCTCTCTGACATTAAAAAACAAATATCTGAGGTCCGATTGAACAGATAATGCCTTGTTTTCCACATCGCATGGAGATGGGTGGGCATGTCTCTTCAATGACGGAGGACAGTGCTGCTCATTTTGTGTTCCTGTTCCCTTCTGATGTCTTAATGAAAAGGGTTTCTGTGAATCAGGAGACAGGGCACGGTCACAGATGTTTTTCTTTTCTTTTTTTTTTTTCTCACACATTGTTCTCTAAGGTGAATCACTGCAATTGACTTCACTTTGAGAAATGTTTGTAACAGTATTTTGATATTTTTCCGCTCAAGGACAGTCTGGTTCAGTCATTAGGGAAGGGCCCCACTTTTAAAGACCCTTGAAAGTGTCACCACATTAATTTGAAATTGTGTCTGTTAAAACTTAGTGAGCAGCAGAGGGGGAGGATTAATAAACGTTGACGTAAGCAGAATAGTTTTAGTGTGAAGGTCTGCAGTGTTACGTAGTGTTTACTCTGTCTAATGGGCAGATTAGTCATACGAGATATGTTTCCATCTCATTTTGCTTCCTTTCACTCAGTCATTAAACTTGATTTATATGCAGAAAAGTCGGTCAGTCGGTCACTGAAAGACTAATGACCTGATCAGAAATAATAATGTCTACATGTCACAGACAGCATGGGCTCATACTAGTACCTTTGGCATGTATAAGCACATTTCTGTCCCTAAATTTGTTCATGCATTCTTGCCTAATACCACTGTCATCTTTTTTATTATATTTACACTTAAAACATTTGTGATGGCCTGTTTAACCTCCTCCAGAAACTGAACTGCTGCTTTTCTCTTCCGGCCTGTTGTCCCACAAGCGATGAGGCTGCCACAGAATTAAATGTGATTTCCCAAGCTGTTCTCCAGAATGTCCAGATAGGCACCGTAAAAAAATCACTTTGCTGCCTTTAAACAAATTACATTTTTTCTATTAAGTTAGGCAAACAACAAGGAATCTGCACATGATGCAAAAATCACCTCACATCCAGCAAATCTCCATTTCTCATATTGGGCAGCGCTACAGCGGTGCAGTGTAATAAGGCCTCGCTTGATTTTGGCTGATCAACCAGAGCTTGTAATCACACACTGTATGTCAGAGGCATTGGCTTAAGTGTTGGAGCATGACTGTTATAGAGGGGTAAAAAAAACTCTGTGACCAGAGGCTTTCCGTTTCACCTCATGGGGTAGTGTTTTTCCTTTGAAACTTGTTTATTATATAAAATTATCCCTTGCCACCTGCAACGAAATAGATTGCAGGCTTGTTTAGTAATTGTGATTATGTTCCCTCACCACTGTGTAAATGTCTTCCTGCTGCCATATGCTGTTGCTCCACATAGCAGATATATTTAAGTAAAGTTCATACTTTGAGTTGGGGAGTTGGCTGTGATCCCACAGTGGTAACAAACTGGACTAAGCATGTTGTTGCAAAGACAGATATAGATAGGCAGACGCAGGGCTATTATTTCAGCTTGGATGTGTTGATTTTGGTGCCATACTCACAGACCTCTAGTACATGGAGCAGATTTCAAGAGTAAAATCGGCTTACTGTGCCTAATAAATTAACCTTTTCCGCTTGCCTTTTTGGCCCCCCTCTCCTCTCTCTGTGTTCCTGTTTTTGTGTTGCAGACTATTACTGTATGTTTGTGTGCACACTTCCTTAATTGCATTAAGAGGATGACGCACTTTCTTACTCTGTTTAAGCTCACTTTAATTGCCTCTGAATGGCGCACGAGGGAAGCAGGGACTGACGGCACAATGTGGACATGCAATTAGCTATCTTTCATAAGACGCTCCCGGGGAGAAGAAAAAAGGAGAGGGCTCCAATTCATAAAGGAATTTTCGCACACAAGGCAACAAATGCTATTTTGTGTCACTGCTGTGGTGGCATCTTGATGGAATGGCATTTCTTTCGTTAAAGAATCAGACATTCAGGCAAAGCAAGAATAGAGAGATGCAGTCAGAGAGAAGGAAGAGGGACTGTGATAAAAGGGGGAGAAAAAGGCACAGTGGGAGCAGGAGACACCGAGATATGGGTGAGGTGCAAATAAAAAATGAGAGGAGAAAGATGGGAAGAGTTGGCAAGATAGGAGCGGTGAGGAAAGAGTGATGGAGGTAGATCGCACCAGAGACAGCCTTGGTGAATGTTCACCTCAGTCTGGAATGAGAGCACTATACTGACGGCTCAATGGACGACACTGCAGGCCTGTGCTGCACTTTAGACATATTAAAACATTCATTCTACATATTCCATCCAGTCTGACATATCAAATGGCCTGTGAGGGATGGGCCTAATCTTCCTGAAGCACATGAGTGATGCTGCCCAAAAAAAAAACCTCACTGATTTTAGAGGTGAGTGTTTTGCCGTTGGTTTAACACACTGTTGTAAACACGCTGCGGCACTTCTGTGGTTCTGTTCAGTTGGAAGTTAAAGCCAATAGAAGTAACGTGACCCTTTTCTCCTATTCAAGCATAACTTCCTCATTCGCCTTCACTGATCATCTTGACCGAGTGCTGTCTATAAAAACGGTGACGCTTTATAAATATGAATTTCTGTAAATCATCTTTTAGTTATGTTTGAAGTCGATTGACAGTCATATTGCGGGTAGCTCTTAAACCGTGATTTTAGTTTATGATGCTTTCTCTGGACTGGGACGGGGACACACATGCATCTTTCATGTGTATAGATGTATAAATGTGAGGCATTAGGTAAATGACGTCATGCTTTCGGTTAATGGCATTGTGACATGTATCAGAAGCTTTTAATACGGGACAACGCAGTAGGTAGAACCGGAGCAGCACCACTGATGCTCTTTATCTCTCCTCCAGCTGTCCTTCTTCTCTCGCCGTAATTTTTTATGCTTTTCCCCTTTTTTCATTTTCTCCCTCCCGCAACCACCCAACCCATGATACCAGCCCCCCTCCCCACCCATCTTGGACAATCGCTCTCTCTCTCTCTCTCTCTCTCTCTCTCTCTCTCTCTCTCTCTCTCTCTCTCTCTCTCTCTCTCTCTCTCTCTCTCTCTCTCTGTCGCTTGCTGTCTCTCATGTTCTTCCCCTCTCTGTCTCTCTCTCATCCCGACTCGATTCTCCCCATCCCTCCCTCTCCTCTTCTTCATTTAATAGTGGACCTCAGAGTGGTTGCCATGTCGACCAGCCGGCATATTACTATGGCAACCAGTCTGCGCGAGACGAGGCTGCTGATTAGGGAGAGATGTGTAGTGTAGCCTGGCCAGCAGAGGGGTGGGGAGGGAAAGTGGGAAATGGTGTTGGGGTGCTGGGGGGGTTGTATATTATGGGTTTGAACAGTTATGTGTGTGTGTTTGTGTATTTGTATTATCATTGTATTTATGGATTTGTAAGATTTTGAGCATAGACCTTATGGTATTGGGACATTTTCGGAAGGTGAGGGCATTTTGGACGGTACTTTCTCAAAGCCTTTTTTTAGGGTTAAGGGTTAAGGCTTGATAGGTCAGACGTTGGAAAGGTTAGGATTGCAATATTGATGTTTTGGGAAAATCAATTTAATGATATGTAATTTTCCCCAAAAATGATCCTAAGTATGAGGGTTTACTTTTTTTGTTCACTCCTTAGTATCTTTTGAAGCATAATCACTGACCTTTCAGAAGCAGTACTCCTAATGGGGACCAAAAACCTAATTTGTGAGGTCCTGGTTAAGGTTAGAGGACAGATGTGAATTGAGGTTAGCAAGGGTAGGCATGAGATGGTCATGGTTAAGGTCAGGGATAGTTAGACTGTCCACAAGTGGCGTTAGGGGTTAAGGAAGATTGAATGGCTAGAAAGTCCATATTATGGATAACTACCAAAACCTGTGTGTGTGTGTGTGTGTGTGTGTGTGTGTGAGGGTTCGCAGAGACTGGTCAGCTTTGTGAGAGCAAGCAAAAATACGTTTAACTTCCATTTTCAGGTCACACTGCCTCCTGCAGCCATGTAAAGTCGAGCTGTGTCTAATGTAATATTTTTTAAAGTTAGAAGAATCTCCCCAAATCTTCCTCTGTCCACCATCATGCATTCATCAGTATTTCTACAGCTTCTGCAAAGTTGAGGAAAAATTCTACCACAGAGATGAACGCTGATAAAGATGTGTATTACAAAGGAGCTGTGTCAACGTCTCCCTGAAGGCCCGCTGAGCTGAGCCACTTTGTTTTGGTGCTGTACAGGCAAACCTGACCCAGGGTGAAAATGATGCTCTTCATGAGTTTGGCAGAATTGTATCTGCTGTTATGACATCTGAGGGACAGAGCAAAGGCGTAGCTTTTAAAAAGCTGCGCCCTCCTCCAAGAACACTAATGAACGCTGTAGAGGATGCCTGAGACCTCCCAGATCCATCAGAGAAACTAATTACAAGATCCAATTAAAGAGAGAGAGGGAGAAGAAGGGGAAAAGAGAGCGAGAGAAGACGGGGTGGGGGGCTCCGTTTACTATTGACCCAGCCAAGCTGTCAGCTCATTCAAGACAGTAATTATAGCTTATTTATTATTCATCCTTGAGCTAAATAAGAGCGTGACATTTCAATAACAATAATAAGGGCAGAAAAAAGGCAGCACAAACTACAGACTTACTAATTGCAGTACTCAGAGATTAAATGACTGGAAAAATGTTGTTCTTTACTTATTCATAACATTTAGACCAACCATAGGAGCATAGCAATGCACTGGAAATGAGTCTAAGGGCCTCTCTCATGAGATCTCCCTCATGAGCGTAATCCTCGACAAACCCAGGACGCCATGCCTCCCTTAACAAGTGTTTTTTTTTTTTTGTATCACTGTGCGGGGACTTAATGACTCTCTCTCAGTGTTTATTGTAACTGTGTCTCATTAGAATGAGTTGTGCATCACGGTGCGTGGGCTTACATTTTCCAAAAAGACTCTTAAATCTTTGACTTGCAGCATCACCACGCACAATCAGAGAATTTAGTGAGGTAGTTACTCACCGAAAAAACACGTTTAACGTGGAATTTATTTCTTAATGTTGCGGTTTTCAAGGTTGCATAAGTCGCGCACATCTCAGCCTCTCGTCCTCCACCAACCGCTCCGTTCCCTCAACGCTGAACTCTGAGGCACCTCATTAGGACTGCCAGCTCCTGGCCTCATCGGCTGAGGCAGAGGTGAAGAATATCACATAATCATGAAGTGGAGATGGCATTACACTCATCACAAATTATAGATGAGTTTTATTGTGCAGCTGCAGGCCTGGCAGACTGACGCTCACCTTAAGTGATTGTTTTGGGGGTCTCCTGGCACCCACAATTGAGACAGTCCTCTCAAGCATTAGGAATTTGTGAATTGGATTTTTTTAGCTTTCATTTTTCTGTAGATTTCCGCCCCCCACAGAATCTCAGCCAGCTCGGCTGACAGCAGCTGAGTACTGCACCACTACATGGGCAGTAGTTACACAACACAAGATGCTGTTTTATCCAAATTGCGGGACACTTGGTGTTCGTTTAACATGGATATTTGTACATTCAAATGCAATGTAGAGAACATCGGCCAGCATCGAGCAGCAGCAGTACATAAACAAAGCCCGGGACAGTTATAATTGATCGGTCGTCAAATGCCTTCATCTACCTTTGAATGTTTTTGATCAAACACAGGGGACTTTGTTGTCTTCTGTCATTTACCTGCCAGGCTCTAAGAATAACTGTTTTTTGATCATACAGTTCTTATGTTAGGTCTCATGACTCTTCCATTATGGTTCTGAGCCCAGAAACAAGGAATAGGAAAAAAAATAAACAAAAAACAAAGACAAACAGCAGTCTGTCATTTCCCTTTGATTTTATCTATTTGCATTATGTGTTCTTCCAAGCCATTCAGGAAGCCATTTAGCTCCACTGGTAACAATGGAATGCGTAGCAGAACAATGCAACATAAGTCTTGTCATGTGTCCCATTGACATTGGCCAACAATAAACTACAACGGGCCTCCCTTTCCTCTTAATGCCTTTGTCCTTGAATCTGAAAAGAGCCTTGTTAATATAATTCTATTAGGTGAATCAAGCAGCCACAGTGTAAATGAATAGTCAATATTCAGGCACATGGTGACGGCGTGTTAGAAGATAAGAGTATCTCTTTTATCTTTTTCCCTTTTAAACCTTTCATCCAATGAAATATAAGAATGTGTAGTTAAGGTGTGTTCTTTTTATTTTACCTAAGAGCAGCAGACACTGACATGCAGCAACCTTGGCCTTGTAGAGCTGAAAGAGGGAGAAAATAGTCTTCAAGTGACCTATGGATTATTTTTGTAGGGCAGCGGGCAGTGCTGGGGTCAACCAAGGGCTGGGAGGCTTATTCTCTGCATCTCCTGATTTCCTGATTTTCCTCCTCTCTCACTTCCAGTTGGAGTTGTTGAGCCTGCCTTCAAGGAGGGGGTGGGGGGGTGGGGGGGGGGGAGTTGCCACTTATCAGCTGATTCGGGACATGTCCTCAGACAGAGCCATTGATTTTATTGATTGATTCATTTGTGCTTTTTCCCATGCAGTTGTCGGGGCCGTTGAGCCTGTATGCAGAGTTATGGAATTTGGTTGAGGGGCTTGGTCTAACCATGGGAGGGATCGTTTCTCGTCCCTTTCGAAAACATTCTCATGAACAGAGAATGTATAAAAATGAAAGACATACTCATCGTTGGAGGTTCTCCATCAGCTCCTTCTCATACAAACGGAGTGGAAACTGCCCACATGATTGCACACGCTAGGTCACGCTAACGGGATCGTATCTGATACGCAGACAAACACATTGGCCTATTGGCTCTCTCGGGCGCACTCCTACAAACACACACACACGCTGACCAGATCACACCCCCTCGGGGCTGTGGGGCAGTGCTTGAGCAATGTCTCCCCAGGGGGCTGATATTTTATAGTTTGTGTCCATCAGTGCTGTAGCCCAGGGCGCCAGGGTTGACAGTAAGTGCTCTCAACACCGGTGACACTGATTCATCTGAGCCATGACACAGATGGGAGAGAAGGGGGAGGAGGGCCGGCCAGAGGACCAACATAAAACACCTATGGAGACCCGGTTATATAGGTCGCTGCGTTCTGTGCTTAAATGAATACAATGCATAAGCTGTACTTGGCGGATGTGATATTAGAGAGTGCGGCACAGTGTTTAAATATCTGAAGGGTTCATGGATGCTCACTATAACACACAAGGCTACACTATGATATGCTCTAATATGGGCGAGACTGGAGAGATTGGCTTGAGGAAGAGACTCCAATCTAACATGGCATTTCAATTTCTCATTCGCCCCTCATGGCTGCGCCGTGCACTGCTGCACCTCTTCTACATATATATAGGGAGGACCCTCTGAACCCCAGCCTTCTGGATGCGCATACTAAGCAATCAATGTGTCACCTCTTCCTGACAATCCTATTTTTTTTCATATGGGGGCCGCGCTCATTTTTTCTTGTCAGCAGAAGGTAATTTGCTGTATTGTGATGCAGTCC
Organism: Pseudorhombus dupliciocellatus; assembly: GCA_016785235.1. Taxonomy (NCBI): domain Eukaryota; kingdom Metazoa; phylum Chordata; class Actinopteri; order Pleuronectiformes; family Paralichthyidae; genus Pseudorhombus; species Pseudorhombus dupliciocellatus. The sequence goes on along the minus strand of JAFBJW010009053.1, from coordinate 7,655,539 downwards.
TAAAACTTGGTGACGAGGTGTCTGATAAGTCGCTAGCTCTCTGTCTCCCCTACTCCCCCCTACCATGCATCACCCACAATATGGAAAAACCGAAGTATACGAGCCCCAACCCCCATCCCTTCTACACCCTGCTGCACCCCCACACCCCTGTCCCCTCTTTCCACACCAAGCCCAGCATAGCTGCATCTGAGGCGGGCTGCTAAATTAGATAAGCGGGGCTGTGGCGCGGCGCCCCTGATTAATAAAAGATGCAGTGCTCCCTGGGGATGGCCCCACTGAGGGCCGAGCAGAATCTACCCACAGACAATGGAGTATGCTCGCACACAATGAACAGGAAATGGAGGGAATGGCCCAATCATGGAAATATAACATTTAAAGCAGAGCTATCCCGTGACCCTCTGTAACATTATGCATGCATCATAATAGATGAAAAGTAATTTTTGGGAGTGAAAAACGAACACAGATATTAATATATTCATATATTTAGTAAGTTTATCCTGCTATTATCATATGTTGGATGTAACTGCAGTTGTCCTGCTGTTTTGTGACATTCAGGAAAGTGCTCACAGCAGAACAACTGGGAATTCGTGGCCAGTTTCACTTCTGACTCCAATAGTGGACATTTAATACAGTAGTTATGATGTATTCTGCCTTTGTTAAGGGAACCACCACAAATACGAGACAACTTTAGAATCTGGTGATAGCTTCTTGACAATAAAACAGTAATATGAAAACTCTTACTGTTTTTAAATGTGTATTTCTTTGTTTAGTAATCCAAAGTTCATATCAATTCGTTGAGTAGCTGTTTAAAATGAAAATAATTACAGTCCAGGATTAGACATATGTCCTAAAGAACATGGTCTTTTTTGTCCTACATGTTTTCTAACAGTTGAGGTATTTACTAAGTTCTTAGAACAGACATAGTAGGTGCAACAAAAGATGAGGTTCCTTTGTTTTTGTGACATTTAATTAAAAATTATTTACGCTCACCGGGTCTATACATATAAACAAAATGCCTGAAACACAAGGTGTTCCTGGAATATTTCTTGCTTGCTAACTTTTAAATTGTAAGTGAATACATTTTATAGTAATGTGATATGTTTATAAAATGAGGCTTAAAAAGATTAAAATGTTTTAGGTTTTTATTATGGACAGGGGGATAAAGGGATATCTGTTGACTTAAAACACAGGTAGGTGATTAGCCCTAGAATGTTTTAGATTGTATTATTTAAACTGAAAAACAAATGGTTTCTTTTCACTCCAGTGTTTTTTATAAAAAAATGCCAGCTAAAATGTTTTCTGGATTTATTTGAATATAGATGACAAACAATTTCGTCTACTACTGAGCTTGTTTTTGACTGTGGTAGACAAATATTTAGCTTTTGCTTTTCAGTTCTTTTCAAAGTGTTAACAGAGAAGTTGAAATACATTTCGAGAGATTTTTATATCCTGTATCAGCTTTATTCACATACGTCACCTGGTGGCTTTGTTACCAGCAGGATATCATCCCTGTTACTACTCATGTTTATGTTCGTGGAGACCGCTGAAATCAGCGTCATCACCCGAGTTCCCTTTCAAAGATTTCTGCCGCAAATAGTTCATTAAAGCTGTTCATTTTAATTCTTTCATAGTAACACACAGGGTTTACCAGGCAAACACAAAGCAGCATCAGCACCGACCGCTCCACCCGAATCCATTTACATGCATGCCTCTTATGTGCGCATGTGCACTCATGCAGACATGTTCCCTCTCTGCTCTGCTGGTGGTGTGTGATTGCCACATGGATCATGAACACCAGAGCATTTATCTTTAAACAGTCCCGTCCCGCAAAACCCCCCCTCCCCATGTCGCTCCGGAACAGTAGCGAGTTGCGTCTAATTTTCGGCGAGATAATGGTAGTCATATTGAGATGAAAAAGGTCAAGGGTCGGCTTGCGGGGCTGTGATTGGTTCAGAGTAGCGTGCTGCCTATGGAGATAAAACGGAAAGTGATATTTCATTTTATAGCACCACCCTCCCAGACTGCAGAGCAATTTTAGGTGATCGTTTCATGAGGAGGTTCCAGTTCTGCCATGATTAGAGTGCATCTCGCAGTCAAACACCAAACACCAAAATGTCTCCTCCAATGTGTCGCATCAGCAGTTTTTTCTTTTATGACCAAAAGCTGAATTTTTCTGAGGTTTTTTTTCCACGTGCTGTTTTTTAATATGATGTGATTTAAATGTCCTCCCACTCAGCAAAGCCTGATGGTTTTTTTTTTTAATGCATATGGAGTTGAGCTTGCCTTTGACCTTTGGTCTGCTCACATGTATTCACAGAGTCACGGGTGCAGTGTGCAGTGTTTTAAAAGAACAAATATTTCTTGTTGAAGTTGGTACTAAATGGCATTAGACTGTGTGTCTTCAGCAGTTGTGCTTTATTCCGTGCGTGGTTCAGTCGGGATGTGGGAGACATGTCAACCATCTCTGGTCGGCTGGTGTTGTTCTTTGAATGCGATATTTAATTCATGCTTTGAACACAGTGGTGAGGAGATTGCCGCTCACTGACATGTGCATGTATTAAGAAGCGAACTGTGGCTGGCGCGTGTGACATCTATACCATAGAGCCTGGTGTCTGAGTGCACTCAGCTCATAGAGGTCGGAAATAAACGGCTGCCTGACATAAACCATCACTATATGTGATAATCATAAATAATATAGGAAATTCCCAAAAGCACCAGGAGCAGTAGATTTTTCTTTTTACTCCACTTGGCAGCGTTTGCATAATCTTTTTTTAGGCTACCTGGTTCCACGCCTAAGGGCCAAGTACACCACACATTATTCAGTGACCCAAACTGCATTTCCCAAAGAGCAGTGCAGCCGGTGGGAGTGGCCTGAGCTCCATGCAGAGTGCAGCGCTTTAAGGTCACTGCGGTGGTCATGTGAAAGGCCAGCGGAGCCCCCTGGGCCATATGACAAACGGAGCTGCCAGGCCGAGGTGTGTGTCAGGGGTGTTTTTCCACAAAGCATTCCATAAAAGTGTAACTGGGCTGTATTTGCCCTTTCCTCCTGCTCTGCGTTCAGCCAACAGGCCCCTGAAGATCTCTTAAAAAGTGCTGATCCACAGAGCCAGGCTGGTGCTCTTGTAATCCTGCAGCTCTGCCCCCACTCCGCACACCCCCGCCATCTGCACCTCCTGCTTCCTCGCTCACATTCCCTCACTGTCTCCTGCTGATGCATCGCTCTGATGCGGGCGACAAGGTGGCGGGATGAAGGGGCTTGTTTGGGCCCCGAGCTAATTACCGCACATTAGAGCATGACTAAATAAATCTTAAGTGCTACTAATTGCTTGGCAGTGAAAACAATAACTGTAGTACTTGCCCAGAGGCTCTGGGGTAGCGAGGGGCTGGGGCACTGGGGACCAGGGGCCCTGGCACTGGGCCAGCAGAAGACACCAGCAGTCTACTCCCTCACCCCCACTGCCGTCATGTTAGAGTCACACACCACTTGGCACTGTGACTACATGCACCATATGCCCCACACCCACTGCGTGCACCAGCCAGTCCCTAACGCACTCCCCGCAGCCCCGTACATGACAGGCGCAGACAGGCTCGGCCTGTGTGTGGTGCCATCATACATCACTGCATTAATAAACATGAATTAGTGGCACAATTAGACGGGGTGTTTCTGACATTTACAAGTACAATAATGGTGTTCTCCCGTCTACAGGCCCCTTTGGCCTGTAATGGAGCGCCAGCACACCTCAGACCTTTGGATGTGAAGGCTGGAAGGGAAAGAAATGTCTCACTAAGAATATGCGTGTTGTTAATGATTAGAAGGAAAGCTCCAAGGGCTCTGCGTTAACATTGTATTCTGACCATTAAAATGAACACACAGCTTTCCTTAACACTGATATCAACAGATCGGTTTTGTGCTGTGCACACAGTTGATGTATGTTTTGTCTTGTCATGTGCTGTCTCCTCTCAGGTTTGAACAGCCCGTGCTGCCGACCACATCTCCTGTGGCCCATGTTCAGGTATGTTCAACACCGTCGCACCGAATGAGGCGTCGCAAACACTCCCCACTCTGTCAGCCACGACTTCTTCATTTCACATTCTCAGCATTCACATAAAGGTGTCTCGACGAAAACGCCGACCCAGCGCAAAAACATCCTGCCTGACGAAAAACACATATCGACGTAAATGTACAATATGTGTCATATAATACATGCATATTATATTAAAGGAACTGTAGCTTGACTTGAGGAGTGTACAGACGTCACCTGAACACAGTCTTAGAATCATTGTAATAAGCAATCAGCCTCAGGTTTCATGTAATTTTTTCTGTGGAATCATGCAAAATGGCTTCCTTTCCATTCCAGGAAGGTCTTTTAATCCATCCTTTAGTTAATTATAATATATATATTTTTTTCAAATGTTTAGTTTCGCTCCCCCAAATTTCAAGATGAATGTTGTTCTGATCCCAGTCTCACTTTCATCCTCCTGAACCAGTCGCCCTTCTCATTTGCACTGTCACTCTGGTGCAGTGTTTTAATGCTTTCCCAGGGGACCCGTGTGCTTTTGTTAGCTTTTCTGTGAACACACACAGCCTAATTGGTTGATTAGTTCGGGTTGACTGGCCTGCTAATTGAATAGTAATTTAGATTTGATGTGTCTAATGAAGATCCTAATTTATTAGTTGGCACTCGTCCAAGGGTTTGTTTGTGAGAGCGGGAATCAAACCGGAGGATGAAAGGCAACACGACAACGATTCAGCGTCTCACTGCCGCTTTGATGACACATGACTTTAACGAGGATGTTTAACCCCCTTAAACGATGCTGCTACAGAGCATAGGAAGGCGACGGCGGTATGACAACAGGCCAGCACAAGTTATTTGTCCTATAGATGGAAAGTAATGTTTCTTATATGTTTTTATTTATTGATCACATACACCTATTATAGATTATACTAAAGAAAGTACTTAATAAAAAATTATTGTAGATTAAAACACTGCACAGCCCATCCACTTTAAAGAGGGTGACATTTAAAGGTGTTCTGTGTAGGAATTAACTCCAGATGTCATTATATTACCCTGAAAACAAATGAGACCATGGCTGAGCAGACTGGCAGCCATTTGTCTTACACTGTGAACTTTTGGCTTGGTTTAGACTTGGCTGAACATGATAAAGGGCATGTTAGTACCTACTGCATGTAGCACAGTTTGATGAGGGCTGCATTACATGGAAGAGCCAAAGGAGTCAAAACAAATCTTTCGTCTTCATCTAAGAAATTCCCAGTTTTTCCCCGACAAATTTAGTCCTGTGTTAGTAAATGCTGCAATCATTTGAATGCGTCCTGGATTGCAGTGGGAACACGAGGCTGCAGGTAAAAGAATGCAGTGTACTGGCAAATAAAGTCTAACCTTGCTCAGCAACTCAATGCAGCAATGAGGCTCTTTATTGGCCAATCAAACACATTGCGGTTCAGATTTGAAACATGAACAATGTTTTTCTGCGATCCTCATGGAAAAAAAAAAGATAAAAATCATTGCTGCTGTGATAACATTACAGGGCTGTAAAATCCTGCCTGTGACTATTACAAACCATTCCACAGTGTTTGTTTCAGGCTGATAAGCTTTTAAATCTCTGCAGTGTTATTTCAACTGGACTTTCTGGATTGTATTTTATTGCTTCAGCAATATCTGAACACACCGGTGCAGCCAGCTGTAACGTTTTAATGCAGAGGTGTTCCTCTCTGAATCTATGCCACAAACTCGTTTTGTGTGAGAACATAAAGGTTTTCATGAATATCAAACCATAATATCTTCTTAATAACCCAAAATCCTATTCATATTCAGGTTCAGAGATGATATCAAAGGAACATTTGTAGCTAAATACCTGTGGAGCAAAATGAGAAGTGATACTCTAAACACATCATCTATGTATTGTGTTCACTGAACACCATCGATGCCAGCAGCCTTGTAGTTGTAATTGTTTCATTTTCTTTTTTCTCTTAAACACTAGTCGAGTCTCCCATGGTTATCAGTACAGGTTCTGCACTTAATATCTGAGCTCAAGTAGAGAACAGGTGCTAACTCTGAGCCCGGAGCAGTGTCCCAACTGGAATCATTCAGTCCAGGCTTTGAATAAGTATGTATTGATTTCTAGGCAATCTACTGAATGAGTATAGATTCAAACATGGCACATGCTACATATGCCTTAGTTTGAGTGATGTGAGACAGCTTCCTGAAAAAACGCAACCAAACATATAAAGTCATTGAACATTTAGAACATATCGTTTTTTTACTTCCTTGTTTACAGACTGTAAACAAACCCTCACAGTACATTCATGTTGTGTTAGCATGTAGAGCTAAGGAAAGCACTGCTACACACTTGGCAAGGTTAGAATTTTGCACCACACAATAATATTTTATTTCTTTTACAACAAACAAAAGTGTGGGTAGCTCTTATCCATGGCACCTGATGTTCATTTAATTTCCCATAGTGAATTTCCCAGAGTGAACTGTGATGAGTGTATTAGGCCTTTTTCTCTGTGTTCCACACCAGAGCTGGAGTACAAAGTGAGTTCATAGGCATCAGGATGTTTCCCAGCAGTTTGTTTTAAAGGGTTTGATCTTCGCTCGGATCTTGGATTGTGTGCAGGAAAGTCACATTTCAAACCAATCAATGAAAACTTGATTTCCCTCCAGCATTGGGGGCATTGATCCTCAAAGCCTTTTGACTCCGCCTCCGGTGCAGCCCCACTTCGGGCCTTGAATCAAACATTCATTGCTTGCGTTGAGGGGTCCTCCCTAGTTGGCTGTCCAGTCAGCAACGAAACTGAAAATATTGAAACAATTTGTAATCCAAGTCTGAAAGATCCCGAGCTGTCTTTATCCACACCAGTTCAAAACAACAACAGTCTGTCATTTGCCACAGATCACACTATGTATTTGCAGCCATTCACCTTCAGGTTTGTCAGTGTATCAACTTTTCCTTGACCGTGAATGTCCCTTTTATATCCTCTATGCTTGTATCCAGGATGCAGCATTTTCCATTCCACATGGTCTTTGATTTTCCAGTTTTTACGGGACCAGCTGAACTCGCAGTCACTGCTGGGCCTTCTCCGTCCCACGTTGTCACCGAGGCTGCAGGTCTTTGACACTCCGGTTGTTTTCTCGTCCAAACATTAAAAATATAAGCAGGAACATATGAATCAGAATATTCGCCTTGGCTTTTTTCTGTGAAAAACATGTGAATACCCCATCAGCTACACCCAGCACCTCCATCCACTCTTTCAGTGATATTTGAGAATCACGCAGTCATGCACAGTCAGGCACATGCAACAATGCAGCTGAAAGTACAACCACACTGGGCCAAACTAGTAGAGCAGGTATTAGCAGTCTCAGGTGAGGGAATCACCCCCTTCTCTTGCACGCATTACACATTTCTCTGCGCTGTTTTTCCGCCTGTCACTTACCCGCATACTTAACGCAGTATTCATTAGTCGCTCTAACCAACCCTCCCTTAACGAGAAAACAATTACCAGAGGTTTCTGCCCCAGTCCCAGTGGCCTGGCAGCGTTGTCCGAAAACCTGCCTCCCCACCTGCCTTCAGCTCTGCGTCTGCTTCTCTCTCAGATTCTCTTCCCTTGCACCTCTTCTCCCTTTCACTGTGGCTGCAGACTCTCTCTCTCTTTCTCCATCCTCTCTGCAGCCACTCTCTTTCGCTCCTCCCATCTCTGAGCTCTAGGCTGCTCTGGGTTTTAGACGGATCACTCTCACAATGGTTGATCAATACAGGTATTGATCCACTGGCAAAATGTTTATAAAATCATTCTGGGCAGCTGCGGTGCGGCGGGGGGGTGGGGGTGGAGGGGAGGCGGGGCGACGAGAGGGCCAACATGCCATGCCATTCGCCAGCGCGAGAGCCGCCGTGTACCTGATTGGCTGTGCGTCCGCCTGCCTAGCCAGGAAGAGGGCACACGTAGCCTGCATCTCTTTGTCACAGTTGCTTTTTGTAACCACAGCCCTCCCTGGCTTTGGCTGCTAAACTTTCCAGACCACCAAAGCGGCAGTCAAACCCGTCGCTGCACGATGCTGACTGGTGGCCAAGGAGCGACTCCCGCTCCCCCTCCATTCACATTAGCCAAGAAAGTCATTTGCATAAATTAGCAAGCTGCAGGCGATCCCAGTCTAATGATCCGCTGTCGTTTCATTGCTCTCCTCTCCGAGCAAGAAAACACGCCTCTGCGGCGCTGTGGAAAATGTGTCACCTTAGAAACCTTGCCCTTATTTCTCTCACACACACACACACACACACACCTCCTGGATCGCAGCCTGTGCAAATATAGGGAAGCTGGCAGCGTGCAGAGGGACACCGGTGCACGCCATGTCCCTGTTGCACCGTCAGAGGGGAATAGGCAGCAGTCTGGGGAAAGGACTTCCCCTTGGCTCCCATCCTTACCTCCCTCTGGAGGCACTCACTGTGAAGCTTACTGTAAATGAAAGGGCTCCGCTCCGGTCTTTATTACTACATTGTTGGGATCATTAGCAACATTAGCAGCGGCGCACTAACCACAGCGGGCTGCCATGCACTCTCTGCAGCCGCAGCAGCAGCAAGGTTGCTCCACCCGGAAAAGCTACCGACGGACAAGCTAACTCAGACGCTTTTACTCTACTGTGTAATAAAACCATATGGTAGATTCAAGTGCCATGGTTTATCAAAGGTTTTGTAATCCTTAGAGGGGCTTTTGCTTATGTCTCGTTGAGCGATGATGTACGGGATGTTTCTTTACACAGAGAAGATAATTGTAGTGTGGAACGCAATGTGGTATAACTTTTTCCAGAATAGCAACTCTTGTTGAACCAGACTAACATCTGTCAGCCATAAGGCCAGACAGGCTCTGTGACACAGTCAACCTCGCCCCTCTGGGGTGTGTGGCTTCGGCTGCCCCCCTCCCTCTCTGGCACCTTCCCCCGACCCGAATGCCCAGACACCCAGAACCAAACCGCAAAGTCTGGGCCTGGCCCACCCAGCCCATCTTCTGTCACAGAACAAAGATAAACAAATCCTGGGAGATTGAAACATGCAGCAGTAGCTGCCTCGACGCTGCGTTCTTTTAATTAGCTGCAGCAATTGTTTCTGTTTGGAAAATGAGCACACACACACAGACAGCGCAAACACATCATGGAAGTGTCACTCACACATAGGCTGGAGAGTGGTAATTACTCTAACACATCGAGAACTGGCCACAGCCCATTCATTACCATAACATGTTGTAATGAAGTTTAATCCCTCATCATGTTGTCTGTGGTCGCAGAGTGGTGTGTGGCTGTTATCCTTCACTACTCCAGATGTCTTCCAGGCTGCTTGTGTCTCTCTCTCCCTCCTCAGTGCTGTACTGTACTGCAGACATGACATTCAGTACCACCCCCCCCCTTCTTTTACCTTTTCTTTTTCCCCCCTCTTATAAATGCATTTTGACCTCATCCGTCTTTGTTCCTTCCCTCCTCCCCTATCCAGTTTTCACCTTCTGTTCCTTCTCCCAAACACCCTCCCATCTCTAAGAGAGTGTGTTATTTATTTCATCTGAATGCTGGGGCTCTTTGGTGCATGCTTCTCACAGAAATCAATTTCAGCTCAGACAGCATAACCAAACAAAGCGCTGCACTCATTTCAGCACGGGCATAGATGTAACCCATCTCTCTCATTTTCTCCCTCCTGCTCCTTCACTGGAAGACATTTTGTTCTCACTCGAATGCCCTTGTGTCAATCACCGCAGACATGTGGTGATGTGTGAACGCAGGAGCTAAATGAGTCATGGCAAGCAATGATCATTAGAGACTAGAGAGTTTGCGTCTGTTAATGTATGTCAGTTTTGCTGCGAGTGATTGTCACCTTTCAATCTGTCTGCATACGTGCACGTTTTTCAGTTTTCACCCTGTTTAATGGCTTTTAGGCTACAGGGGTGCCTGCGCTGCATGTTAGAGCCGCAAAGTTTGTGGTTCTCAATATATTTGTCCATAGTGGGCAGCAACAGCGTATAAACAAGAGGCATCTTTCTTCCGTTGCTGTATGAATGAGCATGACTCGGAGCTGCCAGCTCTCATGTATCCCTTTCTCTGCCAGCCATCCTCTTTGTACAGCAGTTGAGACCACCAGTTAATGCAGCTGCTGGATCGGCCTCTCTCCTTGCTCTGCTTTTATTGATTTCAGCCAGACACAGAGACAGACAGAAAGAAAGGGCCTTTTCAGGAAGAAGTTAAATGGTCAAGTAGCGGTTGGAGGGTGGCTTTCACCACTTTATTGACGAGGTGGAAAAATGTCACTATTATGGAGGCCCTTGCAGCAGATAGCGAGCTGATTGGATGAATGCCCCCAGGTCAGAGTGGAGCACGTTTCCCCCTGCAGCCAAACAAGAGCAAATAAAAGGGCAGAGGAATCCGCTTGAACCGGAGGTGATGTTTCTCTCCGCTAGGCCTCTCTTTAAGGCAACTTTTCTCTGGTTAAATAAGGAATCTGGAGTGAGGGCTGATCTCTGGTCCACTTCCTCCCTCTGAACTCTCTTCTTAAACATTTCACAGCTCTGGGGACGTCCGTGTTTCACATGTTACACACAGATGCTCAACCTGCACGCGTGTGTCTGTAATTACGGCTTGATCACTGGTGTCCGTGAAAGAGGGTGAGTTATGAAGAAAAGTGATGAGTAATGCAGGGAGCATAGGTGTGGATCACATGGAGGACACATGTCGATAGATGCAGCCCCTTCAAAGATGCTGAGCCAAAGATGAGTCGAGGCGGATTTGCCTGAAGCTACATCCGTACTGATACGTTGTCATTTTCCCAAAACAATCACACGTTCACGTGAGCATTTTAGCACTGTATCAGCAATCATCCCTCTCCTCACTCCAAAGAAAATGGTGAAAAGAAAGACGAGGGATCTATTTTCCTGGACCAAACCTGAGTTTGAAGTGCTGTTGTCAGTGTGATAGTATAGGTAGTCGTGACTGATAGTTTGGTGTGAACAGTGAATCACATTTGAATTTGATTGGCCCTGTAGTCAGAGGAAAGTCAGGAAACAAAAAAGGAAATGTATGACGGATATTTGCAAAGAAAGATTGACTATGCGGTCAATAAAAATGAAATGAGGCCTTGGCTTTGACTTGTGGGACTCAGAAGGCCCCTGACAGAGATGCAGTTGTGAGACCTGGCAAACGGCTGCGGGTTCAAATACAAGCCACTTTCAGGCCCTGCCTTCTGACGTCAATCAGTCAAATTAGCCCCAGCATATGATCTGGCGGGCTCCTCCTCGCAGCACAAGACAGACCTCTGGAAAGGTCAGCATGCCACAGCACAGACAGAGCAGTGCTTAATCAGAGGTGAAATGGTTCCTTTTTCCAAATTGATTCCAGTTCAGATCAGACAAGAGTGTCTTGTGTTGAGCCACTTAAAGACTTAGCGGAGAGGCGGCAGGCGCTTTCAAGAGGACGTTTAGAACAAGACATTAACAAATAAAAACTGTTCTGGTGACATCTGGACCAGGGCCCAAAGAGCAGCGGGGCATATGAAAGATCCGTCTGTCTGTCTCGATCTTCATCTCCCCTCTGTTTTTCTGTCTGCGTATGCTTTTATCTCCCGCTCTGCATGTGACGCATTACACTCTCACATATGGTCGCACGTGCTCAAATGAGCTGAGAAAAAATTCATGCAAACTCTGCGGGAAACTCTGTCCCTCTGAATTGTAAAAACACAGAATCACATGATGTTGACACAAAACAGTACGAAATAAATATTTTGTCTTCCCTCTCGCCAAGTAAACTAAGTACCATTAACGCTGGACCCCCGAGGCTTTATATCTTTTTACGCTCTCTTTAAAACTCTTTTTACAACAGGCTTGTCACAGCCATGTATACACATAGAAGGCAACATCTGAGCTCGCCCACATCCCGCACACATCTGCACACTGCACACTCACCAACTCCCTTATGCTGAATGCATAATATATGTAATGAAATAATGTTTCCAGTGGGGATGGCTGTGGCTGGGGGATGGAGATGTGAAGTGAATATCAATGTGGCTTCCCCCCCAGACTCCCTGGTTCAATTGGTGTGATGGTGGGGGGTAAATGAATATGTGGGAGTTAAAGAAGCTTTATCCCTTTGCCCAAAGCTACAGTAGGAGTCCACGCAGACAGAGGAGGGGGCCGACTGGCCCACCGAGTCATTATGAACTTAAGATTCATGCTTTCTAACCGCTGGTGCGCCTGCCGTTGTCCCCCACATCCAATATCTGAGGCAAGGCTAAATGTTCAACCCGAGTCCTTTGATCTAAATAGCGAGTACCGCCAATCCCATGCCAACCGCTTGTCTTCGGTAAATCTGAACCGTGATGCATCTCTGGCACGTGGACGAGATACTCAAGCAACAGGCACAAGCTTTTATATCGTGGCTCGTCCGCACAGCAGACAGTACCGGCACGTGAGTTCAACCTGCTCTGAACTGCAGCTTCTTCAAGAAATCTCAATGAAAATCAATGGAGAGAGAAATTACATTTTCCCCAGTGCCTCACCTTGAGTGCCTCAAGTGAGCTCATCTGTTCCATCTTGTCGGAGTTAAGATGCTGTGTCTCTGTCAGCCGGCGCTTTGATGTTTTAAACATTACCATTAATAATGTTTTCAGCATCAGAATTAATTGCTTTGCTTCTGTGTCCTGCTCTCTTCATCCTAAGCTGAAGCATGCATAAATCAAGATGAACTACCTTTGTCTAGAAATTTTGAGGTCAGTAATTTGGGATGAGATCAAGCTTGAACATGCAGCGTGCAATCCGTGTGCGCGTGGGTTGCAGGAGCATTACATGACGTTGTGCTTGAAATACGTCTCGTTCGTCTTTTTTATGCTGGAAAACAACGGCACGCGTGAACCTATGTGACCCAAACTACACAACGTGAGAGTGTATCGATGTCGACTGCAGGGGTCTTCAGTTCTTTTCCATGACCTCCACCTCTGAAAGATGTTGCAGGATCTTCCGAAAATGTACTCAACCTTTGCCCAAACAACTGGAGTGCCATTCAAACGCGTCAACTTTTTATCATTATTTTTTTTTAACGACACTTTTTGAAATATTAGTGCTGTCACAGGGTTAGCTTTGGGATGTCGTTCATTGCAGGATGTGGTGACTTTTGAATCAGTTTGGATTAGACGCTAGAGAAGTATTTTTGTGACTTCCAGATGTTCTGTTATCTATAATTCCCAGCTGTGTTCGGAGAGATTCAATGAGCTGGAACATTCTGCCTGAGTTCTGCTACACTCATCAAACTTGGGGAAATGTAATTAGTGCCTTTTTTTGAGTTTGGATTGCTTAGCAACTCGTTCCCTAAATATACAAGAAGTAATTGCCTTCCTTTTTTTTTCATTTAGCCACACCTCTTGTCTGCCAAGCACCGCCCCTTGAGTGGCTTTGGCCCTACCCAGTCTCTGGGGCCCCGGCAATGTGAAGACAGGGTGAGGAATGTGTGAAGCATCCAAAGAAACATGAACTGCTATTTTCCCACAAGTATGAAAAAACAGAGGCCACGGCTGTGGAATCTTTCTGACGCAATCAGCTAGTGGGATGGCTGCTGCACAGTTGGGATTTGGACAGGGGCTCAGGTCAGGCTGTTGTTAAAGCTGTAGTCTTAGGACTTAAAGATCTAAGCTGGGCCCGGGTGTGTTAGAGAGCCGCTGATGAGGTTAAAACCTGATGAGGAAAACAGCATGGAAAGATAGCAGGAGCTGTGACACGGTCGCATTTCTGAGCCCTTCACAGCGCTCCTGTTTTTCCCCTTTTTGAACAGATATCTGTGGGGCAGCCTTTTAATTGTTTGTTGGCCAAAGCATCATTAAAAAAAAAGCAGACAGTGGGGTGGCTTTTTCCAGAGATGTGAGCAGGAGCAGAGAGCTGAAACAGGAGAGAGGATCACTGAAGAGGCCCCAAGAGGCCCTCCTAGAAACCCAGATGATTACCACACTACTGTTGCCTCTGTAATTCTTCATACATTAAGACACAAGGTTGAAAGGAATTCCCAAACACAAAAACAGAGCAAACTTCAATGAGCCTCTCTCTCTTTCCTGATCTAATTATCGCTACCCCCATAATCGCTGTTATATTCATCACAGTGCTCAGTATTTATAGGGTCTGTTTTCATCATAGTAATAATGTCACTCTGGAATTCCGATGCAGAGAGGGAGAGAGAGACAGAGAGACATACATCATGGAGTATATATATAGGAAGCAGCTGGAGATAGGGAGGGCCAGTGCTTGGATCCAGATATCATTTGATGTTGAGGAGGCCACAACAACAGGACTGTTCCTCTACCTCCCTGCGAAGGCTGTTTTGTCTGAACTTATCTTTCCACTGGGGAGTCTGCAAATGAACTGGGTCCATCTGGGCCCTAATGTCTGATCCTTGTCTTTCTCAAGCCCCCACAAGCTTGGAAAAAAAGCACAATGTGTCCCTCTTTCTTTCCTCCCTCATAGTTATCCGTTTTTTACTATAGTGCACTGCTATAATAATAACCGCGCTGTCGGCTGCCGCGCTCCAGCCCCGGCAGGTGAGGAGCGGCCACGGGGCTCAGTCCACAGAACCCTGCAGCCACACCGCCGCAGTACGCAGAACCAAGAACCGGAGAATACCCCTTCACTTCTCTTGATTTTGAATCCCACCAACCATCACGGAATATTGGCCGTCTGTTTATTCAAAGTCTTTTTTTTAATTGAAAGTATTGCGTGTCTGAATCATACCAAATTCAATAATGTACCTCCTTTGACCGTGAACAATTCACATGGCAGATATGAAAGGGATATGATTGAGTGCTCTTGAGACACTGTATGTCAGCCATTTTCAGATCAGAGATCATCATGATTATTACTCGCTCTTTCTTTTTTCTGTCGTTTCTCCATCTTTTTTCCTCTCTCACTCTGTCCCACCTTTCCTTCCTTCCACCCTCCCTCTCTTCTGTCTTTCCTCCCTACCAACTTACTCCAGACTCTTACTCCCTCGTTCTCTCTCACAACCACACATCGCTCCATCGCCCTCTCCTCCTTTCTCTCTCCGCACCCCACCCCCTCAAACCAGCCCTCCTCCTCGGAGCCCACTGCCTCCTATTCTCTGCCCCCACAATGTGGCTCCCAGTATTTGGGTATATATTTAACACCCGCATGTGAGGCCTGGTGAGAGTGCCTGGGGAATGGAAAGGAAAACAAGCATGCCCTCTCTCCCGGCCCTTTAGTACTGGCCTGCTATAAATACCTCCGGGTGGCGCGCCAGTTCCAGCACCAGTGGCATGGGAACCTCTCTCCCTCCTCTGGTCCACTGCTTGGCCACTTAAGTCCAGTCTGGGAAGGCTGCAGCCATTGGGCCTGGCCTGAAGGGTGGGTGGGTGATTAGGTGTGTGAAATGTGGGCAGTGCAGGGGGAAAAACGATCGGGGCTGTCTATGTCAATGGTGGTGTTCCTGTTTGTTTTGTCTGCCTCTCTGAGGAGCATCCCTGCATCTTCTCTCTCTCTCTCTCTCTAAATCTCTCCCTTCCTTCCTTCCCATCATCTCCATTTTTTCAAAAGGCTTCATGTGTTCTGCATTCTTGCTGCTTTGCCTTATGAAGATTGTATGAATACGTGCTTTTCAAACTGTTAAAAAAGAGATCCCCTTTTCTTCACTGCGGTGAAGCGTTTGTTATGTTACTCCCCCAAAAATTGATTTAGACTTTTCAAAGGTTTGTTCTTCACAGCGCTGTCTCCCTGTGTCGATGCACGACAGGCTCGGCTCATATTTTCAGAGTTTGAGGTAATAGTTTTAAACTGACAGACTAAACATCTCTCTCCCCGGCTGTTCCACTTCTACAGAGTAAATAGTTTTATGTGCACAAATACGCACACACAAAGTAGGTGACTTAGTCTAATGATTATTTCTTTTGAGTTTGTGAGGTTTCAGCAGAATTTGCTGGGTTGTGAGTTAAAAGATAGATCATAATATCCTCTTTGGATGCTTCCTTACTTTCCTTGTCTCCCCTAATTTGAGAATCCTTGTACTCCATCTCTGACCTATAGAACATATTCTGGTATTTTTGGCCACTAATATGTTTCATGTGTCCATATGAGGTGTTTTTTACAGATAGATTGGGCCAGTGTCTGCTACAAAAAAAAAACGATCCATGAGAATCAAAGCTTTGTGTTTGGTCATTTAACACGCTGAGTCCGCAGATTAAATGTCTCTGTTGCACCCCCCCCCCTTCCAAACACCTCTTAGCATTCTCCCTCTGTCTCCTTTTCTCTCCCTCTCTTTAATGCTCTCCTTTCCTCCTCTCCCACCCCTACAAGGCTCACTTGTTATTTTTTCGTACAAGGTCCTGTAATTAAGTTTGACATAAGCACAGGGATTAAATATGCGGTTGAGGAGGGAGAGAAAGGAGCTCTGTTACAATCTCAAGGCCAGCTGTAAAATGGAACCAGATTGCGACACTTGGAGCAGGAAAGTTTGGGAAAGGTGCCGAGACTGGAGCTGTGTTCTACCAACAACGGGATCTGAGTCTTTCTCCAGCTCGAGTGCGGCCAAAAAACTACTGAGTCTCTGGCCAAAAAAAGCTCATATTAAAAATCCTTAGGCAGAAGACTAACACCCAGTCCGATCCAATGATAATTTCTTTTTCAGCTAATCGACTGCCATCTCCTCCAGCTGAATATTAACTATCGTCTGTCCAACCAGATGGGTAATATTCTGTCCCAGCCAAAATAGCTGGTGCCAAAAAATACTAGAAAACAAAATGCTAACTATTTTACTGCATATACTATTAACATAACATCTAGTTTTTTCAGTTTTTTTCTGTATTTTTCTCCTATATTTATATTGAACTAATTTAATCCCACAAGTGAAGACAAAAAGAGCAATCACACCCACAGCCTCCCAATGAAGGAAGAATGGAAAAGTGGCTAAGTCTAAACCATAATGCAGCGGGAAAAGCCATTTCACATGCTATCACTCAATCACTGACACCAAATATAGAAATATAGGCTAAGATCAGCCCCCAGTGCACCAAGCGTGTCGATAGGATTTTCTTCTGTTCTGAACTCTGAGAGGTCTCACATGAAACTTTGCATTCTTAAATAACTCCGGCAAAACGCTTTAATCTTAATGAGTCTGAACAGCAAATCTCTCATCTGCAGCAAAAAGGATTAGAAATGCAGTAAAAAAAAAAAAAGAAAGAAAAGACCGCCGTTCCACTTTGATGAATTGTGTTTAGAAAATCCCTGGGCATGAAGTTCCCCCAATGAACAAAGCGTTAGGCGAGAACGGATGCTCTTAAACAACACAACTTATCTGAGAAAAACAGAACATGCATTTAAGTGCAAATACAAAAGCAAAGCTGATTCCACTCCTCTGCAAATGATAAAAGTGACTAACTCTTTTCCTCAATCCACTTAGCTACTTTTGGAATCAAACCTGGAGTAGCTTTGCACAAATTACGTGCATTGTGTTTTCAGTGCTTCATCAGTGGCGTGTTTATTTACCCTGCATGATGCATTCTGCCATTGTTGAGCATATATAACTGAATTCATCACTTTTGTTGTTGCCTCTTGCTGGGAGAGCACTGGAGAAATGGGTGATGCGGTGATGAAGAAGGGAGCTGATGAACAGAGACAGTGAAGAGCCAAGAGGTGCTGCATTCAGAAAACCTTCCACTGTAGTTGGTGTGGGTTTTTTTTTTAACAAGTGTGAAAATGGAGTTGGTTAAGTATGCTATCACGCAGAGGTGTTTATTTGTGTTTGATTAATACATTATTGATAATATGTTAATGTAATCCAAATCAAAGCAGTTCTGCGTTTACTTGATTAATTATTACTCTGTGGTGTAATTTCCCCAAACAGTCTCTCTGAGTGGTACGGGTTAGAGCAGTGAGCCTCTGGCTAGTTCAGACTACTCAAACTACAAAGAGCCTCACTGCACTGGGACCTGCTCTCTGTACCCCCGTTCCCACCTCCCCAAATGCCCCCAGGCCTTTAAAAAAACACTCTGGCTGGCTTTCCCTTTTTTTCTAATACCTTTCCTTCCAAATCAGCTCTCCCCTTTGTTTCCTGTAATGGACATGAAAAGATGCTGCTGATGCAGACCAGACGTATGATCTATAATAATGAAAAAAACACCACCGTGCCAAAAATGTATCCTCCTAAATGAATATCATCGTGTTGAGATTTTTTTTTTTGGGGGGGGGGGGGGGGGGGGGGGGGGTATTGATACATTTTTCCTCCTGCTCGCTCCAGGTCTCTGTGTTGCAAGCACGTCAATGTCCAGTATCCAGTAAGTGTATAGCAGTAATAAATATTACCATGCACTTGACCTATATTGATCCCCCAGTAGGGTGTATATACCCACTCCGCCATGTTGAGCCTAAACATCTGGTCACCAGAGTGCTTCAGTGAATGACAGATAACATCTGGGAAGTCTGCTGCTATCACAGGAAACAATGTTCCTATCTCCCCCTCCCCGCCCTTCTATCTCTCTTCACTCTCTCCCCCTTGTCCCTCTTTCCCCCATGTCTTGCTCATAAGCACATCCCTCTCATTGATTTCCCATTAACCCCTTCTAGACTGTGAGCGTCTGCCCACCCAGACACGCAGACACCAATGGATTGATTAACAACATAATGGCATCACTATGGCTGCCCGTTCCCATCAGTCTGACCAGGTCTGCACGCTGGTCCAGTCCACGTCCCACTGTCTCTCCACTGCACTCCAACCCCTCTCTCGCTCTCCATGTGTTGCTTCGGCCTCCCTCCCTCCCTCCCTCCTTCCCTCCTTCCTTGTATTTCTTTTCCTCACCAATCTCTGTCCTCTGCGTCTTCCTCCTCCTCCTCCTCCTCCTCCTCCTCCTCCTCCTCTCAGTACCCTGTTAATATTCACCTGGCATTCAGCCTCAGGTCACACATGTAAGGCTGCCATCTAAAGCACAGTACTCGATGTTCCCGGCTGCTTTCACAATACCACGATAAAACGTACGTGTGTGCCGACATTTTATTTCATAAGCTTGCAGGTATGTGCTGATCAGTGTCGGTGAGGGCAGCAGTTTGCCGTTCGTTCCGGGCAGGAGTCTGAGACGGTGGACACATTTAGTTGCATCCAAACAGCAGCGCGACCTCAGCATCAATCAAACTTTTAGAAAATACACGCTGATGCTTGTACGATGGATCGAGACAATTAATTGTGTTTGTGCATGTGTGGGAGGCTGTGTCGATGTGTGCACGGGTTTTTTTTTTCTCTCTTTTGCTAAACAGACTGTGTGTTAAAATATATACTTACATGAAAGAATGCCATCCTATCTGTTTCACTATGCATTTCCTCGCTCACTTTGGCAACTGCTTTGGCGGCAGAGATAAAGTAAATGTGTGTTTGTTAGGTTCTGTTTGTGAGCCACAACGGAGGCAAGTTAGAAAAAGCCCTTCATTTAAGCATGGCGTGCCTCCATCAGTCCTCGTCTCTGATGTACAAAGAGCCCAGAGGAAGGAGCTTCACAGCTGTTTGTAAACTATGAGAACAGGAAAGGTCAACAAAGTAATGCAGCGCGTTTTTTGTAACGCATTTTCATCTCTCTCTGTTCCATAGTGAGACAGCAGGGCTGCGCCCTGCCTCAGTAGTATTGGTGCATTTAAATTACTGTTCTTGCCTGGAGAATAATGGTGAAAGCATAACCCCATTGTATTCTTTGATAAACTCTGGAAAATGCATGGTATAAGCTGAGGAAGAGGCGCAGTTTAAGGGCACAATTGCCTTGCAAATCTACCATGGCAAAGTTTTTCTGAGAGAGAGAGAGGGAGGAAGCAAGTGGTGAGAAGAAGAGGAAATGTGAAATCAAGGGTTGATGGAGACAGAAGGGGGAGAGGGAGATGGTGCACCCAGCATGTGGGTAGGGTGGGTGTGTGTGTGTGTGTGTGTGTGTGTGTGGGGGGGGGGGTCTGGTTGCGGGGACATGTGTTATCTCTGGGTGCAGAGGTCTTTGTTTGCGGGGCAGAGAGGTATAGATTTCCTCTCCATGTCAGTGCCTTTATTTAGGGCTCAGCACAGAGGGGACAATAGCAAACTAATCCACTACTGAATCAGGATTAATATTCAAGCTGCAAATATTAATTCACAGCCAAAAGGAGGAAATGCAGAATGTGTCAAAACGCTCAAACAAATAAAGAAGAACAACAACAGAAAAAGCTCAAGATCCTTGACCAAAAATTTCCATCCCGAGTCTTTTCATATGAGTGCATTATTTCCAGCGGGTCCTACAGTCTTCTCTCAGCATTCTGTTTGATTTTTGTGTTAATCTTCATAATGATTTTCTATAGAAGAGCAGCAGCCGGGGGAAGCTGAAGAGCTGCATGTTGTTTTTGGCTATTCTCCTCACTAAGCTCTGGATTTAAGATCTGGATTTGAATATTTATGATAGAAAATAATAGAGGTTATAAAAATAAGTCCCCACCGAGCTGGGCTGTAAGTTATAGGGGTAAGCAATGCCTCCCACATCAAAGCAGCCTGGAGATGTTGGCCAGTGCTCTGATACCTGTAAAAGCCTTTAGCTCTTCAGTGCAGCCCAAAGCTGAGAGAACATGCATGATCCAACAGTGTCCTCACTATTATTAGCATCCAAAATTGTATTTTATGGGTTAAAATTAAAGTTATTTGGCTTATTTAGATTTATTCCCCTCAAAACAAAAGAAAACAAACTTGCCACTGGGGTGAGATCGTTTGACTTGTTTCAAATGTGTTTTCATTGTTTTTTGAGAGTGAAACATGTGACAGTATCTGTAAGTGACAGCTGGATTTCTCCTCTGGTTTCAACATAATATCACTTGAGACGAGACAAAAATGTTTTAAACTTGCTGGTTTGCATTTGAAACAAGTAACACTTTGCCTTCCATTTGACAGATTTTTCTTTTTTTTTTTTTCAGAATAGTCTGATGTTAAGATTCAACACCAGACAGTGACATTTTGGAGGTCTATGAGAGTGAGAGTGAAAATGTTTTTTTTTTTTTTTTTCTTTTTTCTTTTTTCGGCTGTTCTCTTGAATGTCTCAGTGGTAGGGCAGAGCGACCTGTCCCAACAGCCTGAGGAGTTAAAATGGGTGTTCTGTCTGATATCCACTTATTGGACGCTGGTACTGTTCTAATAATCTGTTGTCCTCCAAATCTGTTTCATATAACAAGCAACATTGCTAAAGATGAGACGTTAAATATTTTCCCTCCCAGTCTTGAGTTGTATTTTAAAACGTTTTGTCTCACATGACCATGAAAAGGAGACAACGTTTTTACACTAGATTAATACTTTAACCTTGTCCAAACAAGCAAGCTAGCATGTCCATACCACACCCCTTTCCACACGCACACACACACACACACACAGTAATCCCGCAGCGGGAGGTCGAGGCCTGTTGTATACCAGCCTGAAACACTATTGTGATGTTCAAAGGGGTTTCACAGAGGCTCCATCCATTGATAAGGTCTAATGTGATGAGGGGACTGTAAACTTCATCTTTTATACATGGCGTCATAATGTGAAAGGTCAGCTTATCTTAATCCTCAAATCTGCAGCATCCAGGCCCGTGGCCCCATTTCATGAAGTTAAAGAAATAATCTTGGAGTCCATTCTGAAGACGGCCCTTATTATCTCCTCGGCGAGGTCCAATCAGAAGATATCATTAGAGTGCACCATGAACGCACTGTAAGGAATGATTATTTCTCTTTTCTAATCGGCTCCAATCATAGCATCGAATCAGCTGGACTGTGCGCTCATGGTGAGAAGCTTTATTATGTCCAGTGATTAATCATCAAGCGCTACCTTATCCCTCTTAGACACACAGCACACTGCCAGCCCGGCTCACAGTGGGGAAATGGGAAAACATCATCTTCATCAGCACGGTGCTTACCTGATTCTCCATACTCTTTTAGTTCAGCCCCTCCCAAGAGCCGGATACAGTAAAGCGCTTTTGTGTATCATCATCCAAAGGATGTCAGCGTGGTTTTTTAAGACCAGCCATTCACAGAGGCTCCGTGTGGAGGCTGATCAGTGTCGGCCACCTATGGGTACTGTATGTAAGGTGTAACATAATTAGGTTTAACATATTTGTTGTTTTAAACACACCACACCATCCTGATTTGTGCTGGATTTTCAACGTCTTGGTCTGTTTTGATCTCTTCCATAGATGGGAACACACGGAAGGGGGAAAAAAATTCCAAACAACTGCAGACAAATTACATATACAGTCGTCGAGGCGAAAGTCGCCATCATCACTTTGCGAATTAATGCGGGTCGGAGAAGGTTATTGTCTCAAGGCCAAGTTTGGGCAATTTGTTGTTGAGGAATCCTTTGTTCTCAACTGAAAATATGTCAAATGTAGACAGATGGTGAAATATTTATTCCTTGACTGCAGATCATATTAGAGTGTTATTGTTTGTTTCGTTTTGTATTCCACCCCTAATTTGCCGGTGGTACAGTTTCTCGGGAAGTCTAACAAACACACATCAACTTTAACAAAGGTAGACCCCATCCTGTAGCCTTAATTAGAAGGAAATTGTAAACAGACTCATGCCTCTCTTTTGCGGATTATCCATACTTTATGACTGAATGTTTGAAGTTATGAGAGATTCTGAATCAGCACTGCTCGAGTGGTGCTCTTATAGGACATTGTTGTCTTCAATTATTTTCAGTTATATTCCCGTCTGTAAGAGGCAGGGGATCATTTATTATTTAAAGATGCAATCTTTGCTGTTTATCTGGGATTTTTAAAACCGGGTTATCTTTTCGCGTAGTTTTTTTGATTAAAAGGAACAAAGTGTAATAAAGTGCAGTTTCAAATAGATGCTTGTCTCTCCAGCGCGAGAGCTCATCTGCCATTATTGTGATTTAATATGAACGGTGCCAAGCAGCTGCCGAGAGACAAGATCTAACAAGCATCAGGGATGCTTTAGTATGTACATAAAGGGCCTCGCGCAGACACAAGATGGTGCAGATGCAAACGCGCACACACACACACAAATTCACATCTAGTTGCAGCCTAACAAACGCACATATCTCTTCCATCAGGTTTAGCTAAAGGTGGGTGACAGGAAGACTCATAGATAATTGTTTTTGTGTCTGGGCTAACACACTTTCTTGGGAACAATGTGACAATTGGAACAAATACTGATCACTCCCTTCTTACTTTCACTTCACCCACAGAAAACCAAACAATTTAAAGTGACGCGGCTAATAGGGCACATTTATCCACAGAGAGATGATTGGGATCCTGTCTGACTCTTTATAAGCAAGATTTCATTACTTAATGAGAAATGATCAAGCTCAGAGTTTCCTTCACTGAGAGCATCCTGTAAAATAGAAGCTCTTTCTCCATGTTGCACTAGCAGAAATGTTTTTACTCATGTTGTTTTAAGGCCAGCCGTCCCTTGCACCAGTATTCACTCCCCTCCGCCATCGCTCGTGTTTCTTCCAACACTTAACTTTACACTGAAGCCTTTGCCCCAGAGACCCTGTTAGGAGATTAGTCCGGCCTCAACTGAAGGAGACAAACTGCAATCAATACCTGATACAAGCAGTCCGCCTGAGTCAGGCGACCATGCTGCATGGCACCCACGGCAGCTCCAGTTGAGTCCTTATAAATACTAGGTGGCTGACCCCTGGCGACCTGGGCAGATAAGGTCAGTCTGGCCACGCTGACCCCAGAGCCAAGAGGCCAGTGTCCAGTCAGTCTGGCTGTCCCATAATGAAGTGGTCAGTATTGCCTTTCTGTCACTCAGCAATTACTGGGAGAGATATGGCGCCATAGATAGGTGCTGAATGCACAAGGAGGCAGTGGCCACAGAATTACATTCACGAGGCAAAGGAGCGGTAAAGTGACATGTAAACTACTCTAATATGGACTGGTAATGACTGGGAACAAGATGGATCGAAAGGCGTCTGACAACTTCAGTGGGGCTGCATTACATGCGGTTACAGGAAGCACGGCGGCGAGGCCTCGGCTTGAATGGCTCTTTAAAATCAGTTGAACCTAACGGCAGGAATGAAATATGAAATCAACATGTCACTCTCCACCTCTCTTGCTTTTGTTCCGCTGTGGTTAAACATCCGAATACACAAACGCACACGCAGCTCCGAAAGGATTGAACTGTTCCATTTGCAGATGAATATGTACAAGTGGTGTGGAAATGTCAGCATCGATCAGACATCTTTGTTGAGGAGCAGATCATGTTTTGGGATAACTGATATCGAGGCAGCCATCGATAAAGCGGGACCCTGGTGTGTCAGTGGCAGAGGGGTAACTCGCAGAAAAAGTGAAGATATTAACCCACCAACAAACTATCGGGCAGGCAGAGGTCATGCTTCCTGCACAGAGTGGCCCACGTGTGTCGCAGCGTTTCTCCCATGGCCTGTTGTGCTTTCCCACACAGGTCAGGGGGCGAGGAAATCCCCGAAGCCATCTAGCTGCTGCCATCAGAGACTCCGCATTCTTCTGTCTGCTAACTATTTAGTTGTCAGTGATTTGGTTAAGTGGAATTGACTTTTATCTGCGGTGTGCTGTGGGGCTGCCACTGGCAATTCAGAATCCCCCTTCCTCAGCTCCTGTCTTAGCCTGGTGTCACATTCAGCACATTGCTATTGGCAGCTGAGCCGGGCCTAATCAATAGCTCAGGTCAGGGATGGCCCGCGGCTCTGCTGTGGGTGGGCTATTGATCCGACGCACACACACACACACGCACACACACATGCACACACACTCCCACAGGTTGCCCTGACAAACCCTGAAGTCGCGGCCTTGGACAGAGCGAGACAGAAAGGAAGAGCGACGACAAATGAACAGGGCCGCCTGGTGTCTGCTGTAAAGATAATTTATTGATTAGCAGCTAATGTACTGTATACACTTTATCACAGACGGCCTGAAAGGATCATTATTCAAATTGACAGAAGTGATGTGACTCTGTGAAGCTGAGAGCACATTCAAATTAGGACCATGAGAACCAGCTCGGATCAAATCCCCTCATAAGACCCCTGCTCCTGTGTCGCTCTGTGACTCCTCACCTGTTTTATTTTGTCTCTCTCTCTCTCTCTCTCTCTCTCTCTCTGTCGTATGGTTCCTCTGTTGTCACTCTATCAGACCCGTGGCCAATGAGTCTAGTTATTTTTGTAGCAGTTTTAAATGTTGCTCCCCGAGCTCCTTATCAGCGCCACAATACGAACTCCTGGGAACAATTAAACATGGGCTTTAACTCGAGTCTAACCACAGAGGTAAAAATAATCGCACAGTGTTTCCAAATGGAAGTGGCTTCAAAAGAGCTATTCACTTATCACAAGCTGTCTGCTCTCTCTCTCGCCTGTATTCCCAAACTAAATCTCTGTCGCTGTGGAACCATTGGAACACATGACAAGCATATTTACCCAGCTTCACAAACCAGGTCCATGTGGAATTCAAAGTCTTTTTAATATATTTTTTTTCCTTAATGCTGGAATTGACAGTTGAATAAATATGTATTGTCTGTGAAACTTTGTTGTCATATATGGGAGATCCACAGCAGAGCAATTATGTATGCTATTACAGGAATACGGCTTGTTCTGGTTACAGGGAAAATTAAGTTTCTAATTTCTAAAAGTCTTCAGCGGTACGAGAGGAGAAATTACTCACTGCAGCTCATTTGCCATTGAATGTAATCTTGAAATCATGAGAAGCTGCAGTCCTGTCATACAGATAATTATAGATTAATTTTGTTGGCTCTAAAAACATCTGATTAATTTGGAGGTCTTGATGGAAGTCATACTGCTCTGGTTTGTTTCTCCTGAAAGACATTTATTATCTGCTGGGATTTGACGGATGAGGCAAATGTGGAAATGGTGGACGCTGCTCTGACAGGGCTGCAGTGGAACTCTTCCTTTGTTGTGATTTTCTGAACTGCCCGGAACATTATTCTAATGCTGTTCTTCTTCTCTCTCTGTCTTTCTTCTTCCAGGTGATGGAGTCATCCTGATTTTTTTTTCGTCTTGTGATCCTGGGAGTCCCTGAATCCCAAACCTAATAGCTTTGGAAAACCCTGGAAATACCTGGAATT
This sequence comes from Pseudorhombus dupliciocellatus, assembly GCA_016785235.1. Classification (NCBI taxonomy): domain Eukaryota; kingdom Metazoa; phylum Chordata; class Actinopteri; order Pleuronectiformes; family Paralichthyidae; genus Pseudorhombus; species Pseudorhombus dupliciocellatus. The sequence continues at coordinate 7,629,456 of JAFBJW010009053.1, read as the reverse complement.
CTAGGAGTATATCACCAAAACTTCTCCTGGTGCCCAGGCACCAGATCAATAGCTTTACATTCTCCTTTACTATTATTTTTTTGTCTAAAAAAAAAAAAGAGACTAAAGTTTGAACATTAGCAATAGCCGCTGGCCATCCACCATTGCTCGCCAAACCTGCTGTGACCAAGAGGGCGTGACCTTTCTGCCTGCCGACTTCAAACGGACACTTGAAAAGGAATCGCAGTCAGAGAGGCTTCCGTGCGGTGGCGACTCAGACCAAAAACCCCATCAGGTAAGGCTGTGAAGTCCCCTTGCTCCTGCTGTCCCGGCCCTGAGCCCTTTAACTTCTTGGGGGCTTTGAAGCGAACTTGTCCCTAGTTTGTGTCCCTCCATTCGCTCTGCTCGTCTTCAGACTTGGTGCAAAGGGAAAGTCCGGCTGATAAACGCTCGGCTTTCATGCTCTGCTCACCTGTTTGTTCCTCTCGGATTAGAGGCTGTGAACGTGTCGAGGTTGTTTGGTTGATAGAAGCCGGCCGTGGGTTCTTCACTCGCCCCTTGCACATTCAGCCAATGACTGGCCAGCTCCCGAGCTGGAAATTTGACGTGACTTGGCGTGCCTGACCAGGCGGATCACACACTCCGTATTCACGAGCACGTTCTCGGGAGCTTTAGCACCTGTCACAATCTGAGGACATGCAAACACAGGCTGAAAGTACACATAAACTGACAGACCAACATATGTAAATGCGCACACACAGGGATGGAAAATGAATTTTATCTATTTAAATGACACTTCTATAGCACACACACACACATGACTGTATGCTTGCTGTTACAGCTGCAATGTTGTCAGTAATGGGATATGTGAGTGATTCAAGATGTGTTTTTAGTTTTCAAAGAGGACAGGTGATTTTCTAGCTGATAACATGTCATTGCCATTTGCGAGCTCACAGCCAGGTGTACGTTATGTGTGTGTTTACAGACAGATGTGTTATGATATTTGTGTGCATGTGTATAAGAATAGCTGCAGTGCGAGTCTGAGGCATGCACGGGTTTTTGGGCTTCGCAGCACATGGATGTGAAATGAGTGCTTCCATTCAGAGGGACTTTGAAATTGATTTGGCTCAGCTTCACTCCCCTCCAGTTTTATTAAGATTCAGTTTCCCAGTTGTTTTGGAGCAGACTGACAACACACTCTCATGCAGTGATTAAGACCTGATCCCAGGTTGTCTGGACTATATTAAATTACTCTGCTTGATCAGAGAATCTGTAAGATTTCTTTTTTTTTTTTTCAGGCAGGCACAGACTCAGAATCAAACAGGGCCTGGTGTAAGGCTACAGAGGTTAGACTGCGCACCTAGTCCATGACAAAGCCCATCCCCTCTCTATTCTTTGTTATGAAAACAGGCCTAATTGATCATAAAAGGTGTTTATAGCATTAAGTGAGTATATTGTTGACAGTGGAAGCGGCAGCACTGAGATGAGTAGTTAAGGGACCTAAAGAATTCTGTTTTGAAAAGTTCAAAGTAATTTGACAAAATCTGGGTCAGTGAAATTTGCTACCCAGCAGCAAGTCATTGTTTTGAAAATGAGAATGAAGGAAGACAAAATAAATAAATAAATAAACAGCTTCTTTTTTTTCCCCTCTTGGATCTTTAAAGTTTTTTTTATGTTGGTAAACCACTCGAAGCACAAGGAACTATATCTATTATTGCGGAGCTAATTAAGGACGTGATGTGAAATGTGTTTTTCCGTGAAGTCTGATTTAGGACCCAAAGGGTCAGCTGCCTCGGAGTAGACCAGCGCTAATCCGGCAGGAGTCAGGAGTGGAGAGGGCTCCAGTGTGGGGGGAAGCAGCTCCCCTCCCTGGCCTGTGAGCTGATGGAGCTGCACTTGCCCAGGGCTCCAGGGCTCCGACACTAGACCTTATTTTTCATGTGGGCTGCACACTGTTCTGCTGCATTCGGGGGGTTGTTCCCTTTGTGCCTGCCCTCCCCCTTTTTAGACAGAAAGACATGCATGATTTCATACATGAAAGATATATGTAATTGGACAGCAGGGCCTATGCGATACATTTACAATTCTAAACAGAATACGTTAAAACGAGTGTCCTCTGCCCCCCCGCCCCCCTCCTTTTTTCCTCCTTCCTCAGGAAACGTATTTGCACACATTCAAAAACAGAAGATGAGAATACAGACAAAGCTCAGGTTATCATTCTTGTTTCGCGTTTTGCATCTTGTGTGAATATTCAAAATGCACGGGCACCATCAATATACCTCGGTTCCACTTCATCAGTGTGCGGCTCAGGAAGTTGTGTTGGGGCATAGAGAGAAATTCTGGCATTGATGTGCTGTAGTTTGTACTTTAAAAAGACGTGTAACTAAATAGAACGGATGTTACGGATGTGTGGCTGCAGTTAACGTGTCACTATTTTGGTTGGGAGAAATTATTGTTCATTTTATTGCTTTATTATTCCCAGAAAATGATAGTGTATGATAGTTTTCAGTTGAAATTGCAGTTTTTATTTCACTGGTCATGTATCACAGTCAAGATATCCTGTTAACTAGGAATAAATAGATTTTAAAAAGACGCGACAAACATCTACAAATCAACAAATACAAGCCAGATAATCTAATACATCCATGAAAACCACAATGTGAAGATGAAACTATCTACAGAAATATTCAAGGTTTGGCTAATGCTGATTGTCTGCTTGGTTTGCATTCTGATGGGAAACTGCAATCTTCAGACCCTCAAAAGAGGCGAAAGGATGGCTCTGCATTACTTTTAAATTAAAAGACAATGTGTTGTGGGAAAACAATCTCTTTCCGTTCAGTCAGAAAATGTCTTTTTGTAAATGTAATCACATGATGCATAAATCTGCTAGGTGTTATTGGCTAAAAGTTGAGGAAGCCTCAAACCTTCAGCACCGGTTCCAGAGCTTATGATTCTGTTATTTTAAAAAAATAAGCTTGAAAAAATAAAAAGCTTATTTATGCATAAGATCATTTGAAATTTCAATCATGTCGGACGAGCAAAATACCAACTTGATGATTCCACATTCATTTACAAGCTGCCATAAAGTGAATTAATGTGTGTCTGTGATCCGATGCACACATTTTATCCTTTAAGCTATGAGAGAGAATATCACATCACTGTCTGTCATTTGACCACAGGGAGGGTATGACCTTTTGGAATTCAAAGCCAATTTTTCATGTTGATATCTTTTTGCCCTTATAAGCAGAAAAAACAACTTGTTTAACTGGATTAGATTCAGCTGATGCGCCACAGGCCTGTAGAGATGCACAACATTACAAATTATTCAGAAACCACATATCTGACAGCATTGCAAGTGGTTTTACACAGCTCCTAATTTCTTCTAATATGACAGCAGTCGCACACACACACACACACGCGAGTGTGTTGAGTGCAAGTGTGAAGATATAGCCCTGGCCCCTCACGTCATGTTTCACTCTGTGTCGAACCAAACCCTCGTGTGCCTCGCACACAATAGACAGACGGCGAGACGAGCTCAACAAAAAGTACAGTATGTGCTTCAGAATAGGTGAAGGGTAGTATTTCTGCCACGGGAATGAGGTAAGCCGATTGTTCCACACGTGCTGAAATCCAAAACACCAAAGTGATCCTGGCAGGAGAGCAGGCCATGTGAGCTGTGTGCAGGCACAGTGAGGATGCAGGTGTCGTCCTGAAGCCTCAGCCCGTCTGCCAAATGTGCCACATGATATTTAACCCAAGTGTAAAAGGACAGATCGTTTCACCGGAGGAGTTTATGAAGCCTGTCTTCTCCGTGCATATGCATACACCCTAACGCGCGCATACAGAGTGTTGATAGATGGACTGGTGCACACCTCCTGGGCTGAGGTCTCAGCCGACCCCTCCTGTAGAGCGTCTGTCGTGCAAAAGTAAACACCTTCGCTATTAACTCCCTTAACGAGCTAACACCTAAAAAACGGAGCAGCTCCACTAATCACTTGGTTTTATTGGCTTTGGGAAAACACTTAAGGCAACGGGGGTTCACCTCCACTACCTCTGCTGAGCTTTTCAGAGCACAGGGGCCAAACCAGCTGATAGGCAGTTGCTCCCCGAACCCTCGGCCCTCCTCAACTCAGCACAGCGAATATGGATCACCTGCCACAGAGGTGGAGTTCAGGAGCACTCACAGGGGTTAAGCGTCTATAACTCTACCTCTTTTGCTTTTGGCTATATCTAAAATTACTTTCGCAGAATTCCAGGAGGCGTTTGGCCCCCGGAGGCCCCCATTCATAGCTCCGGAGGTTTGATCACAAGAGGATTTAGATCAGCTCATATCTTAACTAGAAGCCGTCTCTGCATCTCCTGTGGAGTAAAGTGTGATACGAGTTGTTGATCGCTACGCTACATGTAAAATACTGCAACATCCTACCCATGTGTGTTTTCTCACTTAGTGACCATGCAGTAGCCGGCAGTGTAGTGCATGTGTTTGTGCGTCACAGTTCCACACTGTTCATCTGCTTTTAACTATGGTCTCTGTTATTTGTGTGTTCATGAATCCACACACACACACACACACAGCTGGAATGATCCCTGTCCTGTTTGACCCTGGAAATGCACAGTGGATGGGTGGTGCTGTGACTCCAGCGGCTGTGTGTGACGTAGGACTTGGATTTGACCCCTGGCGATAATCGTAGATGTGTGTTTGCCGCGTGTGTCGCTTCCACCTGTCATCTCTCATCTCGTCCCGTATGCGCGCGCGTGCGAGTGTATGTGTGCGTTTCTTGTTTTTAGGGGTGGGCGTTCCCTTTGACATGAAGGAAAATTACTCGATCTAAATGTGTTGTGCTCAAGTTCAGATGGCGCGGAGTGGTGTTTTCTAATTTCTGTGAAGATGCAGGGGGTCGGTGGTCCTCCTCCTCTTCCTCCTCCCTCCTCCTCCTCCTCCCCCTCCTCCCTCCTGTTTGGGTCGGTTCAGCACTATCTGGTTTGTGTAGCCTGCAGTGGTCATATGGATCTGATTTGGGATCCCTCTGTTCCAGTGCGCCTCTCCAAAGCGCGTAAAAACCCCACGAGTCCCGCCTGTCTCTCACCCTCAGTCTGTGACAGCAGCTTGCAGGATTTCTCCATTATTCACCATATATAAATATACATATACATACGCCCTCCGACTGGAAGAATTAGAAGCGCATATCTTTCCCTACAAATTGATCTGCACTTATTAAAAATGACACATTAGACAGACCCTGAAAAATCGCGATCGTTCCAGATACTTTTCCTTTTTGTTTCTTTTTTTTTTTTAATCACTATTTTTTATGTCTTCCTGCGCATTTGATTGCAGCGTCTTGTTGGTGTTCGTGAGCTCCGAATTTATGTGGGTGCACATGTAAGAGATGGAGATCTGACGATAGCAGCAATGGTAAAAAAAAAAAAAAAACCTGGGTGAAACTGTGGAAGGATGAAGGAAAATACACACAAGACATCGAAATATTATAATGACTTGATGAGGTGTTTTAATAGATTATACAGGTGGGCATAATGTCACGGACTAGTTTAGGAGGTGGAAGCTGACAGGGTGTGATGAGGCTTGGATTCTTGTTTGTTGTTGTTGTTGTTTTTGTTGTTGTGTGTTTCATATATAACAAGTAAAACTGCAGGTTTATTTTCTCTTGATATTCCATTTGAGATATGATGCGACCCCCCCCCCCCATCACACACGCACGCACGCGCACACACACACCCAGGGATGGAGCAGCGACAGAGTCACGCTTGCTGATTTGTGGGGAATTTGTGCGTGTGCGTGCGCCCGTGCACGTGCCTGCTGTGTGTCTGCGTGCGTCTCCTTTTTTGGACTCGATTTAATCGCAGTGGTCAGGATGAAATAATTTGGAAAATCGAGTTAAGTCAGCAAAACATCGGAGAATTTTGGGGCTGTTCCACATTTTTCAAATATTAGCAGACATCAGATGTGGGATGATTATGTTTTAACACGACTGTGTGTGTTTTTTGTTCAATGCAAACGTCAAAACATGTTTTTGAATTATGCATAAGAGCATTAATAAGGTAGTGGTGGCAGGACGAGTGGATTGATATCCCTCCTGGTTTCTCATGGAAATGAGGCAGACTGACCAGACGGCCGCTCGTCACTTTATTCTGCAAACTCTCAGGTCCTGTCCTCTGCTGCTGCTCCAGCTGCATTCACTGAATGTCATGTAATCTTTGCATATGATCCATAAACATCATCACAAAATATTTCGATCTCGGGATTCAGCCTTAAAAAGATGGAGAAACAAACAGGATGCACACAGTTTTGTCCAGTAGCGTTTTAATATGAATATTTTATTATAAGAATATGTATGCAAATCACAAAGGGAAAATGCATTAATAAAAAAAAATAAGGAAACACAATGTTTATAGTCACAAAATCAAATCGACAAACTGAACCAGGTATTACTGCATTATAAAAAATACTAAACAACCACAGAACAAAAACAACAAAAGCTATGAACACACGTGCCTTTCACAAAAAACATTTTAAAATATTTAAATAAAATACCCAATATTATGAAGTCACTTATGAGACACTGAGGGGCAGATTCATATTGTATGGGTATTTTGTTTATTACAGTTAGACTTAAAGCCAATTGCTTTATATGAATATATGATCACGTACACGTTATATACGAGAAAACAGCAACAATGACAATTACACTGGAACTTTGCACTGAAATTTAATGCATTAAGACATCACACAAACACACACACGACACGAGGACAAAAAGAGAAGCGTCTAGGCCAAAGAAAGATGCAGCATTGGAATATTTGCAAACACTTTTTCAGTCAAGTCAAAGAAACTAAAACCATTTAAGCTTTACTGCGATATGTAAATAACCAGTCATTTAATATAATAAATAGATGAAATAATGAATAATTACCGTAAGAATCTGAACCTATTACACATATTCATTATAACGGCTGTAAATAAAAGGTTCATTTTAAATTAAACATGTTTAAAAAAAATGATATAATATTTTCTTCTGATTTGTGTTGTGATTTCTGCAGGACGCTGCGCCAATTAGACCACGTTCAAGTTTGATGTGTGTTGTGTATTTTGCTCCAGTGGCTATAAAAAAAAAATACATGCACTTTTAGACACTGTGCACTGTTATAACCGCACTGAGATCTGGTGAATACGCTCATCTGAACTGCTGGTGGATTTCTGGCGTGCACGCGTCTAAATCTCTGTTCGGCCAACGTTGATTTACATCCCCATACACGCACGCGCGCGAGTCAGTGTTTAATATATAATGCTGGAGTGACGGGTGAATGTGCGCGTTCGCAGGGAGCAGCTGGTCCGCAGGCGCTTGGCTCCTGTAAAGGAGTTGATGCGCTGCTTGATCCCAGTGGTCAGGCTGAACATAAGAGGGCGCTCCCATTGCACCTGGCTGCGCTGCCCTATCCACCCTATAGACGCAGGCAGAGCCGGACAGCCGCCTCTCGTGTGCGCACTGATGTGCTGTTAAACTGCGCTGCCTCCCAGCTTTGATCCAGGCGAGCGTCACTCTCACACGCACGTACACACACACACACACACACGCACTCAGCTGAAAGATGAACATGACAATAGTAAATACTCATTCCTCAGGACGTAAATGAAGCGGCTGTTTTGCCCTGACATAATGAGGATCATGTCTCTTTGCCTCCATGACAAAGTTGGGCTCCAGCCCTGAGACTGCGTGAGCCCATTCTCAGAATCTCACTTTTCAAGTTTATGTTCTATAATATCATAACTTAACAGCAATAATTTCATTTGTCATATTTTAACCCCCTCCATTGTTTATTCAGCCTCTTTGCTCTGTGTCCAACTTTGTGCATCCCCTCCACTAATGCAGAAATATTTCCGCAGCACATCTCGCCCGGTGTGTTTCCTGAAGAATGTCTCGTGCCTGTTTCTCATCTGTTTACAAAAGCCTGAACATATGACTGACACGGTCCTGGTTAATATCGCAGCCATGTGAGCATCTTCAATCCGCCTTAAACCCTCTGGAATCTAATGGTTGTTTTCTCTTTATAAACTTATATGACTTTTCTTGATAAAGCAGCTTTTATGTTGACGCGCATTCGCCCCTGCTCATTTCCTCCGCTTCCCTTTGTGCTTCTGCTTGGGATGGCGTGTGCACGCTTGGCGCGCGCCTGGTGCAGCTGCCGATGCGTATGTAAAATACGACAAATGTTTAGACTTGATTTCACTTGAAACAATTCCTTCTTTAAGGCAAAGTTGCTGTGTTAGAGATGTGGGAGCGACAGTTCCCCTGTGATGGCCAATGTGCCCCCACATCTGTGGCGAGCATTTAGCCTTTTCAGCCACTGCGCCTTCCTTTGTCACGTCCACGGGCTGTCATAGCCACAGGTTGTGTTGAATTTGCAATGCCACTCATCGATGTATGCCTATTGAGGCTGGCACGTGGACAGTTATCCTTCCCACAGAGAGGCGCAAATGAATGCTGCTCACACAAAAGCTTCAGACCCTGTCACCCCCCCCCCACCCCCTGCCCCCCCCCCCCCCCCTTTTTTTTTTTTTTTACCCCTTTTCAGTGATGCACAGGCCCTAAAAGCATCCGGGGCCTCCGTCCGTCTGCGGGCTGCTCCCCTTTTGATTCCAGCCCTCTTGAACGTGGCCACTGATTGAGTCATGTCAATCAGGCCACTGCGTAAAAACTTAAGTTTGCGTCACGAGGCTGGAGGCGACTGAAAGGCCGCCTCCTGTAAAGCCCCCCCACCCCAAATTACACCAGACTCTTTTATTATCTCGTAGCCCCTTTAACTCCACTCGCACGCTATTTTCAACCTATTCATTTTTACAATCTCTTCTTCCCGTGAGAGCAGACACGTCGCAAATCCTCGAGATTCCTGCAGTCTGACTCTTGCAGTGCAACAGAGAAAAATGTGAGCTGTTCTATACGGGGCCATGCAGTTTGCTCCATGTTGCCCCCCCAATGATAGAGACATGCTACTGCACAGCAACATGCGACATTGTTTAAAAAGCAGGTATGAGTGGCTGCCTCGGCTTATGGGAGGGAAGTGCAGAGGAAATGCCGTGTTACAGCACACCATATATTTTAGCAGCGGGGGGGAGAAGGGGGGGGGGGGGGATTTGGGGGAGCCGGGTCCTGGTCATGTAAGTCTGCAATATCAGGATTGAGATTTTTTTGTTGGCTCTTCAAAGGGATGTTGGCTATTGGATCTGGAGGAGCGCAGCGTCCCATGGGTGCTTCGTAACCTTTCCAACCTTTAAGTGAAAGGCCTTTGGAACGAAAAACAAAATAAAGCCTATATATATATATATATATTCCATCTGCCATCTTCACTGTATATACCACAACATCAAGGAGGGCTGCTCGTGCTATCGCCTGTGTGCAATGTTCGAAAATGAAAACAGACAGTGGGTTTATCTGCGCCATGCACCTCTATCCAAGACTCGACTGAAGGCAAGAGAAAGAAAATCCTCCGGTGGTTCTATTAGCCCAGTTATGTCTCATCTCCTACTTCTAGTCGTGCTTGCACGTGTGGACAGGGTTCGGATCCGGGGAGATGTGGCGCTTCGCTGTTAAATCTGCATCGGAATTCACTGTATGGGCACATAAGCGCAGGCTATCACATGCGTATTGTTTCAATAAACATGGCACGCTATGTGATCAGTGGAAGCTGCTACTTGTATTCAGTGGAGCAGGACTCTATATGGAGCTGTTTGCACAGAAAGTGTGCGCACTGAGAGTGAGGGATTGTCCATTTCCTCAGAGAATCAACAATAAAATTATCATAACAAAGAGCACTGACAGACTCTAAGGTTGATTTTTTTTTTCTTTTTTGGAATAGTCTTTTCTCTCGGAGGGGGACAAGAGTTACAGACGCAAAGTGCTTCACGCAAAGATTGTCAAGGAAAATAAGCCTCAGAGACAAGTCGTCGCTATTGATCATAAAGACTATTGGAAATTCCTGATCACGAAACGTATCAAGACGAGACGAGACGTTGACCACCAGGGCTTCTCCCCTCAATACCAGCGTAACTGTAATGCGTAAATGTCAGGTTGAAAGAAAACAGGCCGGAGCTGACCAAAAGCTTTATAATACAAGGTCTGTCACATTTATTATTTAACAGAACCCACACGTATTGACAACGTGTTCCCACTTTGTTTCGTAATAGATGTCACGATAACCTGTTTCTCCATCATCACTCCGTGCTACAGGCAGACTTTACAACTTTTCCCCCGGTTCTGCTGCTACAGGATCCGAACCATCAGCCGCGATACATCATGTAAAAATTAAACCAATCCGTACAGAAAACACTGAGGCTTCAACAAGTATTTTTTTTAACAGGAGCTGAACTTGCTCTGCACAGCTCGGATATTGCCCCTGAATTCCTCAATTTAAATAAAAATATATGGAGACATTTGTGCCACACATGCCCTCGCAGCAGTAAAAAACAATTAGATTATATTAAATTAATTGTTATTAAGCGTTATAGTAGATTTTAGCTAATTATTTCCAGCAGACAGTAATGGTGAAAACGACACAAACGTCTGTACGGTCTCACTCTTCTATTTGCCCTATTTTGTTTAGAAATTCAAATTTGACTTTAAAGAAATCAGGTAATGAGTCTTAATTTCGCTTATTTTTTCTAATTAATGCCTGCACACACACTTCTGTGTGAGTTGAGGAATTACTCTTTCATTTAGGTTGTCCTCTTCACCATCGGTCAGTTTGTATTTTTTTATTATTTGTAAACATGCAAACACACTGACGTGTGCCTAAATGCTGTGTTCAGGTGCAATCACGTTAAGTTTATTCAAGTTTTTATTTAAAAAAAAAAAGAGGGAAGGGCTTGTTTTATACCAGCTCCTGTCTCTGCGGAAGTGGAATTAATCTTAATGCTGGAAATCGATATTTATCGATACAAATACATTGTTATCAGATCATATTCAGGTGCTGCTAACATAAGCTGTGTTCGTGTTCTCAGTCCAGGCTGCAGTTGGATCGTGGCAGCCGGCGTTGTTCTTACAGTAGGAGCTTATATACGTCTTTTGCATACACACACACACACACACACACACATATACAGAAATCGCCTGGAAATGTGATTTAATTTTTGGACAAGTGTTTGTTCCAGTTGTTCTCAAACGCGACAGATGTTTGCACCATCACAAGCGGACCGTGCGCGCGAGTGGCACGTTTCCATTCCAGCCCGTGCAGCCGCCGAAACTCGTGTATGTTGTGTATTTCACTAAGTTTCTCAAACGTAAATAAAAGACGTATCAACTACACGGGAACGGTCCCGTGCCGACATGGACAGACTCGCGATGGAAAGAGGCAGCATAAAATAAAGCAAAGTCGCTTATGTACTTTTAGTGGTCGAGGCAATTTTTTAATCTTTCATTTACAAATTAAAAAAAAAAAAGCCGTGAAAATGTTTTAAAAAGTGTAAAAAGAGCGGCGGGGACGCGGGGTGTGCGGCGCCGGAGCTGCGCCGTAGCGCGGCTGCCGGCTCCACTGTTAACTTTCACAGCCCTCCGTCTAATCAAACTCTTACTTTCCGCTGTTCTTAATTCCATATTTTCAATTCCTGATCATTACTTTCCTCCTTTTTCTCCTCTCCTCTCCCCTTGCTTGTATCCATCCATCCCTCCCTCCCTCGCTCTTCCTCCCTCCCTCCCTCCCTCTCTCTCCCCAGCTCTCTCCTTTGCTGAATCTTATTGATCCAGAAGGCGGCTAATTAGCCCTTCCCTTCGTGCCTGTGTAATGAAGCACATGCGCACTGAATTAATCACAGCCATTTTTTTGCAGGAAACTAATTAGCAGGAATAAAGATCCAAAGAGTTTTTTCTTTTCAATCATCAGATCTCACTTTCACCTCTTCCTCGCTCCCTCTAACACAAGACTCATCGCCTGCTTTGCATCCAAATTATTTTTATATTGCCTTTAACAACTAATAGTACTTCGGTTCTCCTTTTTTTCCTCCTCTACACTCCGCAACAACAATGATCTTTCTTTTGCCACCCTAAGCGCAAACTGACCAAAACGCGGACTGCCTTGATGGGATCTTTAGCTAAATCGTCTCAATACTGGATTAAAAAGCGAGGATCACAAAGCGGCAGCGAGAAATTGTAAGTTTCAACTTTGCGTTTGTCTCTTTTTTCCCTCTTCTGTCTCCACGATCCTGCTCTGCTCGCCTGTCTCAGCCTCTCTCCCTATCTGCTGCTGCTGTCGCCGGCTACGATTGTTCCGTTGTGACAATCTGCCCGGCGAACACAAGTTTTGATTTCATGCAAGTACTTTGGTTTATTCTCGGTGTGTTTTCCTCGTTTCTCCCCGTATCGTTTTACCTGTGTTTACATCAGCGTTCGTCCTCTCTCCTCCTCATGAATGGAAGACGAGAAAACGGGCAAAGGCAGCGATCCTCTCCAAAAAAAAACCAAGAAGCCAGCAGATCGTGGTGGAAAAACGCGGTTTTTAAGACAAATGTGCGCATTTCGTGGTGCTCGGGAGAAGCTGCGGAGGATTCATGGGTGTCGAGAGACGTGTTTTGAGGCACACAAGGCGATAAGAGAAGAGAGAGGAGGGGGGGGGGAGCTGTGTTGAGCGGACGAAGAGAGGCAGCGGCGGCTCCACATGAGCGCAGCCCAGGAAGGGAGCTCCAAGTCCAGCCTGTGGGTCCGTGCGCGTCCGGCCAAAGAAGGAGCCGGGGCATCTCCCGATTTTCTCATTTTGGGACAGATTTGACACTCGCCATGTCCAAACTGGGGGGTTTTCCACACCGTCGCGTGGTTATAAAAAAATCCTCGTGTGGATAAACACATTTTTTTGCTCTTCTTCGATATACGTCTCTGTGTGAAATGTGCCGTCCCTCCGCCCTGCCTCGGCTCCCCCACAGCCACACTCCTTTACCGCACTTTGTCCACCTTTTCGCTTTTATTTCTCGCGGATGTTTTCCTCTTTTTGAAGCTTATTTTAAGTCGTTCCCCTCTCGAAGTCACATGCAAATCGATCGCCATGTGTATACGGGGTGTGTGCGTGCGTGCATGCGGGCTTGGCGAGCGCGCGTCTTGCCTATGTGTGCGCGTGTGTCGTGTTGGCTGCGGTGTGTTGAGGAGGGGGGGGGGGGACGGATCCCCGGGTCTCCTGCGTGACAGGAGCGGGTCAGCAGGACCGTGCACGCGGGCAGACGGAGAGTGTGAGCTGCGTGTCTCGCAGCAGACATGTGGCTGAGGGAATAAAACACACACTCACACACTCTGGATCTGCTGCCTGCAACTATACTTGGCTGCCGCATCAGACTTTCTAGAGAAGGGTTTTTTTTTATTCCCCGAGAAACGCTGACCTGAATGAAAACAAAACGCTGCCCTGGTAGTCCGACCTCCAGCAGACATTCTCATGCCAAAAGTTACTTGCTTAAACTTGGAGTATAACGTCCGGGCTAAACCTATAGGTCACTGCCTGCATTTAGTGAACACTTAACATTCGCAGGGCTTTTTTTATTTTGGAAGTTAAACTAAACATGAGCTCTAGGAAAACAAAAAACAGGCTTGCAGATGGATCACATACAACCCGAATGGGCCCCTTTCTGTTTTTTATTTCTGCCTGTGTGCAACGTTACCAAATCTCGCCAATCCTGGATCTGATCGTGCATGGGGGAAAAAGAAAACCCCGACACGCAGCTGTTATCTTTATGTTTAGGTGCGATTGCAAAAGCAGTAGTCCTCTATAAATAGGATTTTTTTTTCTAAATAGCGAGCGGCTCTTCGGACGAGTTCGAGCTATAATAGTCATAAAAAAAGAAAGAGAAAGAGAGAATAACAAGTCAGTCATGGAGATTTTTCTCGACACAGATGAGAGGAGGAAAATGAGGAGGAAAAGGGAGGTTTTGCAAACGAGTAAGAGAGGAGAGGATATGTGGGGGCAGAGAGGAAGGATGAGAAGCTGTGTGAGTGTGTGTTTTGGGGGAAGGGGGGGTCAGACAGCAAGAAACAGGGGGGACAGGGGTCATAGAGTGAATGCAGAGATAAAAAAGGAAAGAAAAGGGAGACCCCCCCCCCCTCCTTGCAAACAGCCTAGGGAGGATAAGAAGAAGAGAGTGGGTCTGGCAAGTGTTTGGGGAGAAAAAGGGGCGATGGTAGTTGTTGGTGTGTGTGTGCGTGTATTTTGGGTGGTGGGAGCCACACAAAGCACTCGGCGTATGGTTGTCAGCATCTGTAGGATTATGACTTTAGTTTAGGATAGGAGTGAGGAGAATGCATTGGGTGTAATAAAAGTAAAAAATTAAGCGTTATGAGGCTGTCAGGCAGGGAGGGAGGGGGAGAGAGAGATAGAGAGAGAGAGAGAGAGAGAGGCAGTATGGGTAGCTGAGGGTAGGAGTGTTAAGGGGGGGCTGGGTGGAGGGGTCAGATAGCCATGGGCCATCGAGAGAGATAGAGAGAGAGAGAGAGAGAGAGAGGCAGTATGGGTAGCTGAGGGTAGGAGTGTTAAGGGGGGGCTGGGTGGAGGGGTCAGATAGCCATGGGCCATCGAGGAGGAATCAGGGGAAGAGGTCAGATAAACAGATCCCTACCTTTCAGGCTGGAGAGGAGCAGACGGGAGGAGATTAGCTCAGGAGAAAGCCAGGAAACAGGCGTCAGTGCTGACGACCAGTGATTCATATTTAGCTCTTTTCCTCCTTTTTCATGTGTAATGATTTGAACATGTTCAATAACCCCAGTGACTCTGTGCATCCGGCAGCTGTCATACAGTGTGTGTTTGCATTCCAGTGTTTAGAACTGGAAGGTGCAGCACAGTGTATAGGACAGGTATGGCTGCTGTGCCAAAACTGGAGTGATCTCTCTTCCTCCCCCTGTCTGACAGTTAACACTCCTCTCCTCTTCCTCCTCCTCCCTCTCTCCGTCTTCTGTTACAAAACAAAGACAGCACAAATGTTTACTGTCATCTCACCTGTCTGATTTTCTTGGCTTATCTCATTGTCAAATATATATGTTTAATTATTACACTTCCTGGCTAAGGCATAGGAATGTCAGTCATTTTTATGTATTGTATTTCAAATAGATGTCTGGCGTGGCTAACGACAGTATCTCCTGTGACTGTGACTCTGATAGTGGAAGTATTCTGTTCAAGTGCCACCAGGGTGATGGTCTTTACCACACTTCATATATCTTTTCATAATTGAAAAAGGATGAGTCAAATGCCTTTTTTTTCCCCTTTTTGTTCATCAAGAAATGATTCTATTTTATTTTAAAATTTACCATCACTGAGGGGAAATTAGGAAAATGTACATGATCGTTTACAATAAATAAAAATTATTCTCTTTCACATTTTAAATCATATAATAATTAGAATTAATTCAATTAGAATTTATTGAAATTAATTACAGTTCAGGTCATATATCTTTTTGACATCAGGCAACTGTTTTAACCGTCATGAAAAATAGACTCAATTATGAACATGTTATTTGAATGTGTTTTTATCACACTTAATTTCAGTGTGAAAATCATGCAAAAATACTTCATTTGTGAGGGTGGGCACTTAGTGATCACGTGTGTTTGTTGGAATTGCTGTGTGTTGTGATTAGTCTGATTATTCATAACATGAAGCTAGTGTGTTGTTGCTGCCGGGCTGTGGTGTGTATTCACTGTGGAGATGTGCAGGTGCTTGTGCTCGGTCCTTGTCTTTTACCATATTAGATGACAGGTACACTCAGAGTATTCAGATGTCATTTGACTGCGTGAGTGGGAATAGCACGTCCAATCGGAGAAACCAGATAAAGGGCTCGCAGTCGTCATGGATAGGCTTGTTTCATGGTTTGGGGGGGGCAACGAGAAAAGGGGAGACAGCGCCTCTGGCTGTCATAAGCCCTCCCTCCCTGCCTCATTCTCTATATGTCCCTGCATCTCTTCTTAAGTCCCACCTTTCCGTGCTCGGCCGCTGGTATTGAATCGTCCATGTCCTCGGTCGTAGAGAGCCCTCTTTGGGTGAAGAGTAGGCTGTGACC
Organism: Pseudorhombus dupliciocellatus; assembly: GCA_016785235.1. NCBI lineage: Eukaryota > Metazoa > Chordata > Actinopteri > Pleuronectiformes > Paralichthyidae > Pseudorhombus > Pseudorhombus dupliciocellatus. Next base: position 7,613,450 of record JAFBJW010009053.1, on the reverse strand, counting down.
ACAACACAGATTCAGTACAGCGTGGGCTGGTGTGTCACACACAAGACAAAAATCCGCCCATTTATGCCCCTGTAATCAACAAAAGGAAAAAATGTAATTTGTTATTGAAATAAATTGTATCCAGTCACTTTAAATTCTTTCTTTTTTACTGTACACCGTTGGTTCTGAGTCTTTGTTTGGATGCGGCACCTCTGAAATCAGAGATCTATGTAAATTCTGTAACGTCTGTGTGCACCATTTGCCGCGTGGACATGTGTAGATGGGGGCGGTCGACACAAATGACGGCTGGTGGTTTTGAATATGCGTGGTCGCGCGGCGAGGACCAGTTCTTCCAGTTGTCCTGCAGCCAAGGCCGGCGTGCGTGTCATGCTATCATAAAGGAGCAGGCGGTGGGTGGGATCTCGGCTCAGCACAGGGGTGAGCGAGAGAATGGGAAGGGAGAGTGGAAGAGATGACTGTCACGCTCAGGTGTGTGTGTGTGTGTGCCTTCATGCGTGCTTGTCGTGTGCCTGAATTCAAGAACATTATCCTTAACCCTAGCCGACCCAAATTTTGAAGAGGTCTGCAGTTTATTGACAAAAAGCTCCCCCTTTTTTTTTAAAGGAATGAAAAATTCCCTTCCCTCATCTTTTCTTCTCCTTCTTCAATGTCATGTTTTATCTTTTTGAGATGAAGTTGGCAGGGTTTTTTGTGGTTGGCTCTCTCACATGTATTTGTGTTAACAGACTTGGTTATATCACAGTGGTAGACTGGATTTACGGCGAAGAAGATGCGCACGTGTCTCTGCATATGCATCTGCACAGCCACACTCTGATTTGTGTGCTCGCTGGTTGTATGAAAATATAATGTGTTTTGAATGTGACACACCGAGGCCTTGTTGTGATACACGTTTTTCTATTCATCATTTTTAATAATTCTGGACTCAGTTAGTGTGGATATGCAGACAGTGGACGTATGTTGTGATGGCACAGCATTACTTATATTACCCAGCAGTCAGACATAGAATATATAGAATAAGAAAATGTTTTCCTCACCTTTAATGAGGGGAATATACAAGCTATAATTTCGAAGACATGCCACACAAATGTATATAAATCTAAATAAATTTGTGTTCCACTGCTAACAACAAATTAATGCTGTTGATAGAAGAGGGCGATAATGTGTGTGTGTATGTGTGTAGAATCTCATCACTGTAGTAAATGTACACTCTCAGTTCTGTTGGTTGTTAGGTAGCGGTGTTGTAACAACGACGAAGACTGCTGTGGTCCTGCGTCACTGTATCGACTATGAGTGGAAGACCTGTGTGGTGCATGTGTGCCCTGGTAGTACCGTAAAAAGCGCGCGTGCGTGTGTGTGAGAGAGAGAGAGAGAGAGAGTGTGAGTGTGAGTAGCGTGGTGGCTACGACTCCCTGTGTATCTGTGCTATTTGGGGTAGCAGCAGCTAGCTCGAGTGCTCAGGGATGGGAGAAGCAACGGTTTTGTGTCTGTAAACAAGTGCCTACACGCGGGCAAGGCAGGGATGACAGGGACCACTCGGAGGGCTGCAAAATTGAACTGAGCTGCACCACAGCCCCCCTATAGGCCCACCCCTCTCCCTGGACCCTGGAGGCCAGCATTCCACCCTCCACACTGGCGCTTATCATCACAAAGGACAGAATGCATAAAACATGGAGGACGCTTAGACAGAGGCGGCCCAGGTCGCCTTTCTCTCCCCACGCTGAGCCCTGGAACAATACGTGGGCCCCTCTGGCCTGTGACTCTGACGACACACACGCCGTCTTTTTATCCTCCCCTATTTCTTTGTCATCCTCTTCCTCTTCCTCTATGTTACTGTGCTCCGTGGAGTGATAACTGCCCTCGCATTGTTTATCTGTGTCTGTGAAATCTGCTTTGTGTAACTGAAATGTAAGAGTGTGTGTGTGTGCGTGGGTGGGTGTGTATGAGGCCGTGTGACAAGTTTAAAATATTGACAGTGCATCAGCTAGTACCTGCTCTCATCTATGTACTGTTACACACTGTAGAAATACAGTTCCTTGAATAAAAAATAAGATATTCACAGATTGACACAGAAGGTAAACATCAACTATTAAAATGTTTAAAAATATTAATATATATAGTTCATGGGGGGGGGGGGGGCATTTCCTGTAAAAGAGGGCACACTGTCCTGCAGATAGAGGATCTGCCTCTCACACTATCAGCACGTCCCTCGTCACTAATTTACAGCCGGGTCACTCGATGATGCAACATCACAGCTTGTATTAGGAGCAAATCCAGTGTGTGTTTGCATAATCAAGCTCTGAGCCTCTCTGTCGGTCAGTGTGCCGGGGCTGGTTTAGAAAGGCCAGATAAAGAGCTGTGTGGAAGTGATATGATGATATTTTGCTGATGTAGATGCCATATTCTTTTTTTTTTTTTTTTACTCCTGCCAGTCACTCTCCTCTGCTAGTCCCAAAACATCCACGGCATTTACAATGCTGCAGATTGACGGTGTTTGACAGTGGATCTCATTGCCTCATACATATGTTGAGGTTTTTTTTTTCTCTCTTCCCCAAGTGTGATGATATTTAATTTCTGTTTGCAAATCTCGGCCGAAGCTGACGTCACATTTAGATCATGCTGATTTGAATGTCCTTTCGGCGTGTGCCCTGCCTCCACTGTGTGACAAACAGCGGCTGGGCTCAGGGGGTTTTCGTCTGTATGTGTCTATAAGTGTCGTCTGATAGCCGGGCTGCAGGAATGTTCTGCTCGGATGTGCTGGACCCCAGCAGGTCTGTGGCACTTCCTCTCTGTGTACCTCACAGCTTATCCTCCTCAGGATTATACAGAGAAGAAAAGAAAGCAGAGCGATGGCAGGAGCACCCTTTCCCTCTCACACACTCTCCTCCATTTCTTTTTTTTTTTTTTTTTTTTTTCCACACACGCACAGAAAAAAAAATCCCAACAAAAAGTGTAATTCACTTGCAAATGTGTAGTAGCCCGTCCATGTTCCCAGGGGAGGAAAGAGAGACGGACAGAGAGACAGGGAGAGAAGGGAAGGGAGGGGCAGACATGGAAGGGTAAGACAGAGAGGAGGCTGCAGCGTGTTTCGCTGTGAGTCAGGGCTGAGGTGAAGCTACCGATTGTTTCCTCCTGGTCAGGAAAAGCAGCCTACTCCATCTGCTCATTGATAGATGGGGCTCGTGTGCGTATAGGCTTTTTATTGTGTATGTAACGACATTGAGTGTGAGAGAGAGAGAGAGAGAGAGAGGGAGCCGGTGGAAGCTGTTGCCAGGCAGTAGGTGTAGAAGTTGCAACTCGCTATTTGTCATTACCTTCTCCTGAGGTGGCCCGCTGTTGTTCGCTCAGCCCCAGGCGACTGATCTGCCAGCAGTGAAGGGGTTAAGAAGCAGGGATAGCCCTCTTTTGTCTCTGCGGCCCTCTTTGCCATTGTTGTGGTGGAATTGAGTTCGGTGCACCTCACTTGACCACAGCAAAGCAATAAAATGGCCTCTAAGTGCTGTAGCCTCTGTAGTCCTCTGATGTCAGCTCTCCTCTGGCTTCTGCCGCTTGTATTTTCCTTTTTTCCCTACCAACACATGGGCAACGTTTTTTCATTTCCTTGTGTGAAGTCAAGCTCAGACTTCTATTTCTTCCCTTCTTATTCAGAAAGTAAATTACAGGCTGAACTCGAGAAGAATATTTGAGTTCATCATCATGACCAGTGATTGTGTACAAACATAAAATGCAAATAGGATTAGAACATACGTGTGTGTTTGTGAATATTGACACCTGTAGTGCTAACAGCTTACTGCCCTTGAAAAGCACGTCTGAGGATTCACACACATTTCATGCTGTTAATGATCTATGAAAATGATTTTAAGCATTTATTAGAGCTTCGGCATTCAGCAGGATGACGATGATCCGATGGGTGTTTTTATAACTCTGCGAGCATGTCGAATGACGTCCTGCTGTTACTCCTCCGGGATGATCCAGAGTCACCTCACTTCTTTAGCTATGCACTGTTATTTTATAGTTTTTTCCTTTGGCAATATTGATGGAAATCATACGCATGATGCATTTCTTTTTCTCCGTTTGAGGACGTGTTATTATGATGTGGTGTTGGCGGAGGTGGTGCTGGTGTGTTTGATTGCACAGATGATTGTTTATAGCAGAGTCCCACCTCTGCAGACATTGTAATTAAAAAGAAGATATACTGCGCGAGCGTCTGTCGCCATCCCATCTCATCTCGTCAAATAAGCGCCTGGCTGTAGCACTGAGCATGTCGGCGGATTTATGAAAGATTTCTGATTGGCTGGATTATAATTGGCACTGTCCCGAGTGCAAACCATTTATGCCAGGTGTCACACAGGCTGCATTAAATGTTGCGCCACACTGCAATTAAACCAACATTTCCTCGAAGCCAGAGTATTGCACCTCTGCATTATTCGGAAAGGTGTCTGTGTCTTGTGTGCGCGCCTTCGCCTCAGCCCTCTGTTCTCCTCCTCCCAGAGCACGTGTCATTTCCTCTTTGGCTCTAACTGTACCTACAACAAATGCTCTTGCTCATTTTCCCTGTGTTAAATGAACAAACACGAGGACCTCAGTGCCTCTATAATAAATTGATTAGAGGGAGGCAGACTCCCACACAGCAACACCAAAAACGAGATGTGTACTGTGTGCGTGTGTGTGTGTTTGTTTAGCCTGAGGAGGAAGAGACATACTTCTTCTTCTTCCTACCACACACACACATACACAACAAAGCAAGTAATACATGTATATTCATCCAGTTTAAAGGCGCTTCTCGTCAGCTGGTCTTCGTGCTCCCACCTCTCTGGCAGGCAACGCTCTAACTGCCGTTTCGCACCGGTCACTGATGTCTCATGACAGCGACAATGCTGCAGCGTTTACGTATTTGACACGGACCCCTCTGTGACTGTTTGGCTTTCCTTCTGACGTTCACTGCCACGGAGCAGAGATTTGGTTTAGGCTAGAGCAGGAGGAGGAGGGGGGGCAGGTCCCATGGGGCTGGCACAGGGCTAGACGGCCGTGACAGACCGGTGACCTCGGCTTTGTGACGTCACTAGCCTCGTCTGGTCACCATGGCATTCATTTTCCCTACTGTTTAATGAATGATGAGGGGGGGCTGTTTTTTTTTTTTTTTTCCTGCAGCTATCGGCGATGTTTTGGTGAAGGCCCCAATGCAAACAGAGGAAGGCAGTGTGCTGAATTATAATTAGTTTAGAACATGCCTTCTGTCACCTTATCTATCACCTGCAAGTTTCTCACACTTACATTTAATTAAAGTGACAATTGCTTCTATTTTTCTAGCAGGGCCGGATATTTGACTGCTGTGTGTAATTCAGGTGGTAGCACACTGACTCTGGGTATTGTTGTGTGAATCACGAAAACAAAACACGCTCTGACCACATATAGGAAGTCAGTCTGAGGTAAGAGCTGGTCTTAAAGCGGATACTAACCGTTTCAACAGTTTCTCTCCAGTTTTCGAGTCTTTTCCTCTCGCCTGCTTCCATTTTATATTCTCCCTCAGAGCAACGTTTAAGCGCTACTCCCCCCGCGCTGTTCTAAATCATACAGGTTTTGATCGTAATATAAATGAAATGGCCTCAGAGATTGGGGAATAATCTGAGCAGCCCGTCCTCTGTAGACTGAGTGTTGTCGCCGCAACTCAGGCAAAGTGCATCTGGAGGAGCATGGCTGTAAAACAGGCTTTTTGTTGGAGCCAGGTGTTTCCTCGTGTTGGATCATGCCCCGGTTAGGGTACAACAGGCCACACAGCAGGTGAGAACCGTGCCTTTAATGCCGATGGCTTTTTTTCGGTGCTGTGGTCCTCCTGGGTTGAGGATTAACACAGGAAGAAGGCCCGGTGTGGTGCTGGGCCTCAGTGGTGACATTTCCCTCCTGGCAGCACCGGACCAGGAGCAGGACAAGCGTCCACATGACCCAGCCTTTGTTGACGCTGGTGGAAGGAGAGACGAGAAAGGCGCTGTGGTCAGTCGCCACCCTCATCACTTCCTTCCTGAATATAGCATTTTTCTTTAAGCAAATTCACAATTGGAAATAGAAGAACAAGTGTTTAAATGAGGCGCATGTCCATCTAAAATATTCTGTGTGCTAACAATAAGGAAGTGTGTCAAATAAATAAGTTGTGGCGTGTTTGCTTTCAGACCTTGTTAAACTTTGGACAAATGTCTAATCTACCACCTGGCTTTACCCTGCAACAAAAAAAAAAAAATTCTGCCAGACTGGGTACATTAAACAAGCCTGTATGTTTTGACCCTGGTCATGATAGAGGGCTCGTTTCTCACACTTTCTTTGCAGACCCCCTGGCTCTGCGTGCACGCGTGCAGATGGATGCATGGCTGGTGCACGGTTTATCTATGTCTTTCCTGTCCTCCTTGTTGAACGTCTATAAGTAAAAACAACAGGCTGACACCTGCACCCTCGGCTTTGTTGAGCCTCAGCCTTGTGGTCAGGGCAAAATGTACTTTCACATGACAGATGCCTGTGTGGGCCTGCAACAGGAAGCCTGGCTACACTACGTTTCACAATCTCTCTCTCTCTCTAGAAAAAAAAGAAACGACCCACACCACTCACTGTGGGTAATGGATGCCAGCTTGCCTGTAGTGGGTACAAGCACGAGGCGAGGGGAGGGGGTACCCCGGCGTAAGTGGACCCCTGAGACCTCCTGGAGGGGTAGAGGTGTGGCGAACGTCTGTTTTGGGCATGGCTTGTGTCAGGCTGTTTAGCGTTTGCCTGTGAGGGCATTTATATGCAAATGCTAAACAACCTATTGGGGTGGCTAATTACAACAGGGCTTTTGTGTGTGCCAGGCAGTGAGGAGCAGGGAGTTTCTAGCGTGCCAGGTCTGGACTTCCCCTGCTTGTTTACTCATTGTCTTTCCTTATTACCCCCTCATTGACACTCCCCTTTTGTGTGGCTGTGTCGTTTGCCTGCACGCTGGCTCCTCCCCTTGTGGTGTCGGAGTTAATGTAGTAGATTAAAGAGGCAGCACTCTGGCCCTGTTTACTTCCTCTTTCATCTGCTGGCCCCGCTCAGCTTTACGCTGCAGCTATCCCTCCTGGAGCTCGTGTCTAGCCACCACCCCATTCAGGAAGGATCCAGCCTCGTAGTAGTACTCCCTCTCTTCTACAACTAATGCTCAGCTAATTACTTTGGGTGATAAAAATGCATTTAGGTCAGCCTCTAATGTAATGCAAATTTATGAGCAGGCAGAAGCAAATATTAACTTGTAGAGTCACTGATAGTCATTGGCTGGGGACAAAGGTACACCTCCCTTAACTGTCAAATCTGAAGGCTTCCTGTGCCGCTGCCCGTTTTTTTTTTTTTTTTTTTGGCTTTGTTGTCAGACATCTAAGGGCAGTGACAGAAGGATGCACGGAAAATGTTCCGACTGTAGATGCTCCTGTATAAAAATACACCTGCTGTAGCACAAAACCATAGATACACATACAAGGCCCTGTTATTTATTGTCACGTAGAGCCGGAGTCTCATATATAAACAGTTCCGTAGCAGTGAGCTGGAACCACAATTGAATGATTGTGAACGGCGTGAATACTTTTTTTTTTGATAATTAAAGAATACTATTCATTTTCTGAGTGAGACAACTTGCACACACTTGAGGATCAGAATGAGGATCAGGTTTTTGTTGCCAAGTAGGTTAACACAGACAAGGAATGTGTTGTGGTGAGCTGGAGCGAGTGATTGTAAAACAGTGGCAGCGATATGAAAATATAATAATCACTAGAGAAGAAGAAACATGCAGTATTAACGATGGACGTCTACAGTTTGACCTATGTGTTGTGCTGTGGTCAGAGGCAGGTTGGATTTCTCCTGGACTGGTCAGAAAGTAAAGTCAGATTAGTGTTAGAAAGTTAGTGGGACAGGAAAGCTCCATTTGTAGAAGGCTTGGAGTTTTACAGTGTGTTTGTGTTAGTATGTCTCACTATTTGCTTGGCCCCTCTATATTATTCAATCTCTGCTGAATACACATCCATATCAAACCGGCCTTGCTGCATTCCTGTGAAATTATTTGTCTTGTGCTAAAACAAAGAGAGAGGAATAGAGCAAGCGTGAGCTTAGCGTCGCCTCGCACTTTATATCACAGCTTGACTTTCAGGGTTTGTTCCGTGGTTTGCCACCACTTGTGCCTACTTACTACGCCAATTACACCCCCACCCTAACTGTGTTCCCCCCTCTGACATACATATGGACTGACACACACTCATGCATACATATACACACAGGGGGTGCAGTGGGAGGGGGGGACAAGGAAGCCGAGCTGGATCAAAAGGCCGCGTGTGAGGGAGTCAGGGTACCTCGTAGAAAACAGCTGCCCCTCGCTGTCTCTGCTTCTCACCCCGGCCTGACAGCAGCCAGAAATATGAGGCCTCTCCAGACCTCTGTCCTGGGAAACCAGGACGGGGCAGCACACATACACTCAGAAAAGCTTTTGTCTCTGCTCCCTCTCTCTCGCTCTCCCCGGCTCGCTCCGACATACAAAGAAGAAAGAAAGCCATTTGTCTCTGCTCATTCACTCATTCTGCCACAAATAGAAATCTTCGTTTCACATGTTCACTCCCTCTGCCACCCTCACAAAACCATTCAGTTATCACATGCTTGATTTCTCTTTATTGTCTGTTTGTTAAACTCTTTCATTAGCTGTTTTAGTCAATTTGGTGCAATTTGTCTGTCAGTCTTACGCCTGCCTCTCCCTGCACTTCTCTCCATGCCCTGAACATTGTGCCCCCTCTCTCTCTCCCTCTGCGTCCAGGTCCTCCCCCTGCGCCGTCTCGGGGCGCCTTTCTTCTCCCGTACTCCTGTCTCCCACCTTTCCTCACCTCGCGTCTGCGATTTCTCTCCCCTGTGCTCTTTGCTTGTCCGGCATGTTCAAACCCTGACAGAGTCGAGAAAGGCATTCAGCTCCCTAATCCGGGCTCCCTCTATCAGGAATGCTAATACATGTGATTGTGTGACCCGGCGAGGCCCGGCAACATCTGCAGGAGCCTATGGCGAGCCCCCACCCTCACACACCCACCCTGGCCCCTGCCTTTGAGCGTTCACTCGCTGCCATTATTTCATTGTTTCACTTCACGCCTGTGACTGGGCAATGCAGTTAACCCTCTGCTGCTCAGGCCAGGCCGGCTGCAGTCATACACAGAGGGCCGGAGGGGTGCTGAGAACAGGCCTTCCTGCCCATCTGGACCCCAACACACAGCTCTGTTTACTTATGCATTCCACGAGTAGTCCAATGCAGTGCGTTCATACAGTCCATTCAAAGGCGTGATCACCCCCCCTCCCCTTCCCTCTCAGCGACATCAAGAAGAGGAAGCTTGCTCCTCTTCAAGACATCCTGGTGTTAGCCAATGAAAACCTGTTATTACATTTTCACCCCACCCCTTTGCCAGGTATCGGAGTTGAAAGAAGTGATTGTCGGCTCTGTGTCTGTTTTTCAGAAAGATGAATTACTGGTAAAGCGCAACTGACAAAGTGAATCTGTGTCAGGCTGGAGTGCTGCTGATTGAATTACCCTTCTCCTCAGCCTGTATTCAAGCCGCACCACATCACACCATACCATAGACGGGCGACGGGGAAGATTGGATTTCTGTGCGCTTTAGTCACATCCTAACATTAAGCTATTAAAGCTTTAGGATTGTTCGACCTGTCAGAATTCAGCCTGTGTAATCTGTTTGTGCTTGATTCCAATAAAAAAAGTGAACATATCCCACACATATTATAGTTTTAGGCAAAGTTAGATTTTTGAGGAGAGGAAAGGCCACTTCAAAACGAATGTGATGTAACTGCATTTTACAGTATACTTCAATTTAGTACCTGTTGACGTTGGAGCACATTCATTTCATTAGAAATCCCTGCTCGAGTGTGATTAGCCATTTGTTAATAGCAGGGATTAAGGACGCAACCTACCTTTGACAGGAGGCAGCCTGAATGTGAACATGTAGAACTCTTCCATGTGAGGAGCGTTTTAATTGTCTAAATGTCAGCAAGCTTAGTTTGTTTGCTTCTTCAAAGATTTAATTGAAAGAAACCTTCACAACGCGACACTTTGCTTTTGTACCTAGCTGCAGTGCTCGCGGTAATCACCAGGGATCCACTGTTAGCGGGACTGCTGCCATCCCTGGCCCTGCAGAACACACACACGTTGTGTTCGTGCTGAAACACAGATTATGTCCGTGTTATCAAAAGCATGATTAATCATCGCATCTTTGCAAAGCAGGGGAAGCGTTACCATGGTGACACAAAATTATCCATGCTGCTTTGCATATCAACAGGAAAAAAAAGTTTACAATTTCCGTCCCAACTCTGGTGGAGCTGCTACAGGCCCCAGTAGCTGTAAAGAGATTTCCACTCTTTTGGGATTCTGTGTCTTCCTCCGACCTCTGTTGTTCAGCTCAACAGGCAGTTTTGCTCCAACGCTCTTAGCCACAGTTCAGCTTTTCTGGCCTTCTCTCTCTGTTCAATGTCATTTCATTTTTCTTTGTGAATGTTTTTTTTTTTTTTTTTTTTACCTCTGCATTTGATCCCCACCTCCAGATGTAGTGATCAGTAGGTCTGTCCGTCTCTAATCATTTCATTTCTCCAGCACAACTTAAAAAGCATGTCGGATTATTTAAATAAAACTTCACAGTCTATCAGCCACTGAAGTGATGCCTTTTGATATTTTAGATTGCCGGGGGATAAGTCATCTCCTGATGACTTTTGTACCACATTATCATTGGTTGCTGTTTAAAATTGCCTTACCTGTCTTTTAAAAGAATATGGACAGACTGCGAAATCTACATCATAGAAATATTAATGGATATTTTTAATCAAAAAAGAGATTCTAAACTTTGAATCGGTGAGATCAAACTTTAATTTGATATTTTCTGTTAGGAGTCTCTTTGTTTGCCAGTGAAGCAGCGTTATCTAGTAGTTGGAACTTATTTTCCTGAGGGATAAGTGAAAGTTATGTATAGAATAAAATCAAATTAATCTATCCGCCTTCAATGGATATATAAATATGAGTGTAACATATAGAATTCCTTTCAAACTATAGAAATCGTTTTTAACTAATATAGCAGCCATGATACTTGGAAATGCATGTGAATGATTATGTTCACATGCATATTAAAATATTGTGCTGCCACAATGTGAAGTAATTGTAACTGTATGGAGATGGAGTTTGTCAGAAAATGAAGCCACATGTTTTAAACCCCAAAGAACCCTATTCCTCAACACACTTTGCAGTTCCACAGCTGGGAGAAACTTTTCAGACTGACTTTGTGTTTTCCTTTATACAGATATAGGATACAAAGTTACAGGATGTTTGACTCTGTGTCATAGTTTCTTAAATGAGGCAGTTAAGATATGTCCATGTGCATTTTAGTTTAATGTTCTCCCCCATCATTCTGTGTGATACATCATTTTCCTGTTCCCTGCAAAAATGATTTAAACTGGATATGAGCCATAGGGGAATAAAAGTGGGTCTGCCGTTCCAGTTCCCTTGATGGCTCATTGAAACCAGGGATTGAAGCATATATCCTCCATTTCTGAAATCAAACATCTCACCATAACAGACCCGTATAGCGTTCATTCCCTTCTGCTGCTGCATTATGTACACATCCTCTGACACTGTTTCTAATCTGCACGTTCTAGATACACTCTGTTTAAATATATATAAATGTTTGAATGAAATAACTGCAGATTACAGCCCCCCCCCCCCTATTCCTTTGTTTACAGACATGTTTCAGGGTTTCTAGACGGTTTAAAAGGAATGGGCGCTGCAGAGCCAAATTGGATCTGGGTATGTAAATACTGCTCTGATGTTTAATGAGAAACAAAGTTAGCTAATTATAGCAGCTCTGAGAAACATGAGGAGGACAGTGGGAAATGTTTCCATCACTCCCTAGCTCTATAGATTACTGCCTAATTGCCTCAATCGAATCAGGCGGAGACATTAGCCAGAGAGGCAGAGAGTGAGAGGGAGAAACATGGGGATGGGGCTGATTACACGTATCTGTCGGTGGCTCTTTAGATAATCCAGCGGAGGACCAGCGAGCCGGGCTTTCTGACATGGCGTGAGCCTGTCTGTCGTCTTTAGTCGGTGTGTCTCCCACGTTCTGCCGCCCCTCCCCCCGCTGCTGTTATGAAGGTGAGGATAGCAGGGTGCTGTATGCTCTCCTGCCACGCCAGCCAGCTGCAGAGGTGATTCATGCTCCCATGCGGAAGTTTTTCAACTATAATTATATATAGTTCTGACACATGTTTATGCCTGATTTTACCAGACAGCCTCTCCACTAATGGCATGGTAGTACATAACATCCTCCCAAACATTTGTTACAACAATATTTTTCTAACTCATTTTTTTTTTTATATGTGTAATTTTAAGTAATGGGTGGAAACGTGCACGGCTAGTGCGGCTGACCTGTTGAAGCTGTTGAAAATAGTTTTCTTCCCTTTATAAAGTCTGCACTTACCTACTTTGTCAAATCAGAGAAATCAAGACACAAAATGTAATGTGCAAAGGATTTATTTCCTCTCACTTATTAACATCTCAGAAATAAGGTGGCGAGAGGACTTGTTTACTTTATCTCTGCTAATTTCTGTTAACAGGAAGAAAAAGTAGACTTTTGTGTTTACGGCTGTTTAAAGCTGTGTCCCGCTTCTGTTTTGGAGGCAGGGTGATAGTGGTGGAGTTGGTGGGTAATAAGAAGCTTCATCGGATCTGTTTCGTCCTCAGAGCACAATGATATTGAGGTCAGCTGTCTAAAATGATCTCATGTTAAGGAATCGGCGAGTCAGCAGGGTCAGAGCAGAACCGCCATGACAACACTTTCTCCACAGTGATAACGCTGCCCTCCTTTCCCTCCCCTCCACTTCCTCTGCAGGGCGAGCAGCAGAGAGGAGTCTGAACTGTATCTGTGCCCTCTTTCTTCTGCACTCTGTGAACAGAACGGTGCTGCCTTTTGTCTTCTCACAGAACCTCACGCGCTTACCGGGTGAAGGTGGCCTCGCATAAGATTAATTGGACCTTTACAGTTCTGATTCAGAGCGGCGTGGCTAATCCTCACATCTGCTTTAATCCGGACCAAACATGTGAACGGCTAGAAATAGCCAAGAGAAAAAATAGCCTTTTTTCCCTGGATGTCATACGTGTAAACTGAAGGCCTGAACAGTCCCGCCCTCAGTTTCCCAGGCGCGGTGGAGGAGAGCTGTTTGTAAGAATTCTGTGTGATCCCAGCAGATTCCTTTTTAACAGTTCCGTTGGGAAAGTAGGCACTGTAAACAGATAACGGCGCTCATGCAGAAAGGGCCGGAAGTGGGAGGTTTTACTTGTCCAGACGTTTAGAGTGGGCGCCCTGGGTGTGAATCTTTGAGAAGTCACGTGGCCGTCAGTCTGGGGCTGTGCATTGATGTTGCTGCTCATTTACATTGCACCTCTCCCTGCTGTATGGATTCAGCAGTTTGAAGTGAATATTTCGAAGCTCTGTGTGTTCGTGTCACTCTCAGTTCATGGAGCGCACGTCTGTGGTCATATCTCTTTTTTCGATCCAGAAATCAGACACATACGACCTGGCTCTCCCACTTTCTCGCTCTTGTACTACTTTCTCTCTGTTTCACACACACACACACACGTTCCCATAATTTATGGCTGCCGGGTCCTTGATCAATTGATAGCAGGGAATCCTTTGGTAAATAGAGTTTTAGACACATTGCCAATAGACCCGGGCTATTGATTGGAGTGTAAATTAAAAACTTAATCAGGTCTCTGAGATAAGATTTATCTCCGCCCCAAGCAAATTACAGGGCTGACTTGGAGACATAAAGACAGGCCGGTGGGCAGAAGAGCACTGCCCCTTCGCGGGTGCCAAGTCATGGCCACGATCCTCCTGTCGTCCTCCCCGTCTCTCCGCCGCTGCCACTCTCCACTCGGTTCTCGCCTTGTGGAGTAGATCATGGAGACTTTAAGCGGTGACATAATGGATGAAGGCTTGTCTTGTAATATTTAGTTAGAAGAGGCCGACTTAGACTCACACACTCTAAAGCATCTGGTAGACATATTCAACCAATATGTCTTATTGTTCCATGATGACTTTTAGAATGGCTGACCCAAGTGGGAAGTAGTTTTATTTCTTTATCATTTCGTTCTGTTTAGCAGTTTGTCTTGTTCAGTCTTGTCAATATCCCCCCTCCTCTCTCCCTCTTTCCCTCTCTCTTTCTCACTTTGTGTTTAATCACTTACTTTCATTGCTGCCTGCGATGAAATATGTAAATCATTACACGCGGCTTTTATCTGCTCAATAATATTCTCATCTTGTTGGGGTCATTTTACGCCACGATAAATTCATGCACATTCATACTCACGTGCTGTTGTCTATATTTTATACATATTAAGACAATCCTTGGGATTGCACATTGATCAGCATATGGATTTCCACAGTAATTGCTGAGGGAAATTTTCTCTGTCTCTACTCTTCTTCATTATTAATATTGGGAAATGGGTATACATTCAAAATGTCTCTGAGTATAATTTCGTTTTAAAAATAACGAGAGCGCTTTTAATTCATGCCGGCTAACACAGGGCAGCGCGCACACTGAGAACAGGGGCTTTCCTCAGGTTTCACAGATAAGGCAGACGTTCGCTGAGGATTCTGGGAGAGGATCCTCACAGGTATCTCTGTGGATCTTTCCCTCTGTAATTAAAACATACACCTTTTTTTTTTCCTCCTGTGACTAAGGCCGGCATTAGGCTCCTCACAGGGATTATAGCACTTCCCATTATCTCTGGTTGTACTCCTCATATGGAGAAGCCATAGAAATGACATTGACCCGCAGGGAGCAAGGCGGACAACAAGAGAAGATGGAGGTTGAGGAGGTCACAAGTCCATTAGCAGATACCCATAAAAATACATAAATATGAACAATTTGCAACACCCCCGAGGAGTCTTTGTATTGGCGCTGGTATATATGGAAATGATTTTGGGTTTGTGAAGTGCTGTGTAGAGGTCCCCAAAAGAGCAGTGCAACCTAACCCATCCAGTGGCTACATAATGGTGGCCAAACCTTTCTCTTTGTCTAGTTGTGGGGGAGGCTGAGACCATCAGTAATAGGCTTTTTGCCTGATAAGCCTGGAAAATACTCGTTTAGTTAGTGAAAGTGCAGAGGGATCCTGGCCTGATAAACCCGCTGTTTCCTTCTGTAATACCCAACAGCTAAAATCAATAGCTGGGATAATTCTCCCGCTAGTCGTCCAGTCTCCTTTATCTGGGGCCTCTCGCAACCCGTACACATGCGGGTGGTGGTAAACTGGAGTATGCCTCTTTCTTTATCAGAGGTTATATAGTTACACTTACATGTAACCTTGCTCTTTTTCGACACGTTTTTGGTATCGTCTCAGCGCCACCATGTCCCAAATCTTCAGCTGGGATATAACGCCTACCGCTCACCTCCCTCCACCTCGGCACCGAGTTCCTGCCGCTTTTCACGGTGCATGTGAAAGTTGCATCAATCTTCTCATCCCTTCCACCAGTGAAATGACCTGCTAATGATATGGGCCCAACTCCCACCGATCAGCTCAGGTGTTGTGTCAGAGTGAGTGCGGGTATAAAACTGGTGGGAGGAAGTGGCTGTCAGCACTAAATTCAGCCCTGCTAAGAGCTCTGTGCTCTGTCAACACAAGCTCTGTGTTCTGACACAGGGGCTTTATTAGTTTTAAAAATACAGCGCAGGTAGAGCCTCAGACAGAGTCACGGGATGGAAATGTTCCGACAAGAGACATGAGAGCTCTGTCATAGGTTTAGTCTGCTAAGTGCACGATGTTGATGAGGGTTTAATGTCAAAACACTCACGTTTTTAAAGTCGTATTTATTGGAATTTTCATCTCTAAGATTTCATTCCCTTCCTCATACACCGTTGCAGGGGGTGAATACAGAATCCGCAGCTCCGCTGTCCCACTTTAGCCGGCGTTATCGTTTTCGCTGGCAGGCTCTCCTTGAGTTAGATTCTGTGTAATCTCTCTGGCCATCACAGCACCTCGGTAAAATATGGCCTCAGGTGTTAGTAGGCAGGGTGGTTAGCCTGCGACACCGTTACCTAAAGTGCAGTGTATTAAAAAGCAGTCAGGGCCCTGGATCACAGTATATCACAAGGGAGAGGCAGCGATAAGGCCTGCCTGCCCGCCCGCAGATCAATGAAGGTTACTGACATCATATCACAAAGTGAAAGCGAGTACTGCACCCCTAGCTATTTATCAGCAGTGGATCGGACATGAAAAGGGGTGGAGGGGCGCGAGGACAAGACAGGACAGCACTGCTGTTGCTGACTCCTCCCCCAGACGGCTGCGAAGGCTCACATGTGACAGGAGATTGGCAGTGACATTATTTCTGGCATGACATGACTGTTGTCCGCATGTGTCTTCCGCTTCATTTCACTTGATCACTTTTGTAAATACTACAAGTTTGCCCGTACTATAATTTTGCTTTGTTGTCAGCATATCTAAGGCCACAGATTTGAGATGTAAGACACAGTCACATTAGCTCACTTCATCCTCTATATGTAACCCCATTTCCTTCTCTTTACCTTTCCACAGCCTTATCGGTTTATTGCATTATACATCGTAAAGTCCATATTCTCCTCGCTCACCTCTCCATTAGTATGGTAGTATTGAGCTGTGCGTGCGTGCGAAAGCACTTCTGCGTGTCCATGCTTAGGAGATCATGCTTACAGGTACTGTATGAGTTCCATTTATCAGCTGCCTGGGGCACAATGTGGAGGATTTCCCCCAATGGGTTAGTGTGTAACTGCTCTGTCAATACACGCTTGTCAAGGCTGGGAGAGTGTGGGGGGAAAAGGCCCCTCAATCCAAGGCACTGAAGCCACTTATTGAGCAGCCAATAGCTATTTACCTCTTGATGGTGGCAGGCATAGAGGGGGCCCAGCCCGGTAAGAGCACCTCTGTGGTTCATTCCTGCTCGTTTGACTGCCGCTGCAGCCTGCCCCGCACCAAGCCTATCCCGAGCCAGGAAGCAGAACTAGTGGCTCAGACAGGAGACAGGGAGGTCTGTGTTTATGTGGAGCAGGTTGTCCTCTCCTGGCTCCTGGTCTTTGCAGGTCCTGGCTGTGTGTGCAGCTTGCTGCTGTAAAGCCCTGCTTCCTTTCTGGAATCTCAGTGTTGACAGAGAGCATCTGGGCCCTGGGAGAGCTTCCAGCCTGCTGGGTCCTCACATGTACACACAGAACGAGGGAGGAGAGTGAGGGAGTCACAGAGCAGGTTTCAGTTAATACACTCTGCATCTCTGTGTGGGATTTCCAACTTTGCTGCGCCCACTGACCTGCACTCAGGGACCCGTCGCTCACCCTGTCACACTCCTCCTTTCACCACAAGTACCTTGAGGTGGTATGTTTTATGAATGAGTGTTTTGATGGGTGTTTCTTTTATCCTCACCTACGATGATTCAACAAAGAAAAGAATGTTGTCAAGGAGGTGTTCCTCTTTCCTCTTCTCCTTTGTTTTCTTAGCCCTTCTTGTTCTGGTGAAAATCCCCCTTTTTTGTGGGCTGTGCAAATCCCTGCACTGTGTGCTGGAGTTATGGGTCGCCTGTCAGGACACGTCCCATATACCTGAGTCACAGACAGATTAGTTAACCCTCACAGTACTGTCGAGGAGGAATCTGAAAAAAAAAAGAAACTGCACAGCTGGGACTCAGCTATGAAACAGAGCAGAAGGGGAGGGGGGGGGGGGTTGAGCCATACGGTGTGAAATGTGCCACACATGGACCATGAGTTCAGCTCCACAGGCTTTATCACCCAGAGAAGTTGCGTTCACAGCCACATGGTGTAGCCTGTGCATTTTATGTACGTTAAACTGGAATGAAATGTCAATTTTGCACAGAGTAAGCCGTACAAGAGCAGGCAGGGCGAGTTGTCCCGCTGCTAAAGAACAGCTGTACCAACATGGAGAGGGGAAAAAGAGCAAGAGAAAACACATTATATCAACATTTAACAACAGTTGCTCTGTAATCTGGTATTACTTCCATAAGCAAAGGAGCGGCCTGTGTCGGGCCAGAGCGAACTCGGATACTGTTGTGGCAGGAGGAAGCCAAGTGCTTTCAAGAGGTTAGCCCGAGATGTGAAGGTCCACAGACTCATCTTAATCCAGGAGGCTTGTACTTAATCGCTTTTGATGTGCATGTGAACATGACCTGCTTCAACATTCCAGCGCTGACCACACCAAGTTCAGAAGACCACGGCAGGGCTGAGTAGAGGGACAGGGGTGAGGGGAGTCGGGCGGTGGGGGTGGCTTCAGCTTGCACTAATTGGCTGCCAGGCTTGTCCATACAGCCTGGGGCAAAAGGAAGACCCTGCCCCTGATGCCCCCACCCACTGTCTTCCAACTGTCCTTTTCCAAGAGCCCTTCCTCTTTCTCCAGGCCCACTTGCGTCTTGACAATTTTCTTACGTGTTTGTGTGCGTGCACACTGTGTAAGCTGGCACATTATTAAGGGGAATTCCAGTGAAAGAGAGAAGTTGAACAGAGGAGGGTCTGTCCCAAGGGTTCTGCTGTGGGTGGCATCCTAGCATTCTTCTTTGTGTGTGATTCCTGCCCACACTGACCCTGTGTATGTCTCTGGCGCAGTCAGTGTTGTATTACTGGCTGATGGCATGTAGGACTCTTACATGGAGCATGAGAATTCCCATCTGCCGCCTGTTCGCTGAACTGGTTGCGGAGGTTTGAGGGGACTTGGAGCTGTTTGCCGACCAGGCTTCGGGAGACTGGGTTAGAGAGATTTGGCTGAGGCGGACGAGGGCTTTGCAGTAAGGCAGTCATCCAGAGTGACAGAGCACAAAGACGGAAAGGGAAAGACGAGGGTAATAGGAGCAACAGGGGATTAACGAATGAGAAGTCATGACTTGGCATCTGCGAGTGCAGTTCACACACAGACGCACACGTACACATGCACAGTAACTTTGCTGTAGCGGGGAGAAAAGGCTGGCACACTGGAACATTTTGCCAAGGCACTGGAGAGAAGTGCAGGCTGCGCGTATGTCTCTTCCTGTTTTGTTCCTGCGTGTGTGTGAGAGAGAGAGAGAGAGAGAGAGAGCTCTAGAGTAGTTCAGGTGCGGTTAATGTTGGCACCAGATCTTCAGGCCCGCGGCAATAAACAACAGAGCAGGCAGGAGGCCAGATGCAACTCCACAAACTTTTAACCTCTCCCTCAGCTAATCCCTCGCCACACTAGTAACTCTTTCTTTTTTTAACTCATTCTTTCACCTCTCACTCTTTCTCTGTTCTTTCTTTCTCCTCCCACTGCCTTCTCGTCTTCCTTTCTTTCTCTCCCTCTCTCTCCTTTAGTCCCACTCTCCTTTTAAGTGAAGTCACTGTGCTGACCTCTATATAAAGGCTGTAACACTACAGCTGTTACCAACTTCAAACAGCCAATGGCTCAGAGTGGAGCCTGTGCGGGTGTGAGGGGTAGAAATAATGTGCCTATTAAAACGAACTTAGAGCCCTCTTTACTCTCCAGGCTCCCTGGGTCTAAGTTGACCGCACCAAACCAGGCTTGATACTTACATCAGCTCAGCCGAGACGATCGCAGTGCAGCCGAGCCTAACCCAACCCAGCATGAGCCGAAGAATGAG
Source organism: Pseudorhombus dupliciocellatus (assembly GCA_016785235.1). Classification (NCBI taxonomy): domain Eukaryota; kingdom Metazoa; phylum Chordata; class Actinopteri; order Pleuronectiformes; family Paralichthyidae; genus Pseudorhombus; species Pseudorhombus dupliciocellatus. Next base: position 7,593,798 of record JAFBJW010009053.1, on the reverse strand, counting down.
CTAAGACAAAGACACTGTTCATTTGGATTCCACAGGATCAGTGTGATTTCCACTCTTTGATATGATCGTTCCGTGGTGCGGGGCAATAACAAAGGGCCACCTACGCTTCCTCGCAGTAGGCGCCGGTTACATCATTTGACTGGACGTCACCCAGCACAGCCTCCGTGAGAGAGCGCGCCGAGGCCCCCAAATTGTTCGCTAGTGGTTAGCTTTCTGTCGAACACCACGCTTTCATGTTTCTTTTTCCTGGCACACGGCAACAGTCAAACAGGAGTGAGCAGTGAGTTCACAAGGGCACAGTGGAGTTTTTAAAACAAATGAATGTGGGTCGGGCAGACTTGTTATTAGTGAGATCAAGATAAGTGGAAAAAGTTAACCTCTGCATTCATGGAACAAGTTAGGATGACAAAATCCAGGTCTGGTTCACTATGAATCACCTCGAGCCCCTATTAATAGCACTTGTTAAAATGGAGGTCGTCTTTTCTCCAAACGCTTACAGAATGTTTTTTATGATACAGAGAGGGAGCCAGAACCAAAATGGAAAGAATCAGCATTAGTCACCCCACTCCCATGTTCGTAGTATCTGCTTATAAAAAGGGGATTCATGATTTATTGTTTGTACAGATGGTTCTTATACCTTGACCTTTCCCCCCTCACAAAAGTACATCTTAAATTTAGATTCTCGGTCTTTGTCTTGTTTCTGTGCTGAGTGGAACGTTGCCCACTGTGACCAGCTGCCCTTTTACTGGGTTAATGTGTTTCCAATGGGTGCTATTGCCAACCAAAGCTCCTTATTTGCTTAAAGCATAAGCGGCATATTAAAAAAAAAGGAATAAAACATCTCACAGAAGCTTAGCGGACTTGTGTAAAACACTGTTATGCAATTGGCTTAACACCTGGGTTGAAGTGAGATACAGTGATGACATGACGGCATAGAACCCATGCAGTAAACACGGATCCATGTCCAGAGCACTGTCCAGCGCCTGATCTAATTATGTCATCGCGTTTCTCCGTAGTTAACCACACTCATTGCCTTTAGGGCGAAATTAGATGGTATAAGATGGTTGTTATGACATTTGTATGTCACTCGTGTTGCATATTAGTTACTACACATCTCCTCTTGACTGCTGCTGTGTGCGTTCAAGGCATTATTATCTGCGGGTCCTCCTTTTTGCGTGTGGATGTGTGTCAGGGTCTGTGTTTGTGCTTGTCTCTTGAGAAAAATAATTACAAGTTCTACGGGCTGTCATTATGAGCCTGGCTGTCCGGCCTTCCCCCCTGACTGCACGGCTGCAGCAGGTTAATTACATGTCTGATATTGGTGAGGTAACCACAGCGAGAACTTTTCCCAGCCTTGTGGACACACACTTACTTACTTACGATGAGCAGAAGTCTCGATGCTCCCCAATCTGGGATCATTTCTCCTTTCACAGTTTTTTCAGACACACTTATCTTTGAAAACTTTTTCAAGGCTCCTCTCGTCGTTTACCCCAGAGAATCCCCTTCCGATCCTGATGTTCCACGTTAGATTTGTCAGCACTGTGAATATGGATTTTGAAATTACCTTTCGAAAAAGAATGATACTTATTTTCAAAAAGTCCCGTGGACCTTTTCTGAATGATTGCAGCTAACCGCAGTCAAAGTTTTAACAGTAGAAGCATGTTAAGACATTCAGTGCGTTGCTTTTGTTTGAAAACCAGTTCAGAAGTATAATTAAAGCAGAAGAAGTACGCGTACGCCACATTCCTGGCTGAAGTGGATGAATGAGCAAGTCTCGGAATGGACATAACATTCCTTCTGGAACACCTGAGAGGTTAGGCGGATGGGGACTGTAAGCTAAGAGAATGCTGAGTGCAAATCTCTGTCGACACGCTGTGCCTCCTGCTCTGCTCCACCTGGGGAATGTGTTACTTAATGGGCCACAAAACTGCCTGGAGACCACGGCTCTCTTATCGCTGATATTAGATGACCCTGCAAAAAACCAAAACAAAACGGGAATCCATCATGAGGAATAAGACCCTCGCAGAAAAGTAGGATTGAAGGATTTTCTCCCTTTCTGAGGACAGGAGGAAAGAATGGTAGGTAATGTTATCTTGTTCACAGTTACAAGAATCCTGCTCGCAGAGGCAACGGGTTTCAAGTTTCTAATATGTATATAAAGTTTCACAGCACAATGGCTCTTTTGTCTAGAGCAAACTGAACACTCCCCCCTCCTTCTTTTCCTCCCTTCTCTTGTAAAAAAATGCATTCATGTACTTGTGGGGCTGCGAGGACTCAGGTTTCTGCTATCTTTGTGTGCCATGTCGTCACTCGCCCCCGCGAGTTGAAATGTGCATCTTGCACAGGCAGGCGCACTGCCAGGGCTGCTTCCAGCCATGGATTAGGGGGAATCCAGGAAACAACGGACTCCTGACAAAACAGCGGCATGACAGGTAACTGAAGTTGCACTGGGGAGAGAGGAGGCAGACGATAATTACAGAGCTTTTTGTTTTCTGGGCACTCTTAGCTGGCTACTTAAGTGCCTGATCTGAAATCTGTGCCTTGTAATTACAGTAGTGGGCCCCATTAGGGCAGAGGTCTTGGTGGGGATTATTCTCCTTCTCCTCTTTCCTCTATGTGTGTGTGTGTGTGTGAGGGAGAGCGAGAGACCTCCCCTCCTCTGCCTGCGTCATGTAGAAACCACAGCAGCAGTCAGGGCCAAAGGAGGAGCAGGAATGAGCCCTCCTCTTGTCTGACTGTCCCGTGTGCACAGTCACATTCACACTCGGTGCCAAATCCCAGAGCCACCAGGATCGTACCACCACCACCTGCATTTAGTGTGTCTGCCTCTCCTCCTGCTCCCTCCGCCCTCCCCCTTCCTGCCGATTCCATAATACCTTTGCTCCTCGTGCTGACTGGGAGAGATTTGTGTTGATTATGACAGGGTTGTCACAGTGATGAGTGTGCACGGTGGCGTGTGTCATGTCGAGTTGACAGGGACTTTTGGCATGGCGTCTGCAGCGGCTGGGCTGTGGGGAAGCTGGGCTAAACACCAGAACTGTGTCACCAGGTTGATGGAGCCGTGCCAAGAGATTTGCTGGTGGAGGTCAGAGGATAAACCTCGGTGCCGTGTTGGCACGTGAAGGTATTTTTATGCCACCGGACAGAGAAATACAGGAAACGCAGAATGAAGGAAATACGAGACTGAGAGAGAGAGACAAGGACAAAAGTGCCCATATGACGAGGAGTTAGGGCTTAAAGTGGGTCAGTGTAGAAAGGTCACCAAATGCCTCCTACCTCTAGGCACAGAGACACAGATCTATCAGTTGACATTAGATAGATTCTGCCTCTTTAAGCTGCTCGCCCTGCTAATAGATTCTTAAGCACTGGCTTTAGTGCATGTTAAACCAGGATTACCCAATCAATTATGGTCAGTACAAACAAGGATTACTTAAAACAGTACATTTTTCTTGTTGAGAGGCTAAAAGCAGAGTAAATGGAAGAAGCAGCGCTGCTGTTGATGTGAAGAGCAGTCACGATGGGGTCACGATGACCTCAGACACGGGCACCACGGGGACACGCTTTGAATCCTCATTTGCCGCAGATAGAGATTCTGAGGTTTGTGCTATAGCTGATGATTCCGATGGCTTTCCTTTAAGAAATGTTGCTCTCAACATGGGAGAAACTGTATGACCTTTAAAGAAACACTATTTGCACTGTACACAAATATGTGTTAAGAATACAAGTTTCTCAGTGGGTGTGGAGGAGTGTGAGAGTGGACCAACCCTCAAACTCACATACTCGCCCTTTCTCTGAACTCAGCTTTTGTTTACATCTGAATCACAATCAACAGCTGTAGCCTCCTTCACAATACCCAGCAAGTAAGGACATATATACTTGCCAAACCAGATCCCTGCGCTCATGTGTGTCGGTGTTTACACATTTGCTCTGTCCCACGTGAATCACCGCACACACACACACACCAGCACACGCCTTAGAGGCTGAAAATACATAACCTTAGTAGCCAGTGAGGCAGATGTATTGTCTCGGAGGCCTGAGATAGCAATATTATGTGTCATTTCAAAGAATGCACTGACTTTGAAAAGAGCGTGTGTTGTTTTAACCTCTGCTCATGTGTCAGTCTGTTTTAGAGAAGTCAAAGATGTGAATAATTGTGTAGGATGCTACACAGTCAAACTCTCTCTATCTCTCTGTCTCTCTCTCACACACACACACACACATTCACTCACTCACACACGTGTACATGCTCTCTCTCTCTCTCTCTCTCTCATTCAGTTTTCCCCATGTTGTCAGGCAGCGCTGAGTGACTGGTGACTAACAACCCTCTCCTGTGTAAAAGGTCAGCGGGCTCCTTGGAAAGAAACAGTCAGCTGTCTTTTTGGAAAACAACTGCTCTCAGAGCATCCAGTTTGTCCGTCACTCAGCCATTTCTAATTACAATGCATTGTTAATACTGGGGAAGGGTTTTTGAGACATTCTGTTCTAGATTGAAAGATAAAGTCTTCGCAGTCATACTAGAAAGGCAAGGTGCACTGTTCCTGGGCAGTGCTTGTGGCATTAGTGGCATTATCAAAAGCTGCTTCCAAGGGCTTCATATTTCAAATTATGTTTATACTTCCCTCTGTTTGACTGGTTGAGAGGCAAGCGAAGGACTTGAACACAGTCGGCTTTGTGAGACCGTGCAGGGAATGTTAACTAAGTTGCTGTGCGGCTAAGTGTTTTGGTCAAATGAAAATCAGTGAATTCAAACACAATTCAAAGGTAAAACAACCTCCCTCCCCTCCTCAGAAAAAAATGACTGTTTGTCCTCATTTTGAAATGAATCTTACTTAATTAAGAAGCAATGAGAGTCCACAGATAGCGTCCCTTAATTAGCTTAGGCTGGCTGCTGTAACCAGATCCACTGCATTAATGACAACACAGCCAATGTGAAAAGCATCATTGTTCTCAAGATAATTGTCCTTTTAGTTAACGCGGCCCGGGAAGGGCTCTCCTTGTTAGAGGAGCTGGCTGGGACCAAGGACAGCCGCAGGCTGGGAGGCGACCGGGACTGATACTGGCCCGATGCCCGGTGTGACAAGCCCACTTGTGCCCTCTGCTGAAATCCCCTTGGTATGCAGTGGAATTAGCTGTCCCCAGGGTGTGGCACTAAGGGGGTTGGTCATTAATTATATACCCTGAATCTTAACGAATGAGTAGCAATCAATAAAATAAAGCAGATATATGCAAATAGCATGCTGATTATACTGCCTAATGACATGTCATGTTGTTGGCAGGAGAGAGCGCAGGGAATACAACTAAGGAGGGAGATGGAGCAACAAAATGAGTGAAAATAGCAGCCTTGTCTCACGCTCAGAACATCCACTAGTTCAGAAAAATACAACCCTGTAAATACTTTTACTACAGTTGCTCCAGCAGTGGACTTTCTTGTTTTGGACTATGGACCTGCACTGCTTCATTAGTGTGTTAGATTCTATTTCAGATCTTATCTTAGTAGTTTTATGTTTCTCTGAGACACAGGATGCAGCGACTGTCAGCCAGGAAATGGTGTGAGACTCCAGGGTTGGGTCAGCTGGAATTGGAGAAAAAAAATCCAGTAAAATCCAGAGTGTGAGGTGTAGGGTTGTTAGTGGCACCACTGTTGGGAGGCTGATAAGAGCTATGAGGGAAAAGAGGAGAGGTTCGTTCACCTGCTTGGAACTCTGCCCCTGCACTGAGATCTCCATTGTATCCAGCCAGCTGGAGCTGTTTGAAACTCTATACCTGCCTTTAAGCAGAGGGAGGGCAGCCAAGAATTAACTGCTGCCTCATCCTGGCAGCCGTCAAGGATGCTGTCTGCCTCCATTCATGGCGAGCGTGAGAGGGCAACGAGGGAAGAACAGGAAGGGGAGGGGAACAAACATTGCTGGCAATGGGTGCCACAGAAACCTGAGGGAAACTTGGAAGAAAACAGGACTAAGAGAATATCATCATTAGGCTCTTTACATTGCATGTGGAGTTTTGCCTCTGTGTGACAGAGGTAGAATAGAAAAATGCATGTCTGCACTTCCTCAAAGAGAATACATCTTGCATTGGTGAGTAGTGTCAATTTCATGGCCCGGCTTTGTCTCTGCTTGGACCGTAGTTGGTAAACGGATATTTGATCCGTTATGAAAAGTCTTAGCACAATGCTGTTTACATTTGGCTACCATTAAATGATTTCATCAACCAAAAAAGGTCCATGTTTGTGAATAAAACATTGACCATCTCAGCATTGGTAGTAGTTATAGTGCAGCTACAGATAACCTGAAAATAATGATTGTTATAGATTTTACCATCGTGGCTGCACATAAGGTTTGTTTACATGCCCCCAGTCTTCTAGTCTTTCTTCAGGGCCTGAAATCTAAGACCAGGTACTTCAAGAGGCCAGGACAGTCCAAGGAGAGGCCAGGGAACAGGTGGTGACCCTGTGCTGCCTAAGAGTATATTATTGACCAAGGTCCAGCGTCCAGATTGATTACTTTATTGTATTGCCATGAACCTCACTGGCCAGAGACCTCTGGTTGACCCTGGATGGACAGAGCATCGCAGTGACCCTCACCTTAGCTAAAGAGTTATGTGGCTTTGACCTGCTCCCTAATGGGGAGGTCTTGACCCACTCAGCCACTGGCTTCAGAACAGAGCTAAAGTGGGCCTATGCCTCTCCTTCCATGGTGTCAGCTTCGGTAATTTAGAGGCTGGGGGTAGGCCAGGGTCTCGCACGGGAGACCTTGTTTTTGGACTGACCATGTCCTGATGTTAGACCTTCTGCTGACCTGCCAGTGTTCATTGTGTCAGCAGCATGAGCAGAGCGAAGGAAAATGTTAATTAATCTTCACCTAACTACACAAAAATTGTGGAAAATCAATACATCTATCAGATGTCCTTGCTTTCAACTAATGGTCCAGATGGATGTTTCATGGTGAAGGGGTTTGATAGTTGTTATAGTTACCATGCCAGAAAGGTTTTTGTATGATATCGAATAATTTGTATGATGATAAAACAACAACAAAAAAACCCCATCTACATTCTATCTCTGGTTTTCTGCATGTAGGACTTTTAAATCGCAAGTAAAACTTCTTGTTTGGTGCAGCAGTGTTCTGGGCTGAATGCCACGTTGACTAACCTTGTGCCCTGTATAAACAGGGAGAGACATCAGGCAACACAAGAGAAACATCCTTTACTCTCGTAGAGGCTGTTTCCCCTACCATCGCTTCCTACTTCCACTTAGCTGACAGACAGAATATCTGTCAGACAGGTTTTTCCTGTGCTCTACATTAACTTTTTTAGTTGTCAGCCCCAGCTTCTCATCAGGAAAAAAACAACAACCATGCACCAAACAAGCTGGGTAAACAGTTGAGTCTGTAATGTCTCTTTCCTTCTACCCCCTCACACTGTCTCCCCTCATTCATCGCCTTTGTTTAATTTATTCATTTCCTCACTGGAAGTTTCCCAAGATTTCCATCAAAGGTGCGTGGTGAGAAAGGGAAGCTTAAATGTTTGAATATCACAGTCTTATTTTTAACAATGCATGTACATCACACACGAGAAGCCAAAATACCTTCTCACTTAACAATGCAGATTTATTTCTCATTGCCATCTTTAGCACTTGTTTCTACCCAATAACTGGCGGGCATGGCTGCTGAGTGGAGAGGAATTGATTTACTTTCCGTTTGAAGTGGATATCGTACTCCTGTTCAAAGCAGCATGTGAAGGCCGCTTTTCTTTTGAGCAAGAAACTCCTCGTGACTGAGGCTCAGTGGCGAGGAACCCCCCCACCCATCCACCCCTCCTTGTTGCATTACTGAATGAACAGTCAACGCTGGCCACTGTCTGCCTTCACTCATTCCATATCCATCGCCCTGCAACAATCAGCGTTGTCTTGTATCGTTCTTAACTTTTCGAAAAATAAAGAGCGCAGTGATTCGTTGGGAGTGTGACTTCCCCGCACTGCATGTTTGAAAGGCCTGATTGCAAACTACTGTGTGATTCATGGTTCACGCAGGGGCCTGGCAACAGAACACGAGAGGTGGTAGCATGTTTCACGGCTTCTTCCTGCGTGCCCGGTCAAAGAGGGGAACGTATGGCCACACCCACACACACTGCAGGCGCTGCGGTTAATTACCAATAATCATATGGTGATGGGCAGGAAAAACAGATGTTCCTCCAAATACCTCCCTCTCTGTGCTCCTTCAGCCTCAACACGCACCCTCCGCTTCCTGGTGTTGAACAAAAACATTTCTTACCCAAGCGATTAAACAAGAAACGTGTCGACATTAAGCGGCTTTCATTAAGACCCCGCAGAGCCTCTCTGATGCTCCTGCAAGACGCACATCACGCTCCATCACCCACCCTCCTCTTGCTATGTCCCAATTAACACTCAGCCCCATTACATTGATTGGGAGAGGTGTAGTATTGGCGATGTGGGCCATGACCACATTGATCACATTGACCCACCATGTGAACCATGAGAAAATGTTGAGCTGCAAATTTCTCACTCCCAATAGTGGACTAGAGAAAATTGCCCGTGGACATGAGGCGTGTGTGCGTGTATTGTTGGAGTGTATGTTTGTATTCGTGTACCTGTGTGCACTGGGTGTGGCCGTGCCGTGTTGTGACAGCTCTCAGCATATGGGCTTTATGTGGTTTAAGGACCTAACAGGCACACGCCACACCTAAACTATACTCTTTGGGGGCACTCACGATGGAAGTGTCATGTTCCCCCCACACCTAATCCCACACGCACGCATTCACACACACACACACACACACACACACACACACACAGGCTCACACACACTCTCTCTCTCTCTCATAGCCTGTCAAAGGGCAAACCGCTGACCCACCTCCTGAAGGTGCACCTGGCATCTGTAAGTCCACTCCAATTACATCTCCCCAATTACAGGTTATGAACCAATTAGTTACCCTCTCGTTTTACACTGCTATCGTTCTCCCACCTCATGGCTCTGATATGGGGCATCTGGGGCAGGGGGTCCTCTCTTTGACAACCTTCAGGAGGCTGCTGGTTCGGGCCATTGGCTGATCAGCGTGGCTCGAGGGGGATTAAATGCTGATGTCCTTCTTTCGTTTGTTTTTATTTCTTTTGGAAGAGTTAATGGTTGACAAGAAAATACCTCACCCGAGAACAGTTGTCTGGAGGCAGCTGCCCAGCAAACTCCAGCATGCACATACATTTTAAGAAACATGCACTGGGGATAATTTGCGCTGTCATCTTGTAATTTGTAGTGGCACTCAACTTGAACTTTAGGGGTGAGCCAGTTGGCCCTGCTCTAATTCTCACCTCCTTGCTAACATGTTTTTTTTGTGTGTGCGTATGTGCAAAGAGGTGTGCATAAATGTGGATAAGCAAGTTTGCTCATGCACGGATGAATGGCTTGTTCTCACTGTTGTTTTATGCTTTGCTTCTGTAGTGTGTCTGTGCGTGCGTGTGCGTGTTGCAGTGTATAGTGTGCCTTGTGGCTTGATTCCCAGAACATGTTGGCATGTGTAGTCTCTTCACTGGGCCGAGTCCACTGGCACAGCAGCTTGAGTGGAAACTTGCTGCTGCAGAGTGACAATTCATTCATATTATGGTACTGTGTGTGGCTGCTTAGCCTCCCATGAATGCTATATATATATATATTATATATATGTGATATGTTCTTTATTCATGGGGAACTAGATGATCATTCAGCATTCAGAATTGCAGCGCTTTGGCTCTGATCCTCCAGCTTTTTCCGTTTCCTTTCGTATTCCAACAACATTCTTCCCAGAGCTAGATCTTGTTTATCGTGTTTGCTGACATGCTGTCTCAATGTCAAAACAATGACATCATTAATTAAATGTGTATTAAAGGCGCACTTCTTGGAGGGCACTAGCTAGAGCTGAATCTACTGCCACTATGGAAAGGTTTATTATCTCACAGACTTTATTTTTTTGTGGTCACTCCTGTCGTCGGCCTCTGAAGTTAATTATCATACTGTTCTTTCAAGTGCGTGTGCGCATGTGGTTGCAAACAGGAACTGTTATCCATTTCTCAAATTATCCCTCAAATATCACAACCATCAGATGTCCATCGGTCTCTTCCTTTTCCCTACATTATAAAGCAGTTCTTCAGTTGCACTCTGTCCTGAATTCACATTCATTAGTCACTGTATTCCATATGCCCTTGACACATGCTCCCTCTGACAGCCTGAATCAATGAACGTTATGTGTCATAGAGGTAATGCTTTGGTCCTCATCACATGCTTGCTTTTTTCCCTGTGAGAGGCCTCTGTCATTGGTTTGAGCCCCTGATTCTGAAGCTAATTATCCAGCAATGTAAATTACAGTCAGGTTGAGCTAAACCTCAGCTGCTCACACTGTCCGCGTGTCTCCTTCTCCTCCTTGTAATCAACGCTCCCCTTCACCTAAGCTCCCCACTGCGACTTCAAGCTAAGACGAGGAAGATAATTCTTTGTCTTCACCCCTTGGCTCCTTTTGTACTATTTTGCTTTATTTTTCATCGTACAATGTCGGACTCATTCCCATGAATTTAATGTGAGACCATATTTAATATTCAAGCATAAAGTGGTCAGACAGACTGGTGGAAACCTGAAGCGTTTTAGTACGTGCTTACACGTGCGTGGATCAGAGATGGGTGCCTGTCCTCTCAGGAACGTGGGGCTTCTCTTGCAATGTTTGACCTTCATTCCCCAGGTTCACGTGACAGATTCCACACGCACATATATAACACACAGTACATAAGGCTCACACAACAAGCACCCAGCTAATTTTATACCTCAGATATAGAGCCGACACCACTTAAAACGGCAGCCATATTTACAAGCCCCCGCAGCCCACGGAAAAGAAAGCCTGCAGCTAAACGGAAGCTAGCTACGACAATTTAAACCTCCGCTGTTCCAAGGCTGATGATTCCCTCAAAAGGGGAGTCTCACGATGAATCCGTGTAGAGTAGCGGCTCCAGTGCTCCCCTACCTAGCCTCGGTGGCGCTACGCTGTGCTCAGCAGGCGACCCAGCTGGGGCCCAGATGTGGCAGCCATGTCATGCGGAGCTGGGAGGCAGAAGATAAGAGGCCGATCGTAGGCGTGCTCCTTGGTCTCGGGTCTGTTCCGCAGCGGTTCAACTAGATGTTGCGGTCGCTGCGATCTGAACTTTGACAGCCCATGTCATGCTTAATGCCTCACTTCCCAAGTACAGCTCAGTAGGGCTGATTTATATCTACCAGGTGCTACAGTGTGCGAGCAGCTCGGGGATGAGAGGAGGCATGTGGCCATTTCATTAGGGCAGATGAACAAGGGCTGCAGTGTGTGTGTGTGACGGCGAGGGGCAGGAGGCTGGTCTTTCTCAAATATAGCTCCACAGCGCTGGAGCTGTCACAACACTCAGGCCAGGCCAGGAGAGGAGAGGAAGAGGAGGAACTTATTAACACGCTCCACATATCTTAAAATATCCCGGCAGTTTTTGCTTCTCCCTCGCTCCCGTCTGTCTGTTCCCTCAGTTTCTCCCTCTTATCCACAGCGATGGGATTTTTGAAAGCGCCTCCAACCCGGGGGTCCCTGCCTCCCCAGATCAAAGTGCCTGGACACAACTGTGCAAAGTTTTGGTGGGAGAGCTGAGCTGCCAACGGCTTTAATGGCTATGTACTGTATGTGTTAGTTTTCCTTCAGGTGCCGTGCAGTAAAGAGCCTCTCACTCTGCTCCTCTGGCGCACACACACACACACACACACACACACACACACACACACACACTGGCATCTAATAAACGTGCACTTTGGAGGAAAATCTAAATTTTAATTCCATTTGCATTCAGACAGGTGGCCAGCTGAACCAGCGTCAACATGGAAGGTGTCCTACAGGACCTGCCTCTCGATAATACTGCATTATTCCGTTGACCCTTAGTAGTTTGATGGCGGCAGCTTTCCCTCATGTGAGACATTGTTCTCTGTGGCTCCACTAACTCACAGTTAGTGCAGACAAACACAAATTACTACAGCAGGAGGATCTGTTGTCACTTTACCTCTTTATTTCCCGCCGAGCTGCAGCGTCTTCTCCACACAGGGGTCTCTGAACACTGTGGTCGGCTCTGTCAGTGCGCAGCGTAACTACAGAGATGCTATTTGATGTTCCTTCGCATGCTTCAGAGTCAAGTCACTTCGAGTCAAGTGCTGAAGTGTCTTTCAGCGTTGCCCTCCAGGCCACCTTGTTATACACTTAACAAGTTGTTTTCTTTTTTGTTTTTCCTTCCCTTTTTTCGTCTGTTGACAGTCCCTCATCACTGCTCCACCCAGAAGGAATGCACATCACCTTCCAACGTTTGCCTCGGAATCTGTCCTTGTAAACTGTCGGGCAAGCTCCGCTCCCGTTTTAAGATGACAGTTGCATTGGGACCTGATTTACGAGTGTTCTCTTTTATAAACTGCTAGTGTAAAGATTAGGCATCCGATTGGCATGTAAATGACTGCCTGGTGGGTTTGTCCTCCTGAAGACACATTAATGTTTCGCTTTTTTGTCACAAGGAAAAACCCGTAAGATGTTGCGGCAGCGCGCAGTGGAATCTAAAATACATTTTGGCGAGTGCCTTTTTCCCTCCTCGGAGATGAGAGTTATCCGTTTGTGATAAATGTAATTCCACATGTCAGATTCCATTCTGTTTATTTCCAACAAATAATCCTGGTTAGCAGCAAAGCACAGTGCAGAAGTGGCACATGCTGTGACTAAGCGTGAGCACTAACTGGAGATGTCACAAGCATAGCCATGAATCAGAAGTCAGTGATGTCGATTAAGTTTGGGTGGATTTTAATATTCATAGCAGGCCCGCTATCACGCTCCTTTGTCATTCCAACATATGAAACAGTTTTTGTTTTTAGAGTTTGGAAATATTTTTTTTCTCTCTCTCTTTGCTTTGTTGTATTCCCTGTGTGTGTTTTGTTTTTTTGACATCCAGTGTCCCAGCGTCTCCTGCTCACTTCCTCTTTTAAAACACAGGGCACATTATTTTAATTTTATTAACTCCCATAATTCAGCAGGGGAAGGGGGCAATAGAAAACACTGTTCCCCTGAGGTTTATTGTTTAAAACGGGTGCAGTTCTTTCCCAGGATAAGAGCTTCAGCTAAGCAGAGAGGAATTTGGGCCAGGCCTCATAAAAAAAAAAAAAAAAAAAAAAAAAAAAGTATTTGTGTACCAGAAAGATTTTCTCTTTTCCTTTCTAAATCTTTGTCATTAATGACTTTAGCAAATGTGAAGTGGGGAGTGAATGGTTTGGCTGTGCGAGGTCTTCAAAGGAACCCTCTAATTATTTATCCAGGATATCCTACTCTAGAATTAGAGGCCAGGTCACCGTCGGCTTTCATGCCTTTTTTTGTGCAAAGAAATAATTTCCACATAATGGTTTCACTGGGACACCGTGTGTGTGTGTGTGTGTGTGTGCGTGTGTGTGTGCACGCACATGGTGAGATATATACTCACACAAGCGTTCTGTGTGTGGGACTGAACCGTATTCCTCAGTATGAGCTGCGTAAAAGAGATAGCAAGTTTCCATTTTCCACACATAACACTGCGTGACTTTCCACATCTCTGCTCTCTGCCTGGACAGCTTTCATCCACATTACTCAGGTTTCCTGCTCATTTGGCCTTCGCATGCCTTCTTAAATGGATCCTATCACCCTGCTCAGGTTGAGACACTTCACCGACACTGGGCCCAACCCTCAGGCTTGTGACACTGCCTCGCTGGTGATTCTCCGTGTGACTCTAGTCAAGCCCTTGTACCACTTTACCTTTAAAGTTCAATTCTAATTTATCTTTGTCTCCATTCGCTCGAGGACTATGTCCCCTGCAGTGGATGTTTGTTTAATTCCATGTGCCAGCGGACCCTGTGTTTTATCAGGGGCAGGACTGGGTCATTACTACTTACTTATTAGTTTTGCAGATTACAGAGAATTATGTTCTATCTGTGCATGAGCCTCACTTGGAGCCCTGTGCCCTACTCTGTGCTCCTTACACAACAACCCAGAGTCACTAGGTTGTTCTGAGGAAAGAGACACACATGCACTTCCTCTTCCTCCTGTCTCTCTGTCAGCAGGAGCTGTGTATGTTGCTCAGCATAGATGAGTATGTTGTGTGTATATGTGTGTGTTTGGATGCAGTTAGCTTTTTTTTTTTCGGTGGGGTGGGGGTCAAATCCCGTGGTGGACAGACTGCTGATGGTCTCTGCAAAACATTTACATAAAGCCCACAATTGTGATAATAAACCTTTTTATCATTTGGCTCTCAATCAATAATGTGGCTTCTTAAGGTTTAATATTTCAATGGTATTGATCATTTTAACAACTGTGTTTGTGGTTGGCCTGCTTTAACTGCAGTGCTGCGGGAAGGTGTGTGTCTGTGTGTGTGTGTGCGTGTGCGTGTGTGTCACCATGTGATCTGTCCTTTTAGGCAGTCGTTTTCTAGAAGGCCACAAATGTTTCTCACCAGTGTGATCCCATCTTTGACATTCTTCTCCATCTTGTGCTCTTCTGGACACACTTTTCTGCAGCGTCTTCCCTATTCATTTTACATTAATCAGTCTTCGCGTCTCTTAATCTACCACCTGATCCTGTTACTATGGAAGAGAAACGAACTGGAGTGAGAGCAAACAGAAGCTCTGAAAGCACTGGAGTTAGCAGATTTTACTTCCATCCTCTCTTGAGAGAATGTCTGCTTCCCGCAGATATAAATAGGGGCAGATTTGATAATTAGTTGAAATGAAGGTCCTGGGGCTCGAAGACTTTGATCAGCACATTTCCCCCCTTGTCCCTGACCTTTCATTGGACACGTGTCTTGAGTGCTCTCACTTTCTCTCCAGCTCCGTATCTCAATCTCTCTCGATCTATCTGTCTTCCCTCTTCTGCTTCCTGCCAATCTGCAGATGCAACAGAAACACAGTTGTGCATGCCATGCATCTGCAGAGGGCTTTCTGGGGGTTTCTCAGTGTTTTTGCATTTAGAAAAACTTCCCAAGGATCAAGATCAGTGTGTTGTTTTCTGGTTGATTAGTACCAGACAGACCAGGGTACAAAGTATCAAGTGTCCTCTCTGCCTCTCTGCCTCTCTGCATTCCACACTATGGGAAAGTCGGCGCTGCATGCGAATGGATGTGATGTTCCATGTCAGACTGTTGCGAATCATTCAGCATCCATGTCTGCTCATCGAAAATCAAGCAGAAATGGGGGATGTGTATCTTACTAATCTGATAAGTATTTGAAAGACACATCTCCCCTCCATCTCTCTCTCTCTCTCTCTCTCTCGCTCTCTCTTTTTCTCTCTTTCTTTCTCCCCCTCCTCTCTGTCTGTCTGTCTAGCAATTTCACTGATGCCCTGCTGAGTGTATACTGTGTGAGCGTGCTCTGTGCACTGAGTTGCCTGGGGGCAAACGTTTGTTTGTGCCCGATAGCCCTGCTCTGATTATACATCAATACCTTAATTCCAAGGATAATTTATGCTCTTATAAATTACAAAGCTTTCTTAACAAACCACCCGGGACACAACGGGAAAATAATTCAGTGCGGTCTTTCAGTGATACCTCGTGGCTGAAGTTTTGTGCATGGGTTTCATTTTGTAGTTGAAATCCCTCCTTGCAATTGTCACTGTGACTTTAACGCTGTTTTCTCTCTTCTGTTGTCTCTAACACCACCCATATTTAAATCGAATATACGTTGTCTGCTCTGAGTTTTACAGTAAATGATACGAGCCTCCTCACATTTGCACTCATAGTGTTCCGCTGAAGCCCCCCACCCATGCTGCTTGCTAATTGGCAGGAGACTGGGAGCTTCCTGCTGTGTGTTCGCTGCTTCCCTCTGCTTTGCCACCCCACCAGGTCTTTCACCAACACTCTGCAGAGCCCAGTAATTAACCCACAGCTAATTAACTACTTCTAATTACACCAGCATGCTGTTTCTATCACACCCTCCAAAACTGAGGAAACACTCGTGTGCCATGTGTAAATCCCTTCTGGATGGCTCTGGATGTTCAGGCTGAGCTCTGCTCGGATCATTTAATCAGACTGCCCTGTGTATAAGTAACACGCAGTTCTCCTGATTTCACTGCTGCTTTGTCTTAAATCACTTTTCTCCCGTTCTGCAACATAGAATGGATTAGCAGAATTTGATGGTGTTGCGTGAAGAGTAAAATCATTTTCAAGGTTCTATTTCGAGTTTATTAACAAAGGAGGCAATTGATACTACAAACAAATCAATTTTGCCTTTTCTGGCCAGCATTGCTTGTTCCAAATTGTTACTAAAATTGAGTGCTGTGAAACTAAAACAATCAGCACACAGCCTCCAGGGTATTTGAGTTCACTCATATTCCTAATAAGCAAGGATAATTTCAGCTATGATATACAATGTTCGCGCCAGATCTAGTTTGATGCATGAAGCGCATGTAGAAATCATCTCTGAACTGCCTTTGCTCTGCCGCACCTCACACGCGTGGGTTTCCAGCGGCTGTAACGGGACAAAAGCTGCATGACTCAGTTCTGCTATCTCAGAGAAATGCACCCAGACATGCCAGCGACTGACCCTCTCTACTCACACACACTCGTGTAAACACACACGGCACTGCTCCTCCCTGCCTCAGACTCAACACAGCCATGGCTATTTCTGTTTCACAGACTGATAGCTCCAACTGAAGATCATTGATTTTACGGGAAGCCCTGTTTACAGGCTGAGTGCCATCGACCTGAGGTGACTTTTTGCCTCCTGCAGTCAGAGCAATACTGAAGCATCCTTATGTCTGCATTAGCAGAATAGTGGACACAATGTTTACAGCGCACAATAAACAACAATGTCGAAGATGGTTAATCGCTTGATTTACAGTGTTAGGGATCAGAGAGAACTCTATGTACCTGATATAATAATGCTCTTTGTACTGTGAAACTGCATGTGCATATTTTTACTCACGCAAGTCATCGTTAATGACAGCAAGAGCATTTATAATTTAATTCACTTCCTTTGATTATTACACAATTAGTAGGACACATCAGGGGCAGGAAGAGAAAACGTGAATCGAAGCTGCACAAATATAAACCCCCCTCGTCGCAAGAGGCGTTGTGTGTTAAAACCCGAATAAGCAAAGCCAGGTCAGGCATTAAGTCACCGAGTGCAATGCATGCATAGCCTTTATTGGTGATTAATTGGAACAAACCTATGAGATAAACCTGGGCCTCACTCTGCCTGAGGACTACAATGGTTCCCCCATCAATGAGCATGTCCCCAGTGCAACATCAAAGGCCTTCCCCTGCTTTATCAATAAGAGCCCTTCCTTCCCACATCTTCCTGTAACTTGCTTAGCGTTCACACCATTGATTTTCCAATAAGCGCCCCTTACCCTGCGGTGGCTGGCCAGGCTCAGTGATGGCTCAGAGACCAGACACAGACAGGCAACATCACAGAGGAACAATTGAAAACCAGATCTGGTTTATTGTGAGGGTTCCTCTAGGCGTATTAAGAAGCAGTGTCTTTCCTATTTAAAAAGGTGTTCCCTCCCTGCTGACATGCAGGCGGATAAGAGTGAGGGTCGTTTCTGCATGTTGCCCGTAACCAAGCAGTATTCACAGTTACGCCTGAGTCGGAGATAAATCCCCCAGGAAACCCATGGAGAGAAGGGTCCTCTGGAGGCAAGGCTGGGCCTTCAGGCAGGTGATCAGGCATGCTTATAATCAGATGGTTCCTTAGCCTTTAATTCCTCCCTCAGTTGGCAGGTAAATCCCACCTAATAAAAGGACCCATAACTTAAAACTTATCTCATTTTCCATCCCTACCAAATGACATCCAGACCCACTCCCTGACAGTGTTCATTAGAACTGAGGCCTTTTCACAAGGCCCAACCTTATCTGCGTTGTTCGGGTGGTGGGTGGTGGGTGGAGTGTGAGTTGTACTTTTTGTCAGTGGAGAGTGAAAGAGGGAGCAGGGAGACACTGGCATGAAGCCCTTTGAAGGCAGGTGGCAGCAGGAGTGTGAGTGGGGATCTGTGCATCGGCATGCTCTCCGTCAGATCAGCTCAGGAATCCAGCCTTTTCTTCTCTCTGATTATCTCTTATTGTCAACCAAAGCCTGTTTTGGCTGCGTACAGCCTGCTTATTGTCAACTCAGTGAGCCCACATTTAGAGTTGTGATACAGCAAAAGGGCAGAGGCCAATGCAGGAGCACTGGTTTTGTGTACTTAGCATCAGTGCCAGTATGCAGGTGAAAGTTGTTTTTTTTTTAACATATTACAGTATATTAGCTTACATTGTGCCACTCAGCAGTAGTTACCTTTACTGGACTGCTCCATCATTTTGATTTGTGGTTATCAACACAGTCAGCACACTGAGACACCGGCCTCCTCCACTTCCCCTCTCCTTCGACCGCGTCTCTTTGTCTGTCTCCTGGACTTGTTTAGTGCCTCCCAGAGATTAAAGCTTTTCCTGCTTTAAACAGGTGTCACTGAGCCAGGCAGACCTCCTAGAGACAAACAGGGTTATATCAGTGGGCCCATCTGCGACTTGCCGACTCCAGACAATCCCATTGCTCATCAGTAACCACTGCAGGTTATTGAATTACACCATCTTGATTTTAAAGGGCAATCCTGTTTTCTGTAAGCAGTGTACACACCAAGCTGGCTCAGAGCTCTAGAGCTGACCAAGAGGCATTGTGCTATCCTGTCTGCTGGTAATTGCTTCAGGTACAGCAGTAATATGAAAGGATGGGTAGATACCCAGGTACAGTAGCCTGCACTGTTTTCACTCTGTTTAGAATCATCAAGCCAACAATGAGCTAACTTTAGAGGTCAACTAGTACTTTAGATCTACTAGGAATCTTAACTACTAGTTGCACATGTGGGCCCAGGCCTGGTGCAGACAAGCAGTGGAATCTGGGGGATGGACTGACGTGTGAAACAGTCCACGTTCAGGACAGGAAATATGGACAGTTTCTCCTAACAGGGCGTCCTTTTAGCCAAAAACCCATTATCTGCTTTTTTCCAATTTCATTTTGTTCTGTTTATTCATGTACTTTCAGTTTGAAAAATCAGCGTCCGTTTGACATGTGGCAATTTTTTCTTTTTTCTTGCATTCGACTCACTGCCCTTAGTCCATTTGTGTGAAATGGCTGTTGAGCTCATAGCCTCTTATTAATGGAGCAGATAATAAATACAGACCAGTAGGGCTAGTATCCCCTCACTCAATATGGCAGCCATCTCTAAATCATGTCTGGCTGTATAAAGCAATCTTGTTAATAAGCCAGCCAGTCTAATATCCTTCATTTTGTATGCAAAGCAACACAGGGGTCACTGGAGTTCGCTTCTGTGGTGTGTAAACAAAACGTCAGATTGACAATACTAACAGAAAATGTCTCTTCCCTAGTATCTGTGATGGTCATGTCAACACATCATCTTTGCAGTCATAATTTAAATCTCCTCAAATAATCAAGGTGCTCAATCTTTATAGTCCTTTTTATTCTGACGTCCACATACAAAAGCACACCTTTAAAATGGAGTGGATTTTTTTGTAGTTGACGTGTATAAAGGCTGGAGAGGTCTAAGGTATGTTGTGTGGGAGGTGAGCTTCATCAGACATTCATGAAGAGGTAGACAGACATTATCAATCTCTCCTCTCCCTCGGTGGTTATTATGTTAGGGCGTGGGGGAAGACTCCATTCTGATCACAGCTGAAATTTGCATCTCTAAGTAAATAAGTAAATAAATCAAGTGCAAGCAGTGAATGCGCTAATCAACCGGGACATGGCAGTGAGCTTGGTGCCGGGAAACTTTGCTCATGTAATATTCAGTGATGGCGGGTTAAAGGGCAGCCCAGAGTTATTGGTTTCAGCCCGATTGCCCCCTTTAATCAATGTTGGCTGCATCCCTTTAATAAAATTATTAGCTCAGCAGTATCTTGTGCTATCATTTTATCTCTTCTGCACTCTAAATTGCAGCCTGTGTTGGGCCTCTCAGATGCTCGGGGCATGGCTAGCTCCCGAAAGCTCAGCTCCCATTTATTATTTCAGAGGCGGAGGATGGCTGGAGTGTTTGAAACCAGGCTGAGCGTGGAGGTTATTGGATGCGAGATCTAAACACAGCTGCAGTGAAGTCCCAACCCAGCTTATGTATTTTGAGCTCTTAGAAAATACTGCCTTTTATTGCTCTTGTTAGATTTCATACACAGCTATTTCAATAATGCACATGAATCATATTCCTCTTTTAAGTACACAACTTGAAGATGATAATAATACTGGTAAAAATAGTCCCCCCCCCCCTTTTTTTTTTTCTTCCAGTTATGTAAATGCCCAACATGCTGATGGGTGGCTTCTCAGTGTCTAATTATCTCACAAGGAATCTATTTGATCCATTAAGTTAGCCTGTTTCTCCTTTTTTCTGACTGCAAGTTAATTAAAAGCGGATGTAGGATTTGCAGACTATAAGATTGGGGTGTTGTTTGGAAGGTGAAGATAAAAGATGGTACCTTTCTGATATGGCAGGAAGATGAATCATGGATGGCTTATTAGTGCTTGTCTCAGGTATTGTGTTTAAGTATCTGATCTAGTGTAATGAGCATGGTGTCACTTTTCCAATTATATCTCAGACTTTTCCCTCTTACCCAATACACCATACGTTTGAGTTTCTTCTTTAAGTTCCCTGAGCATACTATCCCCTTTTCATATTTTCTGTATCTGATCTGTTCTTAATAGTCTTATTAACACTTGAAAACACATGCCATCAGGGAGTGAAAGTCCACCTTGGTGACCTCAGACCCTGTGTGTTCATAACATTAGATGGGTTAACGATGTGTTGTGTGTCCTTATGTGCAGCCTAAGCGGGAAAGTTTAAATCAGACATCCAAAATACTACAACAGCCTCTTATATGTCTCAATCTGTGTCGTTGCAGGCCTGGATGCGATGAACGCCTCATGTAGGCAACAGCATGGACAGCTGTGAGTCTCCCGTGGTTTCTGGGACAGACGATGGGCTCAGCTCCTCCCAGCAGCAGCAACCACCACAGCCCTGGAACGATCACTCTAGCTCACAGGTCCCTTGCACCAACCAGGCTCCTTCCCTGGACCCTCTATCTCTCTCTGCTCCCTACCCTTCTCAACCCCAAAACCCCAGTGCAACTCATGACGAGATAAGAGAAGTACAGTCCCAGCATCAGCAGCTAAAAGAGACATCACCCCAGACCCGCAGTGATAGCTCTGCTACGGGCCAGCTGCATCCCAGAGGAGAGGGTTTTGAGGAAGAAGAGCAAGAGGGAGTGAGTTGTGGAGAAGAGGGAGAATCAGAGGACTTAGATGAAATGGAGATTGACAGCTGTTTCCCAAGTCTTCAGCCCTTTCCTGGGGTTCCCATGGCTTCAGGGGGAGGAGGAATGCCCACTCTCTTGAGACACCAGCCCACAAGACAGCAAGGAGCACCTGAGAGTGGCAGTGAGGAAGGAGAGGAGGAAGATGAAGAGGAGAGCAGTGACGTGGAGAACCTGGCAGGAGAAATAGTCTACCAGCCAGATGGCTCAGCCTACATCGTAGAGAGCCTCAGTCAGTTGATCCAAAGTGGTGGGGGCATGGTACCCGGCCTGCTTCCCACAAACTCTCTTACCATTGGGGGAAAACCGGGTGAACCTGCTGGGACTTCATCCTCGGTCTACCCTCAGATCATCAACACGTTCCACATAGCCTCGTCCTTCGGGAAGTGGTTTGGCAATTCAGACCAAGGTTTCCCCAATACCTCAACAATGGCAGGTCTCAGTCCTGTCCTGCACAGTTTCCGTGTTTTCGATGTGCGGCACAAAAGCAACAAGGATTACCTGAACAGCGATGGGTCTGCCAAGAAGTCCTGTGTATCCAAAGATGTTCCCAACAACGTGGATTTCTCCAAATTTGATGGGTTAGCCCTATATGGCAAGGGTAAGCCCATTCTTATGTGTTTTCTCTGCAAGCTGTCCTTTGGCTATTCGCGTTCCTTTGCCACTCATGCCGTCCATGATCACCGCATGACACTGTGTGAGGACGAGCGGCGGCTGCTGGGGGACAAGCAAGTATCTGCCATCATCCAGGGCATCGGGAAGGACAAAGAGCCCCTCATTAGTTTTCTGGAACCAAAAAATAAGAGCACTCCTCTGCCATCTACCCCACTCCCCAATAACTCTAGCCAGAGCTTCTATGGCACATTTAGTGGTGTCCATCTGGAGCCTGGCAGCAGCAGTGGGGGCAGCGAGACCCTCTTGAACAAAGACTCTGACTCTGGCCTCCAGCAACAGCAGCAACATAACCAACTGAGCTCAGTCCTTTCTCTTGGAGGTCTGAGCATTCCCAAAGCATCCACTCTTACCTCATCCCCAGGCTCTGCCAAAGACTCCAGTGTCCTGCCCAGACAGGGAGGGAGAACTGAGGAGGCTGTTGGGAAAGAGTTGGCATGCAAGGGAGAGGATGGGGACACCAAGCAACATGAAAGCAAGGCACACCTTTCCAGTCAGATGGGGGGGTCAGAAGAAGAAGAAGAACTCTTGTTAGGGGAGGAGGAAGATGAGGCGGAGGCAGAAAGCACTGCAATGGCCTGTGGTGGTAGCAGTAGCAGTGGCAGGAATGAAACGGAGGAACCAGCTGTCTCAAACCAAAGCATTTCCAAATCTCCTTTATTAATGCCTAGTAGCGCTCTCCAGCCTTCTGCCTGCACCCCTGCAGTCAGTTCCACACTCAACAGCAAAGCCCCTGCTTCCACTTGCTCCTCTGTCAAGGAAGAGGGTTCAGCTTCAGATGGTGGAGGGAGGACCGCCGAGCTCCCTCTGAGCTTTAACTGCCAGGGGCCCACTGTTCCCATGGCAATGGCAGCAGCTGCTGTCAGAAGGAGCGAGGATGACACTGCTGGCACTTCCTCCTCACCTCTGTCCTCCAATGCTGCTGCTGATGAAAGTGCCAATCGAGATAGTGCCACAGCTCCAGAACCAAATGATTGCCCAGCAGAGGGAGAGGAGGAAAATGGAGCCCTTCTGCACCATCACCACTTGCACCACCATCATCATCACCTCCACCCTTCATCTCATGGCCACTTGCACCCCCTGCCAGGGGGCTCCTGTGACATAACAGGAATGGGCGAGTGTTCACAGAACCATGGGCTTGGTGGCACCACAGGAAGTGGGGTAGAATGCCCTAAATGTGATACTGTTCTGGGTTCCTCACGTTCCTTGGGTGGTCACATGACCATGATGCATTCACGCAACTCGTGCAAGACACTTAAGTGTCCTAAATGCAACTGGCATTACAAGTACCAGCAGACGTTGGAGGCCCACATGAAAGAGAAGCACCCAGACTCTGGAGGCTCTTGTGTATACTGCAGTAGTGGCCAGACCCACCCTCGTCTTGCTCGTGGAGAAAGCTATACCTGTGGATACAAGCCCTTCCGGTGTGAGGTGTGTAGCAAATTTCATTTATTTTCTATTCCTAAGTATTCATGTTGAGTAATTTCAATATATTTAAAGTGATGCTTGAAAGAAATGTCTGAATCACTTTACTGCAGTTAAAAAAATGTTCTACCTTTTCTAGGTATGTAACTACTCAACCACCACAAAGGGCAACCTAAGCATCCACATGCAGTCTGACAAGCACCTGAACAACATGCAGACACTGCAGAATGGAGGATCTATTGGCTCTGCACAGGAGCAAGTGTTTGGACATACCCCAGGAGGAGTGGTAGCTGTCCCCTCAGTGACCCAGGCCAGTAGCCATCACCCACCCCACCACCATCCTACACAGTCCTCCACCCATATGGCTGTACCGTGTGGGGCACCATCCCCAACTAAGCCGAAGAGCAAACCTACTTGGCGGTGTGAGGTGTGTGACTATGAGACCAATGTTGCACGGAACCTGCGCATCCACATGACCAGTGAGAAGCACATGCACAACATGATGCTGCTTCAGCAAAATGTGACTCAGATGCAGCACAGCCGACTTGGCCTGGGAGCCATGCCCTCACCCTCTGAGGCTGAGCTCTACCAGTATTACCTGACTCAGAACATGAGCCTTCCACCAGGCCTCAAGATAGACCCAGCTGGAGCAGAGGCCCAGTTTCTGATGGGGAGCTTCCACCTGGATCCCAACATGGCTGCCCTGGCCCCTGCACTTGGTGAGCCCCATTTCTCCTCTCTTGTTTGCAGAATTGGACAAATTTTCCAAAAAAGTCACAGAAGTTTTTTGTCATTAAAGGTTAATGTCAGATCTTTTAAAAAAAGGTTAATGATTAACCTTTTTTTAATGATATGACAACAAAACAATTGATGCGCAGGGATATACAAATACTGAACCTCTTTCACTTAAAGTGCTAGTTCTATCCTAACCTTTTGGTTTCATCAGCTTCTGTTATTTCTCATGCCTTTAGGCATGTCTGGGGATAAAGTTAATTAATATCGTCTACTTTAAAAAATACTTTACAAAAGAGGCTACCTATGTCCAGTTCTATATTCATTGTAAAGCCTTATAGTGCAAAACATGAATACAAACATGAATATAAATGTGCCCAGTTGCTTTTTATTTCATGTGTCAATATTAATTTTATTTCAAATAGATTTTAAAGCTCACCTTGACCCTAAAATGCAAGTTTGACAGTCTTCCATAATCTCCTGCTCAAGCGTTAGGTGTTTGGTATGCCAGGTACAGTTACAGACCTCACCATTAGTACTCCTTGTCTCAAACTGTCACCAGTTCAAAGACAAAAAAAGTAACTGATTGCTGTGACTAATTCTTTTCCCCCCTCTCCTGCCATCTGGTTCATTTTCCTCTGAGGTGAGATCTAATAAGCATGTTACAAGGGAGGCAATGATTACACAGTCTGGACCCATAAACTACAGTGGTGTCATCCTCTGTCACACTTAAAAGAAGTCATCATACACACACTCTGACTCTGATATTAACTCCACTGTATGGTACACAGGGCTCAGGAAATCTCCAGAGAGAATCTGCCATTGCAAGGAGATCTCAGTCTAAAGAATAAAAGGTCCTCTTTCAGGCCGCTACTGTGGATTTTTGACTTTTGAGTGTATTGCCGGAGAGATAGATGGCAAATGTTGACCTCACATGATTTCAGCCTCCTTATAATCCTTGTTCCCGAGACTCAGCTGCTGCTGTTAAGGGAAGATATGAGATGGAGTGCAAGAGAAGAGAGGGATTTGACTTTTATCAATTTTTGCTCGAACTTGTCTGTTATACTCAGTGAAACTGCAAAAAAGACAAATTCCATAGCCATAGCAAGATATCTTTGTATAAATGGCTGTGGGTTAAAATAAATACATGTAATTTCAATAGAAAGTAACCTGTGACGAAACAGATGTAAAGCTGCAAATCATTGTCTTGGTCTAATGGTCTATCGCTAGAATTTAGTGAGGAACAAGAGCCAGGTCTGCGGTAAATCACTGAATCTGCGTAGTAATGGAGCTTGAGAGCCAGGTAGAAATGAGAGATGGTAAGGTGCACGAAAGGACAGGACTGTGCTGGAAACCGCGTGTGTGTGCATGTGTGTGAGTTTGTGTGTTTGCAAGAGAGAGAGAGAGGAGCTAAGGAGCTATGACTGGAGAGCTTGGCCTGTGAGTGATTTCAGAGGGCTTCTTAAAGGTCTCCCTCTCCTGGCTATAAAAACTCAGGTAATGGAGAAAAGTCCATGAGCAGGCTGCATACTGCAGCAATAAATAAAAAGGAGCTGCTGGAATTAATTTAGTGTAAAGCCAGGCAGGGTCACGCCTGCATGCTCAGTCTGGGCAGTGAAAGATTAAAGATCAGCAAGCAAAGGCAAAAACTCTGGCTGCTCTTACCTCATTTTTTCAGCGTTCATTTTTTAAGTCAACGTCCCCAGACTGTATAGACATCAGTTCTGTGGTGGGTGTCATAGGATATGTGCTTGCTGTGTTTTTTCCTCCTTCCCCAGCATTAGACTCCGCACCAAGCAGAATTAATCTGTTAGGTGTCCATATTGATTTAGAGGCAATCGGCAGAGAAAGACACAGAAGAATCCAAGTGAAGCAGAGAAGTGGAATTTTTCAAATTGTTATTCACTGAACGTGGGCGCTGGATTTGATTTACAGTAATGTGTGTTTGGGAACTCCTTAGTTCTTCAGTAATGATAAAATAACTTGCTTTTCTGTGGAGCTTGTGGCCTCTGGAGTTGATTTACTGACAGGCCATGAACCTGTACTAGACCAAACAGGCGACTTGTAAGTTCAGTCTCTGGCTTCATGAGGTTTTGGGTCACTGTGGAAATGTCCCCAGTCTCCATTCCCAGCTGAAAGCAAGAATAACTATAGGTTTATAAATACATGCATCCTTGCAATATTTCAATATTATACTGACAGACAAAGGAGGGCTTGTCAAAGTTTAACAGCCTTTCTCTTCATTATAATGAGAGTGGCACAAAATGAATGAGGGCTCTTGGAAAACCTCACTATAATTTAGAATGCAAAACTCTGAAAATGTCTAAAATGATAGAATTATTTATGCAGCTTCTTCACCTGTTTCTTTTTCCATTTTCTCTTTGTGCTCTCGCACGCTGTAGTTGGCGGGGAGCTTCCCATGGACGTGCGGCTGGGTGGTGGCCAATTGGTGTCCGAAGAACTGATGACCCTGGGAGAGAGTCTATCACAAACCAGCGATCCCTCCCTCAAGCTCTTTCAGTGCGCCGTGTGCAACCGCTTCACAACCGACAACCTGGATGTGCTTGGCATGCATATGGGAGCCGAGCGCAGCCTACCGGAGGAGGAATGGCGTGCGGTGGTGGGCGACTCTCACCAGTGCAAGTTGTGCCACTACACCACCCAGCTCAAGGCCAATTTCCAGCTGCACTGCAAGACAGACAAGCACGTGCAAAAGTATCAGCTCATAGCGCACATTAAAGAAGGCGGCAAAGGCAACGAGTGGCGTCTGAAGTGCGTGGCCATCGGCAACCCTGTGCACCTGAAATGCAACGCCTGTGACTACTACACCAACAGCCTGGAGAAGCTGCGGATGCACACCGTCAACACTCGCCATGAGGCCAGCCTCAAAGTCTACAAGGTATGCGGTGCCCCTGCGCCTTCATTGCACCCACCAGACCACATTACCACCACATTGTATCAGAAATCTCACAACATTACTGAATACAGTCGGACCTGGGCAGAAAGAGCTGTCTCCTCTGTAGGCTGTTAGCAGAAGAGACATTTATTGCTTAAATTCCGACTTTTTTATGTTGCACAGTAACCAACCTATAATATGTTAACGCTGCCATGTTATCACAACATTTGAGGTGTTATAATATGGCCTGGAGAAGTAGTAAGTCTGAGGAATATCTGGGATCATATATCTATTTACGAGTGATCCCACTGAACAGAGTTTTACGCAGTAGGGAAAATGTGGCCTTAATCCCTTCCCTGCTAACTTGATATTCCTTCTTAGAACACAGCAAATGCTCGGATGCGGGCCACACCACTATTCGCTCCCAAGGCATGAGTGATAGCTTTCTTGTTTAACTCTTGCCTCCCCCCAGTAGTCGTATAGAAACGGGGCCACGCGGCTGCCATGGGAAGAACATGGCAGCTGAAGCTGGTGTGGGGGCTTAGGGCTGAATCACTGGGAGACGAATGAAGAAGTGTGAGGAGACAGAGGTTTGGTGCTAATACTCCTCAGAGCGGGAAAGGCTGAATCGTTCTCGACAGCCGTATTGATTTTTGCTGGACTTGGAGCTTCACCTTCTCCTCTAATCATTCCATAATAGCCAATGGATGAACACTCTCAGAACAAATGGCCATAAATCTAACAGGCCTGATTCCATTTAGGTACCTATCCTGTGTGTCTGCGGCTTTGGCCACTCTGCGCTTAACCCAAGCTGGCATAGTTGCACACGGACATACATACAACACGCTCAACAAAACACATACAAACACGAGAACCCATACACCATTTAATCCTACACTACATACAGATCTGTTTCCTACTAGATGTTGCCTTTATTTATAAGTCCACTCCATTAGAGTCTTTTTACTCCTCCAAACTTAAACAGGATTTAAACGGTTATAGTGGCACTCCTGGATATAGTCATGCAACTTCATTTGAAAAGCAGTTATGAATATGCATGTGGGAATTGCTTCTTTTTCCTGATAAGTGGCTGTCTATTGAAAATCCATTCTGAATGGTTTCTTAGATCCAGTGGTATGACGGGCAGGTTGCCTGTCCACAATGCATTCACACTGAAATAAGAGTAAAAGGGAGAAATCCATTTTCAGTGCGTTGATAAACAAAACGTTGGGATGCAGGCCTCCTGGTGGCGGGGGACAGGGGAGGTGTTCAGTCAGTGGTCTGTGTGAGGACAACAGAAAGAACGCACAACATTTGTTTTTATTTATAGATACATACAGTTTATATTCAGAGTGTCTAGAGTCAGTTGTGAAACAACAAAAAAAAAAATATCATGGCAATAAATCCTATTGTGTTCCAACATCCTGGCCGTGGCTGCTGGACTTAGTGGCCTGGATTCCAATAACATGACAGTCTCACACTGGACCAAAATAGACAGGCACTGACATGCCCTCTCTCTTCCTCACACCTTTGAAGGGAGAGATTGTTTCTGTCTCACAAGATATGGTTCAGTCTATATCACATTATCTGTGTGCTTTCCACTTTGCTGTGAGCCCAGAACCATTGCTTTTTTTTGCCTCCTAAGTTTCAGAGAACGAAGAGACATATGTCATACTGCTGCTCAGGCTGCAGGGGATTAAATATGTACAACACATCCAGGCATGATCATTTTTTATGACTTAAGCCTCTTAAGATGGCTCCATATTTCTTAAAACCAATTGATCTTCCAAGTGTGAGCGTGTGCATTTGTCCAGAAATTACCTGCACTCTCAACCCAGGAACACAGCAGTACACATAAGCTGTCCTCATCCCAGACTCTGCTCAGAAATAGAGATGTTTGCGACTTGACAAGAATTATTACAATATTTTACGACTTGCAAATGTGATTAGTGGACAACAAGTACATGGTTGTGAGGTCTCTTGGCAGCGCTGGCTCCCCACTTGACAATGTCAGTGTCTCCGTGCTGTGCTGGATTTACTGTCCTGGTAGATATACTGACAGGCAGAAACCCACAGTGGCCCACAGGCCTGTAAAGCTAACTCGGTATATTAGGCAAGGGCCGAAAAAGGAAAATCACCATTCATTTATTCCTCCAAAACGAAATCTGATGCACGTAGTACCATTTTTAACCTTTTTGGGGAGAAAATAAATCATCAAGTCAGCATAAACAGGCCGTAAGATGTGGGAGATGCTTGGGACACATCACCCAAATCAAACTGGTTTGCATTAAACAGGCCCTTTGTGCGCACAGCTCCATATAAATTGGAGCCTGTAATTACTGGAATTAAAAAGGAAGGTTTAAACTGAGGGCTAAGCTGGATGGGATAATTTGAGAGTCTGTGGTATGCGGCCCATATTAGAGCTTTCTAAAAATATCACCCCCACCACCCCATGTATTGGAATGTTCCAAAAGACCACAGAAAGATCCAGCGAGCCATCCTGACCACAGGGACCACCACACAGCGGTCCTCACTGCTGTCCTCACTGCTGTCCTCCCCTGTGCTCAGTCAAGAGTCACCAATTCTGAGCCCTGTGCTCTGCCAGCACGGTTTTAAGTGAACTTTCACCTTCTCATTTACCCGGAGGGTATTTAGCTGCTCTGATGATAGCATGATGGTTACCCATCCTGTCCTTCATGGTCACTTTAAACACAAACACATGGGTTCAGTTACTGTGCAGATGACCCGAACCTTAGTTTGTTTATTATATTTATTTTGTTTTCAGCGCCTCCCCTGAGGCTCTTTTCATCTTGAACAAACCCAGCTTCACTTTTCCCATTTTACAGCTACCCACATATTTGAATATGATAGCCCTCATACCAACATCGGTATAAGCCCCAGGGCTATGTGCTGGTGCGGAGGTGAGATGAGTGGCACTAATCCAGCTCTCAGGCCTCTGCTGCTCTGGCCAGACAGAATGGGTGTGGCCTAACCAGGCCCAGCCACAGGCCTCGGTTTCCAGTCAAGGGCTGGAGGAAAGGGGAGGAGCATGGGGGACTTAGCTGGCTACCTTCCTTGTCTCGGGGGCTGGTGCAATTGGCGGTAATTGAGATTGATTGGATGTTATTTTTCCTCTTGCAAATGTAGTCCATTAGCTTGGCACATGCATAATCAGTTTAGAACGCAGTTAGCCGAATGTAATCATGTTCCTCGGTGTCTGCTAGCACAAAATCCACTCCAGATGCCGCTTGGCCATGAAAAGAAAAGGGAGAAAGTGCCGCTACTATCAGATGGGGAATCTTTAACCAAGAAGGTCCTGTCACCCCCTCTCGGCGTCCAGGTCCCGCACTATTTAGCACACACATAGCTGTACAAAAATTTCTCTCTGACACACCTACACGTACACACAGTCCTATAAAAAAGCAGTTTTTATCGAATGCACTGCACTTTAAAGTACACTAACATATTTTTAAGTTGAGCCCATTAACTAACGGATCTGTATCTTGGATGCAGTCCCTGCTCCTATTTTACCCTTCACTGCAATCCAACAGAACCAGTGAACGCTGATGAAAGAAAACGTCTCCACTCTGCACAGAGCAAATAATCACAAGGAAACATAACAGAGGAATATAGGCTGTAGTGTAAATGAAGGGATTACATGAAAATACTTTAAGGTGTTTCACTAATGATCTTACACAGCAGAAGCACTGGCTTTTCAGAGTCAGGAACGTACGCCCGATGACCCTTTCCATTAATCATCGAAACTACGAGGATTGGCTGCACTCCTCTTGGACTGTGTACTTCTAAATTTTGGGTTACAGCCACAAATTATATTTGTGCTGCCATTTAAGAAAATGCTTCAGTTTAGAAAACAAATGAAGTGTTACCTATGCATTCATGTTTTAGTCCTCTCCTTTTTTTTTTTCTTGAATGATGCCTGATCATTTCTCGGTGGTCTCATAATGAGCTGGATGAATGTGCCCAGATTGTCACTCTGGCCAACGTCAAGACAAAAATTACAGCAGGTAATGTGAAATGTCCTCTGGCGAAATGACATCGAGCGGGCGCCTGGCCTTGCCCACTCACCCACCAGACATTTCAAAGAAGAGGAGGGGTGGAAGGATGGAGAGACAGACAGGAGGGGGTGGGGGGGCAGAACGATAGATACTCTGCTAATTATCATGGCTAGCCTATGATTGTTCAGTAATAGTGCTCAGTGGGAAAGGTTGCAGCAGTTCCAGGAAGAGCTGAGCTCTGATTTACTGGTACTACCGCTCTAATAAAGCGCTTGCTGCACATCCTGGGAGACAGCCCATTCTCCCCTTTCACATGCACAAGCATGTGAATGCACACACACACACACACACACACCTACAGAGCAATCGTGTAATCTTAAGTGCCACAAAATGCCAATGTATAGGCCTTATGAAATGTATTATTTTAAACATCCTTAAATGATTCTGAACAAGTTAAGAACATGTGAGAAAAAGGAGTGACATCAATACTAACGGCGCATGTATTTTCAATTCTGGGTCTCCTGAACACAGCCATGATCCTGAACCTTGTGTACCCTCCTTGTGTCTGTAATTGCCTGCAGAGAGCTGCACTCCTCCAGTGTAATACCTCAAACAGATCTCAGTTACTTTGCCTGGTGGGTGGAACAAGGAAGGAGTGGCACACAACAGAGAGCCAGGGTAGATGGGAGAAGAGGGCTGTCATACAAATAAGGGGGGCTCGTAGGGCTTAGTGTTTGGCAGCGTGTAAGAATTTCACAACTCTTATAGCTCCCACCCCTTGAGAAGGCCAGGGAAAAGGTCGGGCTTTGACCCGTGGCACAGCTGCTGCTGCTGCTGCTGCTGCCGATAGTACGTGCAACTGCTCTACTATGGGTGTTGCTGGGACTTTACAAATAGATACAGTAGATGGGGGGGGGGGCTGCTGAGACCAGAGAGCATGGTGTTTTCCTACCTTTTTTCATCGGTTGTTCACCGCAATTACCAGAGGTGAAATGACCCAGTGCATTACAGCCTATAGGATATCCATACT
Organism: Pseudorhombus dupliciocellatus; assembly: GCA_016785235.1. Classification (NCBI taxonomy): domain Eukaryota; kingdom Metazoa; phylum Chordata; class Actinopteri; order Pleuronectiformes; family Paralichthyidae; genus Pseudorhombus; species Pseudorhombus dupliciocellatus. The sequence goes on along the minus strand of JAFBJW010009053.1, from coordinate 7,561,699 downwards.
GTCTCTGTGGTGGACATAGAGATGCATTGTCAGCCATAGGTTCATTGTAGAGAGGAGAGTTAGACTTGTGTGATCTGGGAGTTTGAGATTCTTAATGGTTTTATCGTATTGTGACTTGGTTTTATCACAGTTCAAGCCAGAGTTAAGTTCCACTTTGTGCACAGCATGTGGTTTTGTGACCAGGGGCGGTGAAGTGCAGTCACAGTTTGTTCCCTTTAGAGACAGGAAACAGTTTCTTAAGCATCACTGCCCCTCAGCCCCCTATTTATGTTTAACTGAAGTTTTCTACCTTTTCAAATCTTTCCACTCCTCAAACACAAAGCAAACCAGTCCCAGTGAACCAATGGGTGGTCTAGAATGAGGATGTGCATCAAGTTAAATATCTGTAATCCATCCCCATCCCACTCGTTCCACTCTCTCTTAAGACGTTGATGCAGACATGAATTCCGGAAGATGTCTAGACAGTTGACAGTCGTTTTGTTCAGGACATTCTCTAGAGTTTTGACTCGGACGCCGAGTGGAAGAACGCAAGTGTCCGGAGCAACCAACTCTTCTCATTCATCATCCATCTGAAAAAATGTTCGGGGAATATGTGCAGTTCAGTGCATGTCTGAGAGCAGCTTTAGTTTTGTTTAGTGTTCCTCTCTCCACTCCACACAAAGCGCTGTTAACTGTTATTGTCAAAACAGTGATTCTCTTATTGAATCAGCAGATCTAAGTCCCATAAAAAGGAGGACACATAAAGCTTCACAGGCTCAGATTTGTCTTTTAAATGTTTTAATTATTATGAACAAAGCTATTCACTTTTAAGTGATTTTAGGGGATGGTGGCGGGGGGGGGGGGGGAGAAGAATTACATCTCAACGGGGGGGGGGGGAGAGAAGAATTACATCTCAAAGACTCTTCTGCCCGCAACATCCTGAGGGTCTAATCTGTGTTACACTCGATCTCTGCCTGCCTCTATCTTGTAAATATGATATTAGCGCTAATCAGTCATGGTCCTGTCTTCTTTTTACCACCAACACAACAAACCCTCGATTACAAAGATTGCAGAAGAATAGCATCCTTTGTGTCTTTTAGGATTTTGTATTATCAGCTTCCTCTTCTTTGTCAACATCCACATTTGGCCGTGTCGCTGTTGTAAAAGTTGGTAATTAGTTGCCTTGATGGCTGACTGTAATAATTGACCTGATTAACAAAGGCGTTTTTACGGTTTCCAATAACCTGACCAAGTTTTCACAGGCTGTTTAATGGGCCAGTCAATATCTACAATTATATGCATTGGCTACAGGCTCAGTACAAATATTAATGTAGTTACGCTGATGGTAAAACTTTTCAGCTAATGTTTGGGGGAATTAACTGGTCTGCAGAACACCTAAATGTTATGTAATGTCTGTTTCTTGTATTAAGATGAAAGCTGCTATGTGTATTTGAAAAACTGACAGAAAACAGACTTAACTGCTCGTACACTCAGATTTAATTGAAGGCATTTGAAAGCATGCAAACATGCTGTGGCTATCATGGCCGGAATAAAGCATCAAACAAGTCTGTCCGCTGGCAAACGCATCTGTCGACCTATAGCCGCCACACCTGAAAGACTAACAGTCGCAGTTGGCAGGTAAATGCTGCTTTGATGAGGCCAGATGGAGGCTCGTGTGAATCTATGTAGCTCCTAAGCTGAAGGGATGGAGAGAGTGAGGCAGGCAGGCTTACCGGCTCTGTGCCATCAATACATCAGTGGCTTAGCCACCAGATTAATGGCCCCCGAGTGGTCAGGGCCACAAAACTACTCTGCTCTGAGGTCTGTGTTCAGTGGAGCTGTACATGAAAGCAAGTTAGGGCGAAGAGACGGATGAGGAGAAGGGAGGAGGTCTTAGGTACCAGGATGAGCACACGGGGACCTCTATTCTGTTTGGGTTTGGCCTACAGAGTAGAGTCATGGGACAGATAAATTTTAGAGAATGATGGATATGTGGCCCTGACTGTTGTTCATTCCCCTAGACACGTAATGTTCCACTTGTAAGTCTAAAAGGATGTTTGAGTAGCTGACTGTGATATTATAAGCAGCCTAGAGTGATTTTATACACACATTTACTTTTTAAAAACAACTCACAGTGCGTTTGACAGCTTTTTCTGTAACTATACAACCTGTTGGCTGTGCTGTTTTGTCGGAGGCAGAATTTAAAGCCGTGCTTGATTTACAGTGCTGCAGCTCCTAAGTGCACGGCGTGTACTGTTTTTGTTTCACTTAGCTTTTTCTTTGTTTTAACAAATCTGCCCCTAAGGTCTCTCTCTATTTTGTGGTGCATCGATTACTGGTGGATTGCAGAACTTTCTCGCTGGGACTTCATTGGCTGTTTGTTGTTAATGATGGGTCATAGATACTGTAGATGCTGATGCCTGCAAGCGCACTCTCCTCAAAGCAGATGGGTTATGTTGTGTGAAATCTGTACACTGTGCAGTGAAAAGTCTGCACTACCTCTCTGTTACCACTGTCAAGGTTTGAAAAAAAAAAAATTAACAATCCACCAGTTTCCTGAGGACCTTTTTCTTGGATTTTTGTTTGAAACTGTGGGGCCTCAGAGGCCTTTTCTCTAAAGTGCAGAGAGAGAATAACCATCTCTTCCTGAACTTCATGGTGCTGCATGTCCATCCATGTTGTGCCTAATTGCTGTGTGCTGGAGTCCAGGGTTAGAACTGGGAGCAGTAAATCTATCAGTGCTATGCAGACAATGTTTTCTCCAGATGTAGAAGAAAAGATTTCATCCTTTTGTAATTAAGCAGTGCAGCCCAGGGTGTCATGTGGTTTTTACTGGGGGCTCTGGAAAAGATCATTTTGCACCTTGTTTCCTCATCATGCATTTTATTCTTGAGTATAGAAGATGGATAAAATGGCAAGACGAAAATGTAGCAGAGAATAGAATCTCTTGTTTAAAGTGTTATATGAAAGTTAAAAGGCAGTGATGTAAGAGGCAGTGATTGGGAGTGTGGGGTGGAGGCACTAAAGGGACAAAGGCATAGTATCGGAACCAAGGCAATTACATACTCCTTCAGATGGAGAATATCAGGGGGAAAAAAACTTCTCTTTTAACCCCAGGAATGTTCCCAAACGTTATCTTTCCCACGGGTGCAGTCTTCTACACCTGCGTTCTACTTTAAACTCCCTGCTGGAGTAAGAGAGATGGGGAGCGAGCACGGGAAAGTGATAGTGAGTGAAAGAGAGGAAGACAGCTTTAAGAGTTGGGGACAAGAATGATCTTCAGCTTCTCAAGGGCACCGGTACTTTATGGCCTTTACATTCCTTCATGACAAACTGATGCCCAGAATAGAAAGAGTGGTGTTGGGGGGTAGGGTTTTTTTTTTAACTACCTAGACTGTACGACTCACCGCAACATGTCATTTCTGTTCCTGGCTCACCTTCACCTCCCCCTGACCTCAGGGTCACAGGCTGCATCCATTCTGCCCAGCCTGTTTCTGTGTTAGTTGTAATCCAGGTCCAGACAATACAAGACCGTTCATGTACAAAGAGCATGAGTACACAGGAAGCATACGTGGTTAGCTGAAGAAAGTAAGCTAGGCAACTAATGAACAGCAACAGCGGTGGAAACTAAGAGCAGGTATTTCTGCATTTAAGCAATTATACAACTGTACAAAGCAGAATTGAACTGCTTAACGAAGCTTAATTAGCCATGTTGTGTTCTATTGTCGTAGCTGAAGCTAATTCCGGATGTGAAGGGTTCATGTGGCAGGAATCAGAGGAATCAGAGATGTGTCTCGACGGAAAAGGTTCAGTCAGCGAGTGGTTCCAAGTGTCTCCGTCTCAACCCATCCAGACTGAGCTGCCGCAGTTATCTAACTAAAACAGGGCCAACAGCTATTCCAGCCTCATTAGCATTAGCCACTGTAAAACTCTGAGGTAGCGTGGACAGCAGGCCTATCCGTAGCAGAGTTGATGAGTTTTTAAACAAAACCATAGTTGCTCAGATGCAGCCAGTGTCAGATGTTTTTGGCCAAAGCTGGTGAAGGGTTAGTATAAGCAGATTCACACATTTGTGTTTTATTAATCATCTCTCCCCTGAGATCTCCTCAGAGAGTCAGACAGTAGAGGAAGTCTCCACAGCCACTGAACTCCGAGGCCCACTCCCAGATCACATGCTGTCATCGCTCAGTGCCTTCTGTGCCAGCCCCCCCACCACACTCTGTTTCTTTTCCTTTTGTATAATATCACCACATCCCGTCAACACTAGCCCTAAAATTAAAGGCTGCTGAATAATTCAGACTTGGATCCTTCCTTTGGATGGCCTTTCTCTGTCACTAGATAGGAATTTCCTTAATTTATGCTTGTTAGGTTGGAATAGTCATGTTGAAATAATTTGAAGCATAAGGCCTGTCTGTGCAGCTCCTGTTTAAATGAGAAATTCAGGGAGCTGTTAAAGTTTGAACGTGGAATTGCGAGATCTGGGATGCAAATTATTATTCAAATGATCAATGTATTCATTTGCATGCTGAAAGAGGTGAGAGAGAAGGAGAGCGAGAGAGAGAGAGCACAAGTATTTGTTGATGTTCCAGGAGTACGAGTGTATTAATTTTGCAGTTGTGAGTTCCAGTGTGACCTAAATGTTTCTCTCTCTCCATCTAGCTCTATCACTTTTCTCTTTCTCTCTGTCACGCACACATATTATCATCATTATCATCATCACACATACACAAATAAACTGCTTCTGTGCTCCGCAGTGTTCAGACACAGCTTAGCACGTCTCAGCAAACCACCTTCCAGTTGATTTGAATCTAACCGCAGCTTTGGCGATGACTCTGTCTGCACTACAACACCAGATCAATCCTTTCTTTTTTCCCACAGGCATGTATGGCATTTATCATCTATCCACCAACTGAATATCTCTTGTATTTAACTTTTATTCTTTAAAAAAGTATATCTATTTACGGGGGGAAAGGGTCAAAATTTCAAGAGTTGCAAGATGTGAAATCGACTTAAAGATATTACACAAAGAAATCTGAAATTTCAGCACCTGCTGTTTTGACTTTGATTATCTCCCATCTTTTCTTTTACACCGAATTGAGCTCCCCTCTGTTAACAACCTTTTCTCTTCTCCCCTAAGTTCACTTTCTAGTTTGTGCTGTCCTACTTTACAGTTTGGATGAAACAAACGAGACAGTGTGGTGATATCACTGTTTGAGCATTATCTTTTGATGGTTGGCGATGTTTGATTCTCTGAGTGGTCACGTGGCTCACGAACGTCATGGAAAAAAGCAAAACATATTTCATCCAGTCTACGGTTGAAGGACTGAGTGGCTAATAGCAGAATACTAAGCATGTGTGTTGCATGTAGTTAAGCAAGATCAGTCGTTACATCTGGACTGGAGGTTAGGGCTTTTTAAAACCAGAGATCCAGCGCGGGACTATTCCCAGTATTCAACTTTTAAATCATTGAGCCTGATGAAGCCATCTCCACAAAGTCAGGGGTTTATATACGAAAATCAAACACCATCTGCCATCTCTGATCAGAAGCAACAGCCATCAGGCCAGGGTTACCAAGGCAGAACAGGAAAAGCCATTAACTGCCAATCACTGCATCGATCGACAAGCCAGTCCACCACTACCACCACCACCCCACCCCTCACCCCCGCCCACCCTGCCCACAGACACACGCGCACACAGAGTTCATCAGCTTTTACTGTACGGTGCACACACATGCACAGACACATGCGCGTAGCCTAGCGTATACAGCAGTCTCTCTGTGAACCCGCACTGCATGATGGGTAGCATTTGGTCCAGTTTGTTTGTCTCTTTGCCACTTCAACCGTGTTATCTTTTAAATTATCTCGAGTCTAGATTGCAGGATCAACATTCTGCTCCGTTTAGATAAAGCCTGTCTTACTGTTTTTTTCCCAGTGGCTTAGCAAACCCAATGTGTGACTTGAAGGACAGTCGAGATGCTGCTCAAAAGATATTTCCTTCTGAGCATAGGTTCGTAATCTCCTCCATGCCGAAATGAATCTTAGTCCAACGCCCTGTCAAAATGGGGGGAGACGCTCCATTCTGCCTTGTCCCCCTCCGTGTTTTTTGTAGTCAACCCGGAGATAAAAAAGGGAACTAATAGAGTCAGTGAAGGGCAAAAAGGAAAAGAGAAGATTGATTTTTTTTTTTCTCTCCTCCATTTTCAATGGTGTCGCTAGAACTCAGGGTCATTAGAAGAATATTTACCTACATCCCAATTTAATAGAGATGCTCAGATCAGAGCGATCTGGATCAGAGGTCAGGACAGGGGGGAGCAATTAAAGCATATGGATCCAGAAGCTCTGGGCCTGACCCATTGTCTGTGTTGTAGACAGAAACACATAGGTGAGCTAAAATGGAGGCAGAGGCATTAACTATTGAACATGGCTATTTTAATTTATTGAGCTTTGTTACTGATGAACTAGTTACACATTAGTCAGAGACATGAATGCTTTATCTTATACTTGCAGTGACAGGCTAATGTTTGCTCCCTACCAGTGCACTATTACACATCATCATATTCATGAGAGCGATATTTCCTTGTGGTTCCTTACATTTTTTTATTCACGGTAAATGTGCCATCTTCGTTGTTTTGGTTAGGTCAGCTTTCTCCGGGGCCACACAATAGCCAGAGACGGAGCAGATATGATGGATGTGGCCTGGGGCCTATACGCTCGCTCTGCATCTGCGGTGGCCTCATCCACACATCAGCCACAGGGGGGTGGAGGGTGGACGCAGTCAGCAGGGAGAGAGAGGGGAGGAGGGCAGAGATACAAACCAGACCAGCCATTTTCTGCGTTCCGCTCATAAATATTTGTGTGGCTGATTTATAAACAGTGGAGCAGGAGACGAGATCAAAGTGAACTGTAACGCTTATATAAAACGGGGCTTTTTCACGACGCTGCCCTACACGCCACGCTCGTACCTATTAAAGGCAAAAGCCATATATCACGGGGCGTATTGGCAAGAGTACTGAATGGCCACTCACACTTTAGGGCTCGGTCTTGCCGTGGTTGTGAGTGTATAGTTCTTATCGCGCCACCCTCCAAGGTTCTCAAACACAAGTTAAAGGCCATCAATATGTGTTATAGCTAAACCTCAGCGTGCTCTCAGCCTGTGTAAACTCCCCCGAGGTCAGTGGCTTCTGAGATGGATTTTAAATGGCTTTAGTAATGCCAGGCAGCCATATTAAAACATAGCAACGCAATGAAGAGTCGCTGTGTCCTGATCCTGGCAGGAGCGCGTTCGTCACAGCAGACAGCTGCACGTGCTGATGCAGGCGACGGGTTGGTCAGACGCATCACAGCGGTCAAGTCTCCTGGACGGCAGAGAGGAGGGATTAGGGTCGGGGGGGGGGGGCAGCAGTGCATATATACTGTATAAATGTAGATCATAGAGCAGAGCGCCGGCTTTGCATATCTTGTGCCTAAGCAGTAGCAGAGACAGACACACATCCACAGCTTTAGCATTGTGGGCCGGCTCGGAGCAGGGCCGACATTCCACACCTACAAGCTGTGTTTACCCCCCCCCCCACCCAGCCACCTCCCCCCCAAGTTATATCCACGTGCATACACACATATCTCCCGTCACACCCCGGCACCCACCCCCACCCATTCATTCCCGAGCCCGAGCGCAAATGTGGGGGAGAAAAGAGGTGCTCTCTTCTGCCTTCGGCCCTCTGCTTGATTAATAGCAGTTATAGCATGGCAGATGCAGAGGAGCGCCAGGAAGATGGCTGCTCACTGACCTCTGTGGGAGGGAGAATAGCATGGGTAATGGGAGAGAAAAGAAGGGCCTTTTTTCAATAGAGATTCCCCTCCTTTGTCCACCAGCAGGACAGGGTGTGCTCAGTGCAGTTAGGCCTGGGAGAGTTGCTGCTAAACAGCCTGTCTCTCTGTCAGTGTGTGAGTGCCTGGAGACATCTGGTTCTCTCGCTGTGGGAACACAGTGGCATTATTTTTTTAAGGCATTTCACCTAGTGCTTACGTAACGCACGCCATTCCAGGTACTCGCGTGCTCTTAAAGGAAAGGCTGCTTCTTTATATATATCCACTGCATGGATACATTTTTATCAGATGTTATATGCTGCAGTCGTGGACATTTCTGTACAATTTATTTTTTCAGAAAAGCAGAACACAGACATTTGTTTGTTTTTTTTGGAGCCTCCACGCTCCTGCGTGTGACAGCAGTTAGGTGAAGCAGCCCTTGTCATATGTTGCCTTCTCCCTCAAGTCTGTAAATGCATTGTAATGTGGTGTGGGAGTCTGATCAGGTAGTCAGGCGTTGAGGCTGGGAGAGAGAGAGTAGACTGCAGATTGTTTTACCCCTGGTGTGTCTGAGTTTCTGTTCGGGAAGTTCAAAGTCCTGCTGAACATCAGAGGAGTGACGCTGAGTGAGGCTGACTAGCTGCAGCCTGTGGTCTGCGAAGGGTTACTGAATTATTACTGATGGTTTCAGGGGTAACTGTCCGACCACAGGACTGGGGAATATTAATCATTTATTTGATTGTCCGCATGTGCTGATTAATCAATTTGAGTAGGATCTGCAGGATTAACTACCCCATTATTCCCCTGTAAGAACAGATAAGAGATAAGACTTTAAAATATCATATTCCATTTATCATTTATTTTTAGGTCCCTGCTGATGAGGGTGAAATAAAAACTGAGGTGAGATTAGGCAGAACAGCAACAAGGGAAAATGCTGGGGGAGGAGGAACAGAGAAGGAGGGATGAGGAGAAAAAGGGAGAGAAAAAATCTTTTAACTGCAGATTTGAGTGTTTCAAAAGATGGGGGAAAAGATACAGCTTTGTATTTCTTCAAACAAAGCACAGCAAACCAAGTTGTGCAGCTGGGAGTGAGAGAGCGGAGAGAATAGGGGGAGGAGAGACGAGCGGAACAGGAAGTTGATGAGAAAGTGATAGCTGTCTCCACCTGGAGTATAGCCTGAGCTGTGTGTAGAGAGGGAAGGCAAAGCAAGGGAAAGGAGGGAGCTGCTGCAGTTGACTCCTCTCCTGTGCTCTGGTTTAGGTAAGTTCAGCTCTCATACCAAGTACAGCTATAGATAAACTGATCCAACAATGGTTCTGTTCCTGTTTACCCCATCCACTATCTCTTCAGTCTATAAATTCTCAATCTGCCAACTGTTTAATGTGTTATGTCATGTGGTAATGCCTTTGATTCCAACATGCCTCCGTTTGTAAATACAAGAGGCACTCAAAAGGCTGTGGTTTCTTTACAAGCATGGCGCCCCCGGCGCTTTGGTTGGGAATGCACTGAGAGGGAGAAGGGCTGAAAGAGTGAGGGAGGGAGTGAGAGGTGGTTAGAAACTGTATACACTTCCCGTTGCTCTTCTGCCAACCCCTTCTCTCTGCTGCCTCTGGTCGTGCAGGCAGTGAGTGAGAAATGCGAGAGGGAGGAGTGTATCCTCTCTCCTGGCTGGACACAGTGCCGTAATTATGCACTTTCCAGCAGGTTTTACCTTTAACACTTTCCTCCCGGGGTTGAGATTAGTGCACACCATGCTTGATTTACTGCACAATTACTGAACAAGAGCTTTATCTAATCAATAAACAGGAAGGGGAAAAGTGGAATGCTTTGAAGTATGGGCTGAATTTTTATTTTTTTTGTTTTTCTTCGCGCAATTGAACTGTGAACATGCAGTAAAGGTAGCCCGCCTGCGATGCCAGTTTATGAAATGTCTATTATACCAGGCGTTCTTTGTTTTACCTGCTCTCAGCTAGTGGAGTGGAATAGACATGTTTTCTTCTGACCACTGCTGAACACACGAGGTCAGCAACAAATGATCTAATAAGGACATTCCTCCAAAACCATAGATTAATATCACACGGTGTCCTATAAAATCAGGGCTTAATGTGATCTTATAATTTATGTGCGCAAGTTACATGAGAAGGGATACAAAGCCCTCCTGTGTGTGAGCCTGTATTAGATGTCCCCACATGGGCAGCCAGCACAGTGACCTCCGCAATGACACTTGCTTTTGGCATGAGCGGTTATTTTGGGATGTTCCACTCTCTAGTCCTATCAGAAGTCCGCTGGGTGCTTTGCAAAGCTTTTTGCCTGCATAACCAAAAAGCAATAGGCCTCCTCCAATTAGTCTGGCCTGTGTTTGATTTTTAGTGATGACAACTATACCTCAGCCGCAATTATGCTGCACTGGAAACGATGAGGGTTTAGGTTATTGATCCCCAATTGATTAACCTGATCAATGAGCACTTTGGTTTCTGTTTTATTGAAAGTGAAGTTATGTTTTTTTCTTTGGCTAATGAGCCGGGCCAACAGAGAAGCCAGAGTCGGCTACGCCCGTGGGAAGGAGGGGGCCACCATTTTTCATCGGAAGTGCACTATCTCCCCGTGGGCATGGGTCAAAGGCTACAATAGGTCTTATGAAGAAGAAAAAAAAAATCAAAGTTTTGTTTTTATGGGGGAACAGCTGTGTCTTCTGCGTTTTAGTTACTCGCTTCTAATTCAAGGCGGTAATGGCTTAAAGATTCCTCCCTGAAGAATGAACAGGAAGGTTTCAGAGGATGTGTAGTGATTTTCTTTTTTTATATTGTACAAAAGTAAGGAAACAATGGAAGTTTTCCCGCCACTTACAATGTTAAGCTTCTTTTATTTGTTGTTTTTTTTTGTCTGTACCAGAAGTGAAATGTCAGGCTTTCACTCATTAAAACTGCAGCTCTTTAGTTGGCGGGTATGAGTAAAGATAACAGGTGAAACCAGTGGGTGTTTGGTGTTTGAATTGCTTGAAGAACCCTCAGCAACAGTTTCGCTCCAACAAGGTGCTTCATGTTCCACATATAGACCAACCCGGTGTATTCAACTCCACTCAACCCCACTCATTAATTTTCATTTTAAGAAGAGGACCTCTCAGAGACTGTGTTGCTGCTTTTTTCTCAGTGCAATGCTGCTAATAAAGATAGCTGTGTAAGACTGGGTTAAATATTGACTCTGGCTGAGCACATCATCACCGTTCTTAATTAGCCGGTGTCTCTAGCGAGCGCGTGTGAGGGCAGAGCACAAACAACGAAACATTTCCCCTTTACGAGATCTCCCACGCCCTCCTCCCGAAAACACATTTTTATGAATTTTACATTAAAAAAAAGGAGAAGGATGCTCGGGATAGTTAGAAAACATACAGTGTTACAGCTTCCACAGCCTTATTGCGTAGCCTGAAGCGGCAACCAATTATGTGGTAATGAAATATTTACACTACCAAACTGAGAACGCCAGGGGTGAAAGCTAGATAATACAAGCCCGAGGAGACTGTATTCTATGTCTCCTCTCTGCCGTTACGTCAGCGAAAAGGTGGAACAGGAGATCAGCTAATGACAATAGGCTTATAAGCGAGAGCGTAGGCTGAGCTGCAGTGCAGTCAGCATGGCTTTTGGTTACCCCTTCTGCTGCGGGCACGTTGAAGGGCTTTTTTTAGGATCCTACAAACCATAAAGGTAGGAAGGAGACGATCGTAACGTAAACACCTCAGGAAACCGGGTCAGACGTGATAAGTTTTACCTCTGGAGTCCTTCTGTCTTCTGATGGCTACTCCTTCACAGTGATCTGCCAATGAATCTGCATTCACGGCAGAGTGTAATGTTTGTTCTTGAGGACTAATTGTGTTTGGGTAATGTTCCCGCTCTGAATTTAATTCCCACTGACTGCATTAATCATTACAAGTGGTGTTTGCCAGTATCTTAATCCAACAACCCCCTGTGCCCCCGACTCACAGTCTGTCCCTCGGTCTTATAGGCCTCCTTCCACTCTGCCCTCTCAAAAGCTCTTTTTCGTCCTTCATCTCCATCTAACGAGCTATTCGGCGCCCAGAGTGCCTCCACAAGGCCGAGCTGCCATTGTGTGGCTGGCAAGTGACAAATGAGAAGGCAGCGAGGTGCTGGAGACTCTCCTCAGCTGTGCCTTTACCCTACTAACACACCAGTGACCTACAGTACTGCTGAGTCTAGATCTACTGTAGAGGATTCTGTTGAATGTTGCTGCCCAACTTAATCACAGTGAGCATATGTGGAAAAGGTTGTGTACTTGTACAGACGATCAATTTTAGGAACTGCAGCTTAAGAAAAATCAGAAACACTAGTGTATTCTATGTGCCTGTCTCATATGTCACTGTTCAGTTTTTTTTTCCTGAGCAGCCTCATCACATCCAGCAGACACAGACCATGTCATTTTCCTCCCTACTATCATGGTTTATTATTGTAACAAATAAACAACTGATTCAATGGCCAATTATTGAATCTCTAAATCTGAACATCTCGGCCCGCTGTGCGGATCCTGTTTTGCTGATATGAAGGATTAAAACGATTTGAGGATTGTCATGTTGACACAGTACTGTGGGTAAAGCAGGGCAGGACCAGGGCACATCCTGGTTTGCCCCCATTCCACTTCCACTCATCAAGTGGCTGTAACAGTTGTTGAGGTACCCCCATGGCCCCATCCCACTCTTGCCTCCTGCAGGCAGACTTATTGTACTGCAATTTTGGCAAGCTCCTCCCAATATGGTTTTCATAAAGGCACCAGGAGGTTAAGCTGTTAATTAGATACTGAAAGCGGAGGCCAGCAGCTTGCTGTTAATTTGCTGTACTTGTTTTTCCTTTTTCTTCTTATTTGGGGATTGACATCATTTCCTGCTCAGTTGCGTCACAAAGGCTGGACCCAGCTCATTAAAGGGGGGGGTGGGGGGGGGGTGAAATGTATTTATCTGGCTCCGATTAGAAGTGCACATTATGTATGTATAGCCATGCTTATCCAAATGTTCTTAATGAGAGAGGCCCTGGACGCCAGTGCGGGGCTCCTGTGGACATAGGCCCAGGCTCGTTATCACCGCACAGGGCATTGATCTCTCTGCCGCCCACCTGCCTCTCCCCCCCACCACCCCTTTCAAAGACAGTGACTCGCACATGAATTATGTGGACACATTGATCAGCTGATTGAGAGCTATTGTTTAGAGCCCTGGGTCATTATTGAAGGAGGGATTACCCAACTCTTGTTCTGTGCGTGCGTATGGGAGAGTGTATTACTCAGCTCCCTGTCACAGCACATACTCCACTTAGCTCACCTTAGCCTTGCAGGGGCTACACACTTACGCGCACACGCAGAGCACATACGGCAGCCTGCACAATCAACATGGCCCAAATGACTGCCTGCATTGATTGCCTTCCCTCTGCAATTATGTTCCCATTGTTTACTTTCTAGCATCTTACTCATTCAAACGGAATTCAATAATTATTGCTTTATTTAATGTTAAAGTAAGTAAGAGTGGTGGGTGTGGAGCGTCAGTAGCTGTATTGTCTTTAAGTGTCTCTCAGGCTACTTTGTTTCATAGGCGCATGTTAAGTCATCCTCTCCAAGGACACCCCCGGCCATCCATCTTTACCTCGCTGCCCTTCCTCACAACACAGAGCACCGTTTTGTTTCTCTCTTCCCTCCCAGAGACAAATACACAGCAGGTTTTTATTCACCGGTAGCGATGGATCATTTCTACAGCAAAGGCAGTAGAGGAAGCAACTTACTATATCACAGGCTTTGAGACAGAGGGGAAGAAAGGGGTGGAGGGGTAGCAGGGATTAGGAGGAGGAAAAGGAAAGAAAGGACAAGGGTGTGGATGAGGCTCAGGAAGCACTAGGTAGACAGTTCAGTCCTGGAACACACAGCCCCCTTAAGCCACAACCTAAGTTTTAGGCATGTTACAGCTTGCAGTGGCTAATTCAAAGCAGCCACCACACTTGGCACCCAGTGGGGCCTCTGCGGTTAAAGCTGTTGTTTGTGTTGCTGGCAGAGAGGGAATCAGAGGCCGAAGTCGGAGCTCTCACTGACACCAGCCACTCTGCTGCGCTCCGCTAAATAACCTGCTTACATTCCAGGGGAATCCCAGAGTGCAGATATATGAGAATCATGCCCCCAACAAACCAGTGCATGTTCACAAAAACACTGCTGCTGTGAAGGGACAGGTCATTACGTTGAAATGTTTTAATTCCCTATACTCTAACCCCCAAACTTTATTTTCATCATTAAAATGATCAGATTTTAAATTCAGGTTAATCTGGGTTTATTACTTTTTGAAATGGACATCATTTTGATACCTTTCCAACTTTTGCCTATAATTTGAGGCTGAATATATATGTACTAAATATGTATCTATACTCAGTACACGCATACATACTTCAAAGTGCCTTTTGTTCTAGGTTCTGCAGTTGACACGCAGCGACACTTAAACCATATCCGGGTGTTTTCTTCTCCCTTTGGGTAGAGTGTGTTTTTCAGCCCGACAGGCACATTTCATTGTCTCCATTCAGAGTGAAATATAGTTACCTCATTGGTCATGATTGATGCCATGACATCACTGTCTTTGAAAAACAAAGGTGGTGCTTGACTTAATCCAACACATCTCAGGCCAGAAGCTAGTTCACTGCATTTTCTCATCAGGTGATAAAATAAAACCAAGAGTCTCCTGCCTCTGATATTCAGATCTACATATAAAATATTCTCTCTATTGCAGTGTAGGACTTCACGTGAGAGTAGAAGTTTTATAACTGGTGCAAGCCTACACACACACACACACACACACACACACACACACATACACACACACCAGCTCTCAGTGCCGAGAATCAGCGAGACAATTACAAAGCAATATCCAGGCAGATACTCACTGGCTCTCTCTCACAGAGGGAATTTGGCAGCTCTCTTAGAATTGATAGCTATTTAGCTCACAGATAGTCATCTGTTTTAATGCATTAATTTTGTATTAACAGCACTGCCAAATTTAATGGTGGAAATTAGGGTATGATCATAATGGTATGCGGCTGTGTGTGTGCGTGCGTGCGTGAGTGCGTATATGAGTTTGTGTGTAATCTTTGTATCTATACTTTTGTACGTGTTTGTTGCGTGCACATGCTGTATTTTATGAGTCCATGGGGAGCTATTCTTTGGAATTACCGGCTCTCTGTCTCCCTTCCACCCTTCCAGTAATACCCACCTCCATCTTGTGTGAGCCGGACTCTCTCAGCAACCACACTGTTTTGTGTTAAAGGTGCACTTTTACTTTGCATTTAAGTGGATGGAAATGCAGATGTATGCAGGGCTCTGGGTGGGTGGTGAAACTGATACAGGCGTGCATTGCCCACTCAGAGAGCAAGGTGCACTGTGGAGTTGTGAGCGAGAGGATGGGGTGGTGCCCACACCGCCCCTGTCCCTCTTTACCTGAAAAAGCATAGAGTGCAGCTCCAGCCTCCACAGAAAGAGACAAGGTGCTCCAACGAAGAGATGCTTGAAAAACCACGGCGGGTTTTTAAACTGTGCAAAGCACTGCGGTTTAAAACAAGGCTGAGAACTGGTCTCTCGGCAGGAAAGTCCAATTTAAAAGGAATATTGCTTGTAGATATATTGGTTTGAAATCTAGAAAACAAAGGTCATTTGGTGTGATCTATTTGCTATCAATTCCTATCTCCTGAAATAATGCAGTATAAATACAAAATAAATGCAGAACCGTCAAGCCACCTGTGTTCACCGTGATCTGTTCAATCGTGCCACACTCAACCTGCGTTCACCTGCACGCAGCTTGTCTCTCACACCCAGCTGCTGTTGAGTGCATCACTGTGTTGCCGGCAGTCCCACTCCTGTATCATCTTTTATACGACTGCTGTAAATTCCCAGACAGTTCAGCGGTATTGAACCCGTGCCACTGGCCCTGCCGGTTTCCCCCCATTTCGCTCCATAGCTCCCCTCTCGTCTGGGCCTCGATAGGGCGCTTCGAAAACCCCAGAGTCGGGCCCAACAACTCCTCCCAGCCCGACATGACTTTTTCATTAAGCCGCCAAATTCCTGCACTCCAGTTGGAGGTGATTTATCAACTAGGGGCTTCATTGCAGGTTCATAGGAAACAGACATAGACCCTGTCTCTTGCATTATTATGTTTCAAATTAAAAGTGTGTGTGCGTGAGTGAGAGAGTGAGTGAGTGAGCGATCTTGAGCGGGAGATGAGGTGCAAATATACTGTGTCCGTGCTCCAGATATGATGCGACGCTAACAGTTTCTCACACGTAGATTATCAAAGGGGTCCGGTGAGAATTCACGCTTGAAAAAAACTGTGCATGAGAGGATCAGGCGCTCGTTCTCATGGACGTTCTGTTCTGTGGAACACTGACTGGACCCAGCCCACCGATCATTATCTTGATCTTTTACCTCGTTTTACTGACTCTAAAATACCCCAGACTGCCCCGGGTCATGGCCAGTGCAGGGATGGTGAAAGTGGTGGCTTACAGGTGTAACCGTTTGACATTGTAGACACAGCTACAAGCACCGGGGCCGGCCGGGTTTGGCCCTGTTAAGACCATCTTCCTGCATAGTCAGGTTTAAAGTGAATTATGGTCGATTCTGGGGCAGCCAGGCTCGAGTTCACTCCTATATAAACCCTGTGGTTTTTATGGGAAACTATAAAACTCCCAGAATTTTTTCTCTACCCCCTGAGACCAGCTTTGAAGTTTTTCGGTCAGGTGCTGTCATTTTTTTTTTCCAAACTTGTCTTCTTGTAGATTTTTGCAGCCTTGAGTCATTTGCGGCAAGAACTCTCTCTTTTTTAATTCAAGACATCTGCTATGGCTAAAAGCAGTTTGCATGATGGATTTGGTGTTATCTATAACTGAATCTGTCTCTCAGGTTTCGCTCTCTACCTTATTTCTGATGCAATATTTGTGCACAGAGGAAAAGGAGGGGAAGGAGGAGGAGGGCTCCCTCAATATCCAGCAACACCTATTCATGACATCATGGATGGCTTAAAACGAGGCGAGAAAGGAGAGCACACAGAGACACACAGCCTTTTACAATCACCTAATAACTCTATTACACTGAGCTGTGGGGCTCACAAAAAGGAGGAGAAGAAAAAACTCCTGTTCCTTTTCCTGGAAGCGGTGTTTTAATGCACATTTTAGGTGTAGAAACGAGAAATATGAAACCAAAGAGAATGAAACACAATAGCTCAGAAAACCCCATAGCGATATTACAATATTGCCAGAAAATTAAACATTAGGAGAAAGGGACAAGAGCATTTTAGGGAGGCATAATATTGTTATGACTTTTTTTTTCACCAGGCTGTCAACACCTGATTTCGATGTAATGTGGTTAAATGTCTAATGTTTCCATTCCTTTTACATTGTGCACCCAGGCAAACGTGCCACCCAGAGCAGGAGAGAAGAGTTCAGTTTCTTTTTGAAGAATGATTCCAGGACCCTTTAACTCTAAGATACAAGTTGATATGACCACAGAGGCAGTTATGCTCTTTAAATGCAAAATTGTATATTAAGAAAATGCTGATTCAATCGCTAGTAAACCCACTCTGACTCCTTCCCCATTGCCATAAAAGGTTAGTTTGCCTTTATATATTTATTTGTGCTTTTTTTTCTCCCCATTGCATCATGAATGCTGGGAAAACTGAGGTGCTCTCACTCTTACCAAATTAGCGTGTTCACGCTGGCATCGCGTTTCCATCACTGCTGATCACAGCTGATAAAAACCTGTGTCTACAGCGGAGTCATTTGACCCGGGAGTGAATGTCGATTTTATCCATGCCCATTGCAGACAAAAGCCTGGTGTTGGTGGATTTTTGGACCAGTGTAAAAGGGGCTTTAATGATGTAAGTAATTAGCTCCTGCAGGGTAATTTCCATCAGTGCATTTTACCTTGTTAGAAATGACATGGACAACATGTTGTAGTTGCCTCAGCATATCTTCCCGGAGATACCAAGGCCGAGAAGATTAGAGTCGAGAGAGGAAAACTTGTGGTGATTGACATCGATCGCAGCCACAGATATCCACAGCAAGACTCCAGGGTTTGATATAGGAGAAGCAAATGACTGGTGTGACACAAGTGGCCATACTGAGTCTGGGGCTTTTTATTGTAAACATGCAGAAACCATCAGTGTGAGGCTTTAGGGTAATGGTCAATAACCCTGTTGCTCACACCAGGCCCTGCCATATTGTGTCGGCCTTGCATCATTGATTGAGCCACGCAGGAGGTAATTAGACTGGAGCTCGGTGGTGTGTCAGGAGGTTGTGGTGGGATCGTGTCAGTACCGGGTATTAGGATTGTTGTGACAGTGCGGTGGGTGGGCTGGAGACCAGCACTAGGCCTGCTGGTGAGTCTTGGATGAAGCTCCGGGGTTGACAAGTCAGTAGTGGCGCTGATTTCCTGTCCTCTGAAGGTTGTCCTCCTGTTGAGGAATGTTCCTGTCTCTCTCAGAATGTGCTCCATCCCCCTTCCTGCCTCACCGGCGGATGACTTCCCCGCTCATTCTCTATATGAGAGCGAGGATTTAACTCACCGTGATCAATATTTAGTATCCCATGCGTGAAACAGGCAGATGTTTGGAGTTTCCTTTTCAGAGACGAGAGGCTTCTGTTGAGTGAAGGGGATCAATGCTCCCTTCCGTCTGTGAGGCTGTGGACCCACAGCCTCTGAAGGGTGGCTGATGCGATTCCTGCACGCGCTCAGGGGCCCCTGAGATTTGCGTGCCTCGCAGACCTCCCCTGTCCTTTTAGTCCGCCGATACAGACACTCACGCAGGCAAAGTGCGTAGTCCAAACAGTTGTCCTGAAGTGGAAGAGGTCTGGATGTTAAACAACAGGTCTGTGATTGGGAATTGATTTGTTCATTTGCCAACTGTGTGAGTGAAAGTGAGTCGGTAGTGCCTGGCCAGCTATATGCCATCTACAATAACCTCTTTTTCTCTCTTCTCTTCTTTCTCTTTATCTGTCCTCTTTTCTTTCTCTCTCTCTCCCTCTCTTGTTTTCTCTCTCTCTCTCTCTCTCTCTCTCTCTCTCTCTTTCTCTCCTCCCACAGCACCTGCAGCAGCACGAAAACGCGGTGGAGGGTGATGCCTGCTATTACCATTGTGTGCTGTGTAACTACTCGACCAAGGCCAAGCTCAACCTGATCCAGCATGTGCGCTCCATGAAGCACCAGCGCAGTGAGAGCCTCAGGAAGCTCCAGCGCCTGCAGAAGGGCCTGCCGGAGGAGGAGGAAGACCTCAGCTCCATATTCACCATCCGCAAATGCCCTTCTTCAGATACAGGTCAGAACCTGCCCCTGTGGCCCTCCTTTAAGTTTCTGTGTGTGTGTGTGTGTGTGTGTGTCCGTGTGTGTCCTCTCTTCTTTCTTGGTCCTTCCCTCCTGTCTTTTACACACACCCAACCATTCTCACAGCTGAGACACTACATGTTGGAATTTCCAATCAATGTTGATCTTTCCACTCAACGAGACATTATAACTCAGGTGTTTGTTCTTGCTGTTGCACTTTTGATGTATTGGTTTGAAAGTAACTCAAAGCCTCTTTTAAAACTCAAATGTACATTGTTCAGTTACAACACGAAGAACAGACCAATTACTCCTGTCTTTTCAAACTGATTGAAAGTCTAAAACATGGCTCCAGAAAAGTCAGGAATACTAGTTTTCTTGCTAACCCTGTTGGACACAAGCTCTCCTCTCTGGCCATTAAAGACATATTGAGACTGAGGAGAGGGAGGAGGAGCTTCACAACAGCAGCAGCAGCAGCAGCTGCAACAACAACAAGAACCAGCAGCAACAGACAACAGCTACAACAACAGTAGCATGCCTGAAACATCTGACTGCTCATTTATTATGGGCTGATTAGGAAGAGTGAGCTGTAGTCAATTAACACTCTTTCTTAGCAGAGATTTGGTTTTCTAATCACTTTAACTCCCGTGCCCTGACAAAGAGGCTCTATTGTGTTCCCCCCTCCAAGAGGGAACCATTCCTTTCCCTCGCACAAATGCTCGCTGTCTGTGTTCTGTAGGGGGAGAAGGGTAAAAAAAGGGCCAGCCTGTGAAGATGCTTTGTTCCAAGGAGGCAGGGATAATGAACCCAGCGGCCGGGAAATTGCGCAGAAGGCAGTCACAGATCTGAAGCAAATCATTAGAGAACATATTTAGCTGAGCAATTAGGGACAATTAAGCTTTCTGCTCGCTGCACTCCAAATATGTTAATGACTACAGTACAGTGGACAAACGAACATGCAAAGGCAAGAGGGGAAGGGCCATTTAGGTTAAAAGGGTTGGGGGTTGGGAATTCACTCTTGTGTGTTCAGGCAGGAGCAGTTGTTGCCCTGTTTGCAGATAAATGTGTTTATCTGTGTTTTGTTCTCTTTTTTATTATGCCAGACGCCTGTGTGTGTGTGTGTGTGCGCCACAGTAAGAGATCCCAGCATTAGGCTAGATAATGGGCCTGTGCAGCGCGGCTGTGTGTGGGCAGCGTCACTGAACACACACGCACGTGCACACTCGTGCATGCAGACAGTGGTTGTCCTCACTTCCACCATTTCACACCCCAGTCGCCTCGTTCCGACAGCGTCCGTCCACGTCATGGCTCCGCCCCTGCAGCTGGGCTGAACCGCTCTCTCTTGCTGTGTAATGTTTAATTTCCTCCGCGCCAGTTCTTCTGTGGCACACGGCTCTTTTTGTGGTCGAGGCACAGTTGCTAAAGTGGGGGAACATTCGCTGGCTTGTTAAAACAAAGTTGCCCCTGGATTTCTGGGTCACCTAGACAGTAATTCCTTTGCCTGCTGCTGTTCTGTGATCCTTTGAGTGGTTCCCCGCTAGAGTTCGACGCTGGGCTCGATGCCTGCTCCGGGATTCTTTTCCTAAAACATGTGAAACCTGCATATTGCCCCTGAAAGCTCACAACTAATACAATCAAACACATACGTTAAACAAACAGTGGTATGAAATGGTAGCATGACAATATTTATATACATTTCCCTCCATTTTTAGACTGTAATGTCTTTAAGCCTTGCGCTTTAAGTGGAGCTGACTGTTCTGGTATGTTTCACCCTTGCTGGACGCATGTGGTGCCACAAATCTCCTGTGGGCTGGACGCGGATCCGGGAGAAGAGCAACAACAGCAGAAATGAGGTTTCTTTCCAATTAGACTAACACAGGGATAACAGGCCTGCATTGTTTTAATTCATGCTCATAGCGAGAATGTGCTGCTTAGGCATGTTGCTCTGTCGCCCCGCCTCCATTTGTCTTCTTTAACCCTTAATCTATGGGGGAAAGGGGGCGGCCTCAGAGGAAAGCCGCACAGCTCACCTGTGTGTCGGGATCATTGAGCTCAGCGCCGGCTTCACCCACTGCACCGGCTGCAGCGGTTCTGTGGCAGGTCATTACCAGGTGGCAGGTATACACAAAAAATACAGAACAGGAGACGTGTATGTGGCATGAGATGCGAGGGAGGAAATGTTAAAACTCCCCTAAAATGTTCACGTGCGAGGACAGTTGGTCTGACAGCATGACGACAAAATATATTTTAGGTTTAGAGGTTGCAGAGAGGACTTAAAACCTGTCGCCGCGTTGGTGTCGAGCGTGGGGGTTAGTGGCGACCGCTGGCGGCTGACGGCTGTCATCGTACGGCACCAGGGTGCACGAGAGTCCAAAACTGTACACGGAGGATAAGAGGGAACAGTCAAGAATGAGTGTAGAAGAGGGATAAACGCGTTTGGGGAGCTCCTGCGTGTTTGCTCGGGTGACACTTGAGCGTAGGATGACCCTATTTCATAAGAATGATGTTCACCAGGGCATACAACTCAGTGACACATTGAGGTTTCTCATTTCTTAACATTTAATCAACTCAAAAGTTTTTTTTTTTTTTTAGTGAAGAATGGATGTCTCTAAAAAGGACGCCCCCTCTGCAAGGAATGTTGGGCTTTTATTGTGTGTGTTAGAGAGAGAGAGAGTTAGGTAAAATATTAGTATTTTTAGCTGTGGCCTACGTGTGTGTGTTTATATGTATGTGTGAGGACGAGGCAGAGATGGAGAATAAACGTGGCTGACAGTGTGGATTAGCTCCTGCTGTAAATCCGCCTCAGTCACAGATGGCAGGCCCTTGATCGCTGGGCTGTGACGGCTTGGCTCTCGTCGCAGGAGGAAATCCCTGTCTGTGAGCCTGGAAGGCTGGGAAGGAGAAGGCTGGGGCTGGGGCCGCCTGGGCAGCCACCACTCATTGTCTCCCGTCCTGTTTGGACACAGAGTACAGCTCGGCTAACGTGCAGTCTGGGAAGGGGTTATCTTTGCTTTGACTCTGCAGTTGTTTCATCCCCGACGGCGTGAGAGAGTGTAAGCGGAACTTAAGCCCCCAGTTTAGATCAGCATTACTTTTAATGACCAGTTTGAGAAACTGGGCAGGGGGAGCCGTGTGCATTATTAAATGGAAATGAGACGAAAGGATGCATACAAATGACTGCATAATAGTGGTATCCAATATGAGATCCATTGCTTGTTTCACTAAAAGGGGTGCCTTTCAGGGTCACACACCTAATAGCAAGGCCTGTCCTGACAACAGAGGCATTCCTCTTCCCTCCCCGCATCCCTCCCGCTCCCGTCCCGCCTCATGCATAATTCTTGAGACAATCTGAAAACGCTGGAAAATGGACTGTGACACAGAAAAATGTGCCAATAGAGAAAATAGGGGAAAGTGACTCATATGTCCAGGTTTCCACGAACACCTTGCAGCTCACATTGAGATTCAACTTTTGCAGATGGGTTGAATCCACATTATCATGGCTTTACCGCTCCCTGCTATCATACAGAAGTTATTTGCATGTCCAGTGGCTGAGCTAAAGCTGTTAAAGCCAGGTAAATTCAGAGGTGAGCCAGGTCACGCTCTGATGGCATGCAAAGGCCACGGCCCAAGCTTTTGCCCCCCACAGGCAAAAGCAAAACAGACGGTAGCCATTTCTGGAATGTCCTCTTTTATTCATGCTTGTTAAAATGCAAAGTAAACCTTTCCCGAAACAGGATATTGTAGCCCCTAACCACCAGACCCATTCTACATGCCACATTATGGCCAATCTGAAAGTAACTTGTATAGACAGACACTGCTGCAATGCGCTTTTAATAAAGGCTGTTATTGCCCTGGTGATGCAGAGTGGATATGAGGATGAGGACTGTGCAGGCCTGGATGAGCAGGGCCCCAGAGGGCCCGCAGCTCAGTCAGGCCTCCGTCGGTCGCCTGCCTGCTAATCCTTGTCCGAAGGGCATCTAGGAAGCATAGGAAATTGTTTGCTGTCCACAGAACGTGCCAGGAAATTCATAAATACATTACTTTTCATTTTGAAAATATTACAAAAGACTAGACGTTTATTAAAAAGTCAAAATGATGGCTTTATAGATTTTCCAGTTGTGTATCAGCATTCATATGACCGCTGCTCTAACTAACAAAGGCAAGTCTTTGCTTCCCCTGTGCCCCCTGCTTCACGGGCAGACTCAGTATGAATTCCTCTGCTGGCTCATCCTGTAATAGCAAATTGACCAGAAAGCCACCACTCTATTCTGGGATTGGCTGTGAATAAAAACGTCTGGTGTCCAGGTTTTTACTGCCTCCTGACTGAACCCTCATTCTGTAAATACTGACAAGCTTTGTCCTCCGGCTGGTGAAGTCTAGACCCCGGTGTGCCAGTCCGTCTAAGACTCCGGAGTCAGAAGGAGAAGAGAGGCGGCAGATTTTACTCTGATACTGAAAGAAAGAAAGAAGAGTGGACAAGCTGCTACATGTGGAACGCCTAAGAACTCCCCTCTTAAAATTACGACACAAACTTTTGAATGCCTGTTGTAGGTGGGGAGACTCATGCCGAGTCCACCTGGTGTGTGCTCTGCATGTTGCTGGCCCCGTGTGATTTCACTGCCACTTATGTCACGTGGGTGCAAATGTGCAATGGATTTTATTTTGCAAACTCACACACCCATAAATGAGCACACACATAGGTGTCCGCACCGAGGGCCGCGCCGTGTGTGGGTGCGAGAGGCTCTCCCTGTCATCAAGCCCATTTCCAGAAGAGACGGGCAGCACATTATAATATTGGTTTCCCTCTCTCCTGTCATTACCAGACACTCTCCTTGAAAGCTGATCCAAAAGATAGACAGTCCATCAGGAGACAGTCATCTCATTTGTACTTACTAAATGTGTTAATGAGTTCTATTTTCAGGCCTAGAGGCCCTGCTGCTGGATATTGGAGCAGAGGTGGCGATCGGTGGTGTGAGGTACCCGATTGCAGGCTCAGGAGCAGCGAGGGGAGGGAGGTAATGAAGTAGCCCTGCTGCCCCTCATGTCACTCACGTGGAGTGACCACAGTGTCCGCAGGGGCTGTCACTCAGAGCTGAGGGCGGGAAGTCTGTGGTTCCAGACGGACACAGACAGCAGAGGAGGGAATAGATTAGGTGACAAAGACACAATCTCTGTGATGGGTTTAATTATAGCAGCAGTAATGTCACAGGTACCTGAGATGAGCGAGAAACCACTGATTTATATGAAATGCATATGACAGAGCCCGGCTCTGTTACATGAGCATATGGACAAATGCTTCTAGATAACTAACACGACTCCTCTGACCCTTTCTCTTTCACAAGAGTCCTAGGCAGTCTGTTGCTGGTGTGGCTGTGACAGTGGAGATGCACCTTGTATGCACTTTACTGCTAACATGTAGTTGTTGTGTCATTTGATCTTTTTGCTAAGTTTTCTGCATCGTGGCTGACTCCAATTTCCCCCTCAGGTGCATATTATCATCCCACATTCAGCAGCCTCTCATCTATGATATTGATTGTAGTGCAAGTGTTTGCCAGGTGGTCCAGGAACCAGAACCAATAAATTGTTAAACACTTAGATCGCTTCATTTGTTACGATGTTTTGGTATCGGGCAAGCAGCGCTGCTCGCTGTCAGAACGAGGCGGCTCAATTTCACCATCGGCAGAATCAGAGGAGAAGCCCGGGTAAAGTTTGGGAACTATCGAGTCGAGGCTCGGAAAGTTTTATTTAGCCATTTTTATTACGGCTGTTTGTACCCCCCAGAGAGAGCTGGTGGATCAAAGGGCATGATCTGTGCTATGGATGAGTTCACCCTGGCTCCAGCAGAGACGATTGGCCTCGCTGACAGCAAAACAAAACGGGAGAGTGAAGGATGCTCTATCCAGCAGCATGTTGCCCTCACACTCTGAAGGCTCCATTAGAATAAAGGCAGATGAAACAATGGCTATGGATCTCTATGAAAGCACGGATGGTGGGATTCATTACCCAGCCCCTGATAGATGGGCATGTGAGCCGAGTGTGTGTAAGGTTGAGTGCATGTGTGTGGAAAAAAAAAAGCAACCTAACCCTAAAACACATACAGATACAGGATAGACATGTTTTTTTGGTGCATTAGCAGAACGAGTCCCCTCCAGTGCCTCAGCCACATCAACTAAAAGCAGCCGGGCAGATGGCAGCAATGAGAGAAGTGCAGAAATAATTCAGTAGTGAACCTTTCCAACCTTTACCTGTGGGCGTGAACACCAGTCATTGATTCACACTGTGCTTGACAGGAGCACTACACAGCACCCGAGGAGGGTGAGAAGAGGGTGGATGAGGATAAGTTTGGTGAAAAACACAAAAATATAATGTGAGTGGGATGGAGGTTCTTCTGTGTGTTGACGTGTGTGACATTAGAGGGAACTTTCCCCACAAGAATGTTGGGAATTACTCTGGATTTCACACAAATATGCCCCCCACCCCCTCCTCTTGAAACCACATCCAAATTCTGTTGATCCAGATCTTCTTATTTGCATGCACACTCATCAATATTAGTTTTTTGTACTAATACTCTTGAACTCTGAGAACTCGAGGAAAAAGGGAGAAAA
This sequence comes from Pseudorhombus dupliciocellatus, assembly GCA_016785235.1. NCBI lineage: Eukaryota > Metazoa > Chordata > Actinopteri > Pleuronectiformes > Paralichthyidae > Pseudorhombus > Pseudorhombus dupliciocellatus. The sequence continues at coordinate 7,535,981 of JAFBJW010009053.1, read as the reverse complement.
AAAACAACTCCTACATCAGCCGCCTGATGTAGGAGTCCCTGTCCCACAATGCATCCTTCTAGTTTCAAGGTAGTCTGTCCTCTTGCACAATCCTGCCAAATAACAGAGAGACAAACAAACAGATGAAAACACATCCTCCTTGGCAGAGGTAATAATTATCACACCACTTTGCATGTGATACCAGGCCACAGTGGGCTGCTATTGATCACACATCACTTAACTCCTTCCCTGAAATGTTACAGTAGACCTGACGCACAGCGAGACAGTGGGTATCTGTATCGGCGTGTTGTGCAAAGCGCCGCGACTGATTAACAGAGCGCATACGTAACAGTGCGTCTTGTGTGCGTGTGTTGTGTCCGGCAGCGATGGCGTTAATGCTGTTTGTTAAAGGAGAGGAAGTGCAGGTTCGGAGGGAGTCACGCTCACAGCCCGACTCTGTTCAACAAGATGAGATGTCGCCTGTGAAGCGACAGCCTGAGACAAAATACTATTTGTTTTGTGACTATCTTGGACATTCTCACTCAGAGTTATGGTGTCCCTCCTGGTCCAGTGAATGACCTATCCCTCACAGTCTCTCTTTGTCTGGCTGGAATCGCTGCTCTCTCTCTGCCACTGATGTTTTATTAGTCAGCTGTGGATTTGTTCCTCCCACTGTCCGTTTGGAGGAAAGGAGCTCAGTGGAGTATAGTAATGGATGATGTTTAGGTTCGGGAAAATGAACAAGGAGTCAGCCCATTGGTTCTGTAAATGAACCCTGCACTCCAAAAAAAACTAACTTTTTTAGCAGGCTCTCTCTAAAACACATTTTCATGCACTCGCAATATTTTTAAATTACTTATCCTCTTTGGCAAGTTTGGCAAGACATGAATCATACGACACACACAGGGATCATAATGAAAGTTTGTCCCTGCTTATGCCACTAAAACTAAAAACCACTGTGGGCAAGAAAAGAGTGAAACAGTTCAGACCAGTTTCATTTTACCCACACAATTAGCAACACCAGATTTCATTTGTTTAAGGAAAACATAAACCACCTTCTATGCTACTTTGAACATTGGCTTCAAAATGGTTGCTGCATTAGTCATTTCATGATTTCTAAAGGTTTGGGAGTTTTAATGCGTTTATGTTTCTTTACTTTCTCACATGTTCATTTGTGGATCCCTCTGGATTTCGTCTTTTCAAAGAAACTGAATGTACAGACGTACAGAAAACCTGACCCTGACCAATCCGAGGCATTAGGATGAATAATCCACTGTTTAGAAAAGCAAGCTAAGGTCAATTTTCATGCTACTTGCTCAGGAGGCATACAGAGGAGCATATCGAGTCAATTCAGCTGCGCTGCACAGTCAAGAGAGTGGGACATGCTGTTTGGTGCGCTTCTGTGTTGACCTGTGTTACTGGGGTTATAAAAGAGTTCCCAGTATCCACTCAGATGATTTATTTCTTTTATTTAATTTGGAGTAATTGCAGATGTGCATTGGAGAAGTGTAAAAGACACATATCGATGTTAAGAATCCGATCATCATTTTATCTCCGAGTTAAACTGGAGCTTCACTGTGCTGCTAGTTGCTCGTGCAAATTAGTGTTTGTTGATGAATCATTAATCTTATGAGCAGCAACTAAAATCCTCATCCATGTATTTGATGAGAAAAGAGTAAAAATATGAGCAGTTGCATATTATTTTATGCAACATAAATTTGTTCACTAATGAAGAAATTTATGTTGCATAAAATAACCTGAACCTTAATCATTTTTAAACCTGCACCACCTCTAGTTATACAGCCCCTTGAGGCCCATCTGTGATATTTGGTTATTTAAATAAAATTAGAATTGACTTGACTGTGTGGATACCATGGGGTCCTATTTATTGTCCACAAAGTATTAAATTAAATTATGTCAAAAGTGTCTTTCCACATAATGTTACTATAGCACAGTTTCACACAAAAGCCAAGGTCCTAATAATTCTTTACCTTGAATGATTTTTATCTTTTTGGGTAAAAACATTAAAAATGGGTAAATATGACTTAAACACATAAAATAGGTATACCATAAAAACCTCATTATAGCATTAAAAACACTTTACTGTAAACTAACAGTTTATTTATTTATTATTATTATTTTAAATAACGTTGAAAGACCTTGGTGCATGATAATCATCACATTGTCTCTTTACTGTCTGTTATCAGAGGTAAATAAACGGTGTGATTTTTGCTGTAATCTGCAGTGAACAGTGTTTCATTCAAACACACGTGAACTGCTGCAGGACTCGGGACACAACATCTGGTTTAACGTCTGCTCCGCTCTCCGTCAAAAGAAACAAATTAACCTTAGTTCCTGATGAGGCAGGCTCCTGTGGAAATGAGTTTTTCTCATGTATATGCTGAATATTTCAAGCACTTGGGAAAGCTGGGGCACATATTTGTGTGAGTGATGCAGAATGGAGAACACAGTGGATGTGTTTGAATCCATGTCACAAGTCGTTGACAGTGGAACACACAGGCGAACACCCTGAGGCTTTACTCGATTTAAGGTGGCACAGAGGCCGGTGTGGCAGCCAGAATTAGGAAAAATGGCCTGTGTTTTTGTCATGTTAAACCGGGCAAAAGAATCTAATTGGGTGGGGGAGAGTGAATGGAAATGCCTTCTTTGTTTAAGGGCCCTCTGCAGTCACTTTGCAGGAGCCATTGTGCATTGACCACAATAGCATTAGCTTGTGCTCTTGTTCTGGGCTCCTCTTTTCTCCGGCTCTCCGCAGTCAGCTCCTGTCCGTTCCACTCTGTCTCCATGCTTCACCTCCACACTCCACCAGAGCTCAGGAAGGGGAACTCAGAAACATACCCCCCACCACGACCACCTCGACCCCCGCCCTCCTCCGTGTCCTGTAGTAACGCACCATCCTCATCCTCAACTCTGCTGTCTTATCAACGCTATTAAAAAGATAAATAAAATGAAGGAAAGACGCCTTTTTTCCTTGTTTTTTTCTACTGTGTTTAGTTTTACTCTTGTCACTCTCCTTGTAGTTTTGCCCTAAAAAGAGAGTCTTTACATTTTCTTGTTATCAGTTTTTAGAAATCCCATCATTTAATGAGAAATTATTAAAATTGATCGCTCCGCGAGTTCAGACGGTGCTGCCACGAGGTCTTGCAAATGTGCAGTGAATGATTCGCAGTCATGGACATGTCTGGAATGGTAAAATAATAATGGAATATTTAATCATTTTGAAGTTATTTTCCTTGTCGTGTGTCACCATCAGCCAATACCGAGCATCTGCAAGTCAGAGTGTACACCAGTACTTAAAATGATTCCTCTCAACAACTGAGGGTTTCCTATTCTTTTATCTAAAATGGGGCCCATCTTTAAAGTAGTGCTCGTACCACACTACAAAGATGAGCACTTAGCTTTCAGGATGAGCAAGCTGAACCAACTTTCACGTTGCTTAGTGACCAAGGCTGCGATACCAATAATCCATTACAATGCATAATACTTAAAAAATAAATTGCTGCTATTAGTATGATATGGAAACTCTGAATAAATATGCATTAAAAGTGTGCTTTGATCAGCAGCCTAGATAAGACCTAGCTCACAGCATTTCACTACCAAACAAACCCATGTGCAAATTGTATAACAACTAACCTCGGTATATTTAGTGCACTGTTAATGGCCCGCTGCTTTGTGACGGTGTAATCATGCGCGATAAAAACCGGACCCAAGTTACAAACCTAGGAGCAATCTTGTGTGCATTAAAGTGTCCTTTTTTGTTCCAGAGGTCATTCATAACTTGGTCGCGTTGTTGATGTACAGTGAGAGATATTGATTGATTAATGCATTAAGTGCTCACAATCCATTAGGTTCTGTGAAAGGGACTGGAGAGGAGAATTGCTCTTTCTGTCACTGTGTATTTTCACCTCTCCCCTGTTCAAAGGCCATCTCTTTTTTTGTTTTGTTTTGTTTTTTTTTTTGCTGGCAAAGTTTAACGGACAAAAGCATGAATATCTGCCAACTAATGCATTCAAAGAGACATTGGTTCTCATAAGTGTCAGTTCAATTACCCTGAAAAGCTTTACAAGGAGTTGCTCTTACATTAGCTTTGAGCCCATCTTGACCCAGAAATGAATACAATGTTCATTGACTTCACCTCGACTGGAATGGGCCCACCTGGCCATCTGAAAGAATGGAAACCTGTTTATTGTTGTACAGCTTACACTCACTGACTTCTTCCATATTTGAGGAGAGGCAATAAACCATGCCACATAAGTCATATTTTCCTCATCTCTGCCAAATCAGAGACAACACAGATATGCAGCTTTTTTCCATCTGTACCGTCCCCCGATGGTTTCCAAAGAGGACAGGGGATCATCGGAGTGCAGACTGCTTAATGACAAGGAACAGGAGACCTTATCGCTCAGGCCCTAAGAAGGGAAGCCTGTGAAAGAGGCCTGAGAGTTAGTCATTACCTTAGAAACATGGTCTGCATTAGAGATTCATAACAGTGTGCCATCTCTGCACCTTTCATCTCCACCAGGGCCAGCTCCATTAGGATCTTTTATCTTTGTGCTGATGGCTGCTCTTGATAATGGGGCTGCCGAGAAATCCCAAAAAGTAAAGACTCAACTCTGACACTATTGGCCCTCCCTTTTTTCAAGAAGAGCCACACGTCTGAGTACAGTAGAGGATGTCCACGTTTATTTGCAGTCTTAAATCAGGCTCTTTAAAAAAAAAAAAAAAAAGTTGGAATCCATTACTGATATAGTTAATGGTTTGTGGTTTCATGATATCATAGCTTTTGTTGTCCCTCACGTCCCACCATGATGCAGCCAACAATATAAGAGAATTACCTTTTTTTTATTTGTTATGCTGCCCTTTTTTATTCATGCTATCAATCAATGTCCCTGCTACCATCGTGTTTTATATGGTGGAGCTTTAGTAAAAATATTGGCTTTATTCCTGCTGATGCCCCTATGAAAATGCATTAATGATATCCCATGCAAAGCCTCAACTTGGCTTTAAGGCAGACAAACACAACTGCATAATGTTATAGTAATTCATGCAAGCCAATGTTTTTCAAATGTTACAGTAATTATGAAGAATATTCTCACTTTTTCCCTACATGGCCGCAGCAGAGCAAATCTCATTTCCAAGGCAAAGCGGGAAGGAACACACCGAATAATCATTGTGTTTAATGCTCTGGTCATAATCCCAGGTTTTATGATGGTTTTCTAATGATTTTCTAATGATGTTAAATATTAGTAGAGAGTGCAGCCATAATTTGAACACAGCAGTCATTTTTTCAATGCTCTATCAGCAAACCCGATTGCAACTACAATGAATATTGCACTGGGAATGAGATTTAAGAGCCATCCCTTTTGGTGTTTTATTTTGCCGTCTCCCCATCTGCCATAAATCCTCATTGCTGTGCTCTTGAAGCCTCCGCCCTTGCCTGCTTTCCCCAGGTGGGAATACAATTAGGTGCAGGGGCCATTTCATTCAGTGCCACTGTCTGTCCACCGCAGTCATTCGTAAAAAAACGCTGGAGCTGTCCCAGCGGAGAAAACAGTGGACTCCTGGGAAATCTAAAAAAACTGGGAAAGAAGAGGGAGGAAAAAACAGAGGAAAATAGACGAGAGATGAGCACAAAGACGGGAGAAATCTCCAGAATTGCTGTCAGAGGAGATACAAGCTTGGCCTCTGATGAGTGACAATATTGAGCAAAATATGTATTGCAGACAAAGGCTTTGTCTCCTTCCTGTGCCTTTTCAATGAATTACACCTCTCCACCCCCTACCCCCAGCTTTTTAATTAAATGGCTGCAGCTCCATCTCTCTATCCGTAGCTCCCCATTACAGGGGCTAGATAAGGGATTGCTATCTGTAGCATGTTAAGAAAGGCTGCTGGGCAGCCAAGCCTCATGAAATTTGTCACAAGATCTCATTTTCCTCATTGCCAGACGTGATGCTTATAATTGATGTGCAGGCAGCAGTAATTTATTGGCCGTCCGCAATTATCATCCCCTTCTAGCTGGGGGATGTGACTGCAATTTCTAAGTCCGTGCGCACGTGTTGTTGGTGAGTCTGGGGTTGTGGGGGGGTGACATTGTTTCATATAAATTAATGCAAAAACATGTTTCGCCTTATCACAGGGTAGGTGTGTGCATGTGTGTGCGTGTTTACCACTTAAGAATGCAAATCAATGACAATGACATGTCATAAACAATGTGTTCAGTTTAGGTGTAGGTGGCTGTCACTGCGCCAGCTGCACGTTCACACATAGCCAGGGTTGGAAGGGCGACCAGGAGCATGGGAGGTGGTGGTGGCGGGGGGGTCAGATGGGGCGGGCCTGAGGGGGCTGGTGCAGCAACCCTTTGTCCAGCGCTCCTCCTTATGTCTTTAGGGTTTGTTTTCACATCATAAACACAATGACCACATGGGCAGACTGGCTGAAACGTGAGAGTGTCAAACTTAACAAAGTCAGTCATTTACCAGTGTCTTTCGATCAATATCTTATTCCTCTTCTTAACTTTCCATGATGACAGTGACAAAGTGAACTGAAGGTAATAGCGGAATTCTCCCAGTGTAAGACAAACCTGAAATGGTGTCTTGAAATTTCACCTTATGGAAAATATGATCGTATACAATTACAGAGTCAAGAGGTTTTCACATTGGCAGCTCCTCAGCTCACACACAAGACAGTTCATGGATTCTCACTAAACCTTGTGATTTTGTGCTATGTACTGGCCCAATAAATATTTGCAGTTTTGACATCAACATCACTCAGGCCTCATCTTCCTTTCATCATTTTACTACACACACACATCAAATGTAACTGAGGGGAGAGGTTTCATGTTCAGTGCCGGGCTCATGCCGCGTTCACGTGCGCGGCCGTGTAGACGAATAGCAGGTTTAGAGGTGCACAGCTTTTCCTGTCGCGCAGCGGTGAGCTCCGTGGTCAGAGCGGATTGCTGTCATGCCATGGTGGGGAGAATGAAGAAGACGGGGCCTGTCACCAGCAGCCACTCTGAGCATGCTCTGTTTGTCTGGGGAAATGGAACCTGTTTGTTTTGTCTACCTGCACGCCTGTTGTGTGCAGTTGCCAAATTAGACTTTCAAATCAAGAAGCCAGTGGGAGACCAAGACTCTAGTTTTCTCCTTCCCTTTAATAATCATCCCTGTTTACTCTTCGGGGAGTCATCTTTATATATTTTTTTTTTCACTTAAATGCGTCCTCTAAGCTGGGAGAGTGTCTTTAATAAAGCAAGCAGGCGGAGTGCCATTCCAACATGTGAATTGCACAGGAGAGAATTGAGAGATGGAAGCAATAGAGGAACACCAGGGGAGTGTGGGGCTGCCGCCGCTGCACCCTTCATGCTATTATCTTTATGGCATAGCAAAACATGCTTGAGGCAATCAGCATGAAATTGTTAATTGCTCAGCCCACTTGTGCGTTGCTCGGGGGACAGGGGCCTTCAGGAGGTCCTGTATCACGCGAGGAAGGGGTGTCTGACTAACTGCCTGCGTGTCTGCTCTCGCACACGACTCATCGCACTGTCCAGCCAACGTGCAGTCATCCCACTCTGGGTGATCTTCACAGAAGCGCAGTGGCAGTCACCAGAGGCTCAGTCCACCCAGTGTACTTAAGACTTAATTGCAGGTACAATTGAATATGAGATTGTTTAATGTTTTGTGTTTAACATGCACAGCGGAGTGTATTGGTGCACTGGTTTTTGATAAAGGGTTAGAATTTAGGCTGTAGTGTGTGAAACGGGATTGGATTGAAGGTGCCGTCGTTGTCCGTCGGCCTGCGTCAGATTAGGGTTTATGATTTTCTTAGCGAGCCACAGATGTAGTGAAGATAAGAAACAGAAGTGGACAAACACAAATCCTCTGTAAAAACAAAAAGACCCACAAAAAAAACGCGCTTCTGTGAAAAGGCTCAGAGAGCATGAGGTCACCTCTTTGTCCTGGTCACCACAGGGGGCACTATTACTCCCAATGTGATTACATACATACACATTTCTAACACACTTCCTTCCTGCCTGTTCCTCAGTGCGCCTCTCTCCCCCGTGGCTCCAGGTGACAATACGTAAGGCATCTTTTCAAAACCAGCACCACGCTTTGTTACATGCTCAGTCACAACGTAATGCCCCTCCTTCTGGCCTATCAGTTTTGTTCCCGTTGGAAGAGGAGTAGAAGGAGCAAGGTTACACAGGGCGTCATATTAATGGGGCCTGTCATGCGCGTTGATCGTCTTAGGCGTGGAGGAGGATGAGCGCTCACAAGGTGTTGTCTTCAAATAGGATTTCTGCAAGTGAGACATCCTCGTTGGGTGATATCCCCCTCAGAGCAGCCACTTTCTTTTGGAATGATCTGTTATTAAGCAAATGAAGTGCTGCGGGCCCAACGGTAAATCCCTCCACTTTGTCATGGTGTGCTCTCAGTTATCACACCCTGCTCCCTCATTCATCCCTGATGTTCTACCAATTTCACCATGTTATACTCGGGCACCGCAGCGTTGTGTTTGAAGAGCAAGTTGCACTCAGTGACTTCTCAAAAGACACATTGATCTTACATAAAGAGAGAAGGTTGAATCTGAGCAGGGTTTTATCTCCAGAGATGGAAGTGAAAGTTAAATTTAAGGGCAGACCATCTGAACATCAGACGTCATGTTTGGATTCTGCTTTCACTTTACTAAACTGGTTTCAAATTTGCATTGACAATCTCCACGATATATGAGAGAAGCGATGTCAGTGGCTGCGGACTATTACGTGAATGTTGCAACTCCTATGTACAATTTCAGGTTGTTTAATACCATGAACCACTCTGTGAAATGGCCAATAGTTCAACCAGACGACCCAGCAGTTGCTCCATCACTTCACTGAAACAACACAGACTCAAGCAAGAATCAGAAAATCTCTTGATAAACTTTGGTTTGACACGGGAGCCTTTGTCCCCCCAGCCACCCAGTTACATGATAAAGGAGAGACAGGGGTGATGAGACGGGGGCGGGATAGACACGCGGGATGGTAACTGCTTGACAGAAATTGATTACATTAATTGATATGCCAATATGTAAGCTTGTTACATCCACCATTGCTTAGGATGATGGCTAACAGGTCCTGGTGATCAATGGAACCAATAAAGGCTTCATTCATTAATGAGCAATGTGGTAATTAATGTTATCCCTAAACCAATTACCGCAGGCAGCGCATCTACAGGAAAAGCGCAGCAAATAGTCCAACTAGGTTATCTCTGTTTTACTCTTAGCAATTTTCTCATGCCGCCTCCTCACTGCTCTGTGAATTAACATGGTTGTATAAGGCTGCACTCTGGCGCCCGTCTTTTCACAGCCCCATGGACGAAAAATATCTTGTCAAATTATTCCTGAGGTTATCAAACACATGCAGAATTTGAAAAGGGTCATATTCAGGATTCAAGAGAATTTAAAAGACAACAAGTCATCGGTGAGTATTCTAACTTAATCCTGCTCAACCTGCTCCCCCCTAGTTCAACTCTACAAACTGAAATAATAAAGTGTCTGTGAGGAGCTTTGTTCTTCATGTCCTCTCTCCTCTCCTTCTCTCAAACGACCTGTACTGCAGAGGTGCGGAGTTCAGGCGACGATTTTAAAAGTCAGTTTCAGTATAACAAACCAGGGGGTAGGTTAAAAACTCCCAAACCATGTAATTATTACACCTTTAAATGTGTGCAGTGTTGTTGGTGTGGTTTAAAGAGCTATGTCAGAACTGTGTATCCACGGCCACCAAACCCTGATTGTCTTGACAGATGCCACAAATAGCGAGCATGCCACAAATAACTGTGCCCAGTAACAAACCACAGCCCTATCGCACAGACACACTGTCTGTACATAAATAATAGCAGGCTTGTGGATCAATACTATTGTTTTATGCTTTCAAAGTTAAAATTGTCGTACCTGGAATTCATTACCTCGTTTATCGCTCGTCTCGTCTCCGCGTACTGTAAATAAAACAGGGTTTTCTGCATTTTTGTGCGTTCTTAGGGTTGAGGAGTGAAAGAAAAGTACAGCGTGGCAGGTCTGGCTGTGGAAACAATAACGTGTTAAATGACAGTCATGCTGATCATCCGGTCTTGCCCTCCATGTCGTCACTTATGCATTTACAGTAAATGTTTTCCATTATTTGAGCGCATCACCTCAGTGTGTTGTTTAAACATTAACCCAGGGCTGTGTCTATATTTAGGCATGTTTAGTGTTTGCATTTATATAAATAGCCATCATTTACGTATAGGGGTGAGGTGTTAAGAAGCTATACCAACAAACAAGATAATGAGAAAGTTGGCTTTAAGACTTTGCATATTCCTACTTAATCCGACTTAACAAAATAAGAAACTGAACTAAGTGTGAGATGATGACTTATTAGTTGGGACAAGCCCTTTAGACCAAAATCCAGTTTATGTAATGGGTGTTGCAGAAGTGCAGAAAGGCCCATCTGTCTCTCTGCCTATTATCCGAAGCCTTAATCGGGTCTTACAGCAGGGCAGGCTAAATAAACAGTAAGTAAGTTGTCTTGGGTAGAGGAACGTCAATGCCTGCAACTTGCTCAAGCCTTTGCTCTCAATGGTTCTGTATTGACCCCTCAGGACCCCCTGAGAATTCCCTAATTGAAAATTAATATTGAATCAATGCCGCGGGCCATTTGCATATTGATTATAAACATCCAGGAAGGCACCAAGTATGTCTGGGATCAATAGGGCCCTTCTGCAGCAGGCCGAGTGCACTACATCACATGGCAGCTGCCTGCTCCTGAGGTTAATGACTGCTGCTTGTTACGGAGCTCTTGTCAGGTAGAATCCAGCTGCAGGGCCTTTTTTGCCAAAGCTGCCGGAAGCCGAACTGTGGAGGTTTGGGAGAGAAGGTACAAACATAGTGTGGGATTTGGGCAACACCTTCCTTACCAAGTGACAAGGAATCCAAGTTTGTCTTTGCATTAGATGTGTGGACATCATTGTTGCTCTCCGTCCAGTATTGTTTAAAACCTCCTTTTGTATACTCATATTTGTTCCTTTAGGCCCCTGTATCCTAGCTTTGAACTCTGACTGCTCCTTAACGGACCATAACACACTGCACTCATCTGTGTTTGTATTGTATATGTGTGCGCATGAGAGGGGATAAGGAAGGGAGGTTGATCAAAGATAACGCCAACCATTTCCATTCCCCAAAGGGAGAGAAAACAATATTAGGTAGATCAAAAAGGCCCTTTTTTAATTTGCAATGAAACTTTCACAGCATTACAAGACAAAGGAGACCCAGAATCCCCTAGTTTAAGGCACTGATTAAGATTCAACACATACATTCTTCCCCCAAACTCCCAGTAATAGTTTCCACATGTTGAAGAGATGTTAAGAGGTGGAGGCAGGAGGGGAAAAGGGATGGTACTGGAGAAAGTGGAGTGAAAAGGTTAGATGCTGATAGAGGGAGATGAAGAAAGAGATCTTCATCGAACCAGCGCCACTGGTAGCAGAATCCCACAGAAACCCGACGGGCTGGTTTAGTGGCAATGCCAATCCCTGGTTCAACTAATGGGGCTCTCTAAAACTGGATGATTCTCTGAGCCTGCAGGAGACAGCAGACCTGGTGTGAAGCACATGTAAGAGCAGCTTATCCTCCAGTATATGAAAGGCAAGGTCTCGAATTAATGCGTCCATGCAGTCTGTCCGCTCTCCCCTCGTCACCGCCTCCACCTCAACCCACACCCTGCACTGGGAGCGAGGGTCTGGGAGTCGCGGATGTAGAGCCGGGCCCAGAGAACCGGGCTGCATCTGATTGCTTCATTACAGGCCCTTTCATTGACTTGGTTGCACTGAACTGATGAACTGAGGCAGTGGACAAGGCCACATAATAGGAAGAAATGAATTCTTAGCACAGCCTTCTCAGGAGGCCACTGGTCCTGGCTGGAGCTAACATAAGCCACGACTGAGTGCAGAGGAGGGGGCTGCATCGGGGCCCATTCATGAGGCAGCAGCGGGCTGCAGACTGAGGACATGATGGAGCGTTAGGACGTTGGATCAGTACACGAGGGAAGGAACCATGATGCTGCAGAGGGGCCCATTGTTGTAGGCAGCTTGTTTTAAGCTTTAGTTTGGTGATTAGCGTTTGCTTTCTCGCCATAACTGACACCTACAGCACAACATTTTTTTCTCCCCAATTGTTTATTCCAGCAAGCCTCAAGAGGCAGACCTCTGTTAGTTAGCGCCCCTGCTTCAGGCCCCACGGCAGCACCCAAACACCAACTGCTGAGATGAATAATTAATTTTGTACCTTATTGGGCTCTCAGCTCTAACTCCACAACCCCTGGCTAATGAGTGAGAAGAGTCTTCTGCAGCAAGGACAATAACGGCAGCCATTATATAAACAACAGCAGCACTAACAACCGCAGCCACGCATACGATAGAAACGTAATATGCGATATAGCACAGAACCAATTTAGCGGCAGGCTGTGCCTCCGTAGGGCAGAGGCTGCTAATCCCTGACCAGACTCACCAGCGCTGACCTACCTGCTCATTTCCATGCCTGTGTGCAGCGTCAGCATTAAACAGAGGTGGTGGAAGGGTGGTGGGGAAAAAAAAAACAAAACAACGTTTTACAAAAGCCGCTGTTTACACCATTAACATAACAGCTTCCTGTAAGAGTTAGTTATCTTAAATTATGTGATGTTGTGTCATGATGTTCCACAAACGTGCATACATTGGATACTGCCGAGTGGAATCTGTTGAGGGGTGGACGGATAACACCGACCTGCCAGTGTGCTCTGCTCTTCACCCCTGCTTTCCCCTTCCTCCTCCTCCTCCTCCTACTCCTCCTCATACCTGATCACCAAGCACAACATGGATGACAAGTTTTTATATATCGGGCTGCCCTTCACAATCCACAATCCTCAGTGGTTGCTCCTGAGTTGTGTGTATTTTTTTTATGTAACAGACATGTTAGTCATTTCGGTCATTTTAGTGCAGCTGGCCCGTGGTTTAGCCACATCATCAGTTCTATTTTTTTCCTTTTCTGTCTCGTCCTTGCTCTCTCTCTCCTGTGGCTGAGCCAAAGATAACTCAGGAGCCGTGTTTGACTGTAATCACTCCAAGTCTCTTTCTCTGGAGAGCAGCACAGTGGGCAGTGCAGATCCACCCCTTCCGGAGCTTTCCCAGCATCGTGACATGTTCATAAAGAATCAGACAAAGCCCCGATTGTGCACAGGTGTACGTGCGTTTAATGTGTGTAACGTGCAGGCCTTTAAAACTTGTCGCTTTGTCATTTCTGAGGTCTATGGCCTGATAATAAACAATCAAACTGCGGTTAGAAAGAGAGTAAACGTGACCCACTGTGAGAGGGAACACTCGATTGAACAAGTGTTAGAACCAGTCATTTGAATAAACTTAACAGCAAAACAAAAAAAGAGCCCTCGTGATGGCTGAACCGTGTAGGCCTGCTCTGTCAAGTGTCACTCTGAGTCACTCTTAAAGCTCAGGTGGAAATTGAAAGCCTAAAGTAATGTTGCATACTGATCAGATTAACACAGGTTAGATATTCCACTGATATTAGAAGGATAGGTAGTTTTAATGGTGGTTAAGTTCGTGCATCACATCTCATCGAGTCTCAGAGTATATTTAGTAATTATAATGCTAAGGTGTGTGCATAATCAAATAAATAAATGATGCTGCCAGAAATTATGTCATAATAAATTAATACACATTAGGAGAAGTGAATAAAAGGAGCAGCTAATTGCATGAGATGAGTCTTTTTCATTAGCCTTTGAGTGGTAATTTCATTGTATGCATCAGGAGCCATGCTCCCAGATGAAATCAAGTTTTTAAAGTATGCAAATAAGGCTAAAGTATTATGTTAGGAAAACCATTAAACAGCATCTGAGCAGACGTCTAGTTGTAATTTTGTTTGATCGCATGTCATTTGGCCTCTTTTCATTGCAAACAGTAGCAGGAAGAAAAAGTTGTAGCTTTTTCTATGACATCCAGTATCGGGCTTTTTGGGAGATATAAAAAATATATGACTCCTAAGTCAATATCTTTTCAATATTTCAGTTTGAATTGAGACATAGCCTCAAATATTTACTTACCTTCCTCCATAATCACTCATGGAGACATCAGAGGGTGCAGTATTGATATTCAGTTTTGTTCTCTTTCTTTATACCCATTGTTGTGGGCAAAAAATAAACTTGGTTAAATGCCTCTTCAATAATTGCCCGGCAAAGTTGGTAGATTATTTTGTACATAATTACAGTGGAAAACAACCTGCCTATTAAGCCTTTAATGGCAGTAATGCAGAAAGCAATTACCATTACTTTTCTGCTCACACTGAAAATAAAGATTTCTCTAAATTAAAAGGATCCACTGACTACTGCTAATTGTGTGGGGTCTAGTACAGACATCTGGTTGTACATCATTTGTAAGGGCTAAATGCTGATCAGTTAGAAAGGCTTTTACAAGCTGTGTCCTAAGTGTGTGTTCTTGGGACTGCTCTGCTGCCAGGGAGTCTGATAGCTCTTGAATTATTTATCTATCAGGCTGCTGGACGGTAGTCACGGCGACCTAGGCCCCATAGTGTTTGTCTGGCGACATCTCCCTCCAACAGTAGCCATTGGCAGACAGGCGTAGGGGTGCTAATGGGACCAGCGCTTTCGAATCTCTTCCTCACAGACGGACCCTCGCCTCTGAATATAGGCGCAGCAAAGATTTGCAAAGATCTGAGTGCAGAACTTTTTAATTAGGGAAAAGATGAGGTTAGAAAAAGAAAAAGATTGAAAACGAGAGATAGAAACAACCACCCGTTTTCCTATTAAGGAGAAATGTCAAGCGCGGTGGTGAAGCAATAGTCTGTTTGCATCCCTTTGTTGTCCTCCCTGACATTGAAGGCTAATTTTTCATGGTTATTTGAACTGGAAAATGAAAGAGGGGTTTGCGATTATTTCCTATAAATGACAACACAATCGCATTACGCTTCAGTACAAACACAGAGAGGATATTGCCTTTTCATATTTCATGTGAAAGTAATGGATGGGCTATGCAAAGAGGAACAGAAAGAAAGACAAATGGTGAAAGAAAGCGCACTGTGTTTGATTTGTATTAGAAACAGAATGGATGGAGGTAGCGAGTCGTTTTTTTTTTTTCTCTCTCTCTCCCAATAAGTGGTAGCACTCTCATGGATGTTTTAAAGTGCTGCACAGTGTAATCATTGGATTTCTTTAGCAATTAGCTATGAGCAACCAGCCGAGGTGGTTGTTAGAAGAAAACTTGGCCATTGGAGCCTCGACTAAAAAAATGAATTCATTGTAAGGTCCCCGTACATACTCTGTATCTGTAAAGCTGAGGGATTTAACCAATAAAATAAATGTAATAAATAAGGTCAAACATCAGCCCCCCCTCCCCCACCCTCCACCTCTCAACCACTCTGAAACATCAGAACTTACCAGGCCGTTAAACTTTCAAGAGCAAACACGTCAATGATACCCTACATTTTATATTTTAAATAAAATTGATTAGTGGAATTGGTATTCATAACCTTGTCAGATTCTGTTTTATCTCAGCATACGCTTTCATAAACAAACAGGCAGTCAGGCGTAGAGCTGCGGAGGGAGATGGGAGGCAGGATGACCGTCGAGAAGGATGGCAGACCCACTCTGGCGGGGGCCTGCTTAGAAATGTGTTTGTGTACTTTAAGTTTACAAAGATTGAAGGACCGGCAGGACTCATGTAAATAGGACCCATGTGGGAGCTGCGAGTCGGACTCCTAACACGCGCCGAGGTAGGCGCTACATACATCCAACCATGGCAACATTGATTTTCTGAGCTAATACCTCCACAGAACAGTCCACAGGCAGATGGATGCACTACAAAGATATGCAAATGGTGCATTCAATAAATCGACAGGCAGAGATCTTTTTCAGACAGTCCACTGTACTGGTCTGCAGTGCCTAAAAGGAGAGATAAACAGATAAGTACCTGTTAATGTACATGCACATACACAAGTGTGCACACGCAGACAAACATACAGGCACCTGCCTGTTACCTTGGAAACTTGGATCGATACACTTCATGTCAAGCAGAACTGCTTCAGAAAAGCACATCAAATATATTCCAGGAACACGTTTTCATATGAAAGAGCTATTTTTAATGTGGTATCGTCTGTTTTGTTTTTAATTTTCACGGTTTTCATCAGGAAGGCTTTTTGCACTGTATCTTGTGTATAATAACAAAACAAACTGTGGGCATAGTCATATTCAGTGAGCTTATTAGTCAGATATGAAACAAAAGCTACTGGGTGTATGTCATATATAATAGATGTGGGCTGTCTTGTTAAGCCCAGCAGGCTGTATGTGGCTGCGTCTCTGTGGAGAGAGGCTCTTGAAGCCGGCTGTACCTGGTAATTAAAGAGAGTTTGTGGCAAAAGCCAAACATCAGGAGAGATGAGCTATGAACAAAAGAGCTGTGACAGTTTCAGGTTATGTGATTTTTGTGTCCCTTTTTTGCCAAATGAAAAATCAATACATTTTCCGGGTTATACATATTCAGAGTGTCCACCGTGCTTCCGCCCTGATGGAGAGAGGGGCGGGGGACTGTGGGCTCGGGCGGGGGGAGTTGCCTGTCTGCCTGTCATAACTGTACCATCGCATTTTCCAACCCACTGGTGAATATTTCAGAGCTGATGCGATTGCCCTTCATGACAGTGGTGATGCTTTTTTTTTTTTTTTTTTAAAGTGGTTGTTTTTTTTTTTTTTTTTTTTTTTTTTTTTTTTTCCTTCTGTATACCCCTTGAGCCACCCCCACGCTCCGTCAACCCACCCCAGTTCTGTATGGTGCCTTTGAATAGCTGCAAATAGGTGAAGGCATTGTGATATGAGCAGGAGGGAGAAAGGAAGAAAGGATGCATTAATAACGGGAGGTTGATTTAAGGGGAGGCAGCAATGGAGGACGATAAGCATAGATGCACTGCAGGGGGGGGTGACAGAGAGGCAGAGTGACTTTTTGTGCAGAGCAGTGTCCCTCAGGCAGAGTAGATGGAAGAGCACTGCCCAGTGATGTTGTTGCCCCCCACATGCAGGCTTTTAGCTCACCATCCTAGCAGGGAAATGTGCAGCCTGCATCCTCCATTGTGGACGTAATATGTGTTAGTGAGCGGCCATCATGTTGGACATTCAAGGAAGTCACTGTGTGTGTGTGTGTGTGTGTGTGTGTGTGTGTGTGTGTGTGTGTGTGTGTGTGTGTGTGTGTGTGTGTGTGAGCTGGGGCAGAAGCGTGAGCAGTCCCTGAATGCTCACTCCCTGTGCAGCCACATTAACCTAGATCCTCCTCTCCTTCATCACTCAAGTAAAACACAAAGAGAGAAGAACTGGAGCGCACTCACTTTATCCACTGTTTGCAATGTATCTAAACATGCCATTAACATGAGAACTAATTCTAATTAGTGTCTTTTCCCACGAGGTAACACTTTGGGGGAAATTAATACTTTGCATGCCGCTCAATAACCCTTCCTGATTTGCTAATTATCAAGACCACAAAAAAGGCAGTGAGCGTGTTTAAATGTATTTTTTCCATCTCTGCTAGAGAAATACAATTAAAAACAAAACTTCTCTGTGTGGCTGTCTGTGACCTGAATGCACAGAGCACCCATTAAAATGGCCAGTGACTTTGAAAAGGCAGGAGGGGGGGATCAAATTTAGTGTCGTGTGGACGACCTATGAGGCTGGTTTGATGAGCAGGCACCACCGGGAGAGTAGTGCAGCGAGCGGTGAAGGAGGGGGAGGAGAAGTGGAGGGGGGTGGGGGGGAGCGGCCGCGATATTGTTCTAAGGCAGTGTGAGCTATCACTGCTGTTTGTGATTAACTTGCCGTTTTAAGTTTTTTTTCTTCTTCGTTATTAGCTGCCCTAACCCCGTACCCCTCCTCCACCTCCTGCACCTCCTCCTCTGCTGTCCCACCACCACCTCCGCCTCCTCCTCTCCCCTCCTGCCCTCAGCCCCATGGAGACACAAAGTATTCATTCACATTTAGATCCCGAGGTCACAGCAGGGCCAGCAGGGAGAGGCCAGCACCCCCCCCCCCCCCACCGCCCGTAGACAGGTCAGGAATCTAACATGTAACTCCGACCAGCAGCGCTGAGGTAGCTCACTCTTCTTTTCCTTACAAAAAAAAAAATGTGTGAAAGCGTGTGGGAGAGAGGGAGTGAGGGGGCGAAGACACTTTGATTTTGTGTGCATGTGGCAGAAGAGAGTAGGGTGTTTTTTTTTTACATTTGACCACATTGATGATATCGTTTTATATGTGTTTTACTTTTACATTTATTGTAATTATTGCAGCCCACATTTTTGAGTGGATCTTGCAACTGTCCGTTCTTACCTGTTATGTATGAGTGTATGAAGGAGCACTTTTTCATTGTGTCCGCATTTTAACCCAGCCTTGTGCTTCACACTGCATTGATTATTACGACTGCTGATAATGTTGTGTTGCGGTTTATTGGTTGTTCATGAGCAGGAGCCCCTTCGTGTCTACGGCCGGGTTGCGGTCATGTTTTTCTCTGTTGTGGTTTTATGAGAGGTAGCGTGTGAGGACGCAAGATGGGAGCTTCTCTGCGTGTGTGTGTACAGAGGAGGGGGGGGGGGGGGGGGGGGTTATGATGGGTGGGGGGTGTTTTTCTGTGCGTTGTGCTCTTAAAAAAAGGGCGGGGGGTCTTGCATATGGGGCACGGAGGTGCTGATATGAGGAGCGGACAATGCATGAAAGCCCTCAGCATGGGTCCTGTGTCTCATTGTCCCATGGTACCCTCCTGTCACTTTCATTTTGCACCCTCTAGTCTAGAGTCAGGCCAACTTTGATATCAGGAAAGGGGTGCAAGGGATGATGGGGGGGGGCAAGAGGGAGGGGGCTTGAAAAGAAGAAGTAGGGGAGAAAGATAGAGTCTGTGAAGTGTGAAATAAGATTGCTTTTTATCCGACAGTGCAGCGCTAAAGAAAAGGAAGCTGTCCGGCCCTGGATAAAGTGGGTGGGGGTGCGGGGATGCCGGGGGGGCACCTGATTTACAGTGCGGTCTTGTGACACCTGGTTAAAATGATAACTACGGCCTCAATAATGGTAATGATGGTAATGAGAGCACAGACACACATTGGCCACACTAGAGTCCGGATCAGCCCTCAGTCCCAGGACTGGAGAGCCAGGGAGAGGCTGCAGCTCATCTCAGGGCCCTGCGCCGGCTCTCAGGACACCTCACAGAGACAGACAGCACGACGAAGATGATGAGGATTCTGTGTGATTGCTATTATTAGTAGTAGTACTATCACCTCTATGCTCTCTCTGAGAAACTCTGGAGCTGTTCTTTCTCAGGTAGGACCAGTATTTCTGTAGTTAAAGAAACGCAGCCGTCATCATGGCTGTTTCTATTGCTGAGGCCGAGGACGGAGGAGGAGCCTGACCTAGTGAAAGATATCTAGAGTGACTATTATTACTTGTTGCTGCTCTTCTCTACAGTCTGGGAAGGAATACTGGAAAGTGCAGTGGTTACCATCAATTATTTATTAGGCCGTTTGTGCTTGTCAGTCTGATTAGCATTAGTGTAATCACTGCTCTTCAGGGGAAAGGAAGGCTGCTCTCTCTCATCTGAAGGTAATCTCGCCGTTTTCAGTGTCTCATCTTCACCGGACGCCTCTTGCATAGCATCTGCTTTTGTCATCTTCACATATTTCTCCCCCCCCCCCTTCTCTTTTTTCCTCTCCTTTCCCCCCTGTGCGTTTCTGTCTGTTGCTGCTCACCGACCCGACCCCCCCGCACCTCATTAATGCGTGTGAGCCAGTAGCACTCTCCCAGCTTGTAGAGAGTGACACCTATGGGCCCGATTGAGCCTCTGCACTCCCCGGCAAAACACGGGAAGGGAACACTACTATGCGACTAGATGTGTGTGTGAGTGTGAGAGTGTGTGTCCTTCTGTAAGATGTTAGAACAGAGAGCCCATGGACTGTCCCCGCTGACTGACTGGCAGAGCAGAGCTGATATTTATACGCTCAGAACAGACGAGTGTAATCTCTGTGTCGGCAATGAGCTTATTCAGCTCGCATGATTAGATTAATGGAACTGTTTCATATCATTGTATTAGGATGGTTAATGAAGACAATTAATTAGAAGACAACCTTCAGGCTATTGTCCTTTACATCTCTGAAATTTGGGTTAGAAATGGCCTGCTGCCATAGCTTTGAGTGTTTCTCCTCATCTATTTTCAGAGTTAATCTATGGCTACAGTTTTAGTGTCACTTCCATTTGCATCCTACTCTTAGGCCACTCATGACCTTTCATTAATTATGGTCAGCCCGGCTTTAATCATTCTGTAATACCGTTAGAGATGAGACGAGAAATAGGCAAAAGCCATTTGCCACTTTGAGATGTAACACAGCTCCTGGAATTAAATGTCTTCATTCCTGCATAAATTATGGATGGGCTGTGTGTTGTGTGTGCTAAAAGTGTCATATACGTTGATTAAACATCTAAATAAAAAATGTATTGGAAATTCAAGGAAGGGAAAAAAAAAATCCCAGTGCCTCTGTGAGCATGTACAGTGTGTGTTGAGGAAGCGAGGGTACAGGGAAGCTGAATGGCATTAGAATTTTGGCTGTCTGTCGCTGTGATGTTTAAGCACAACGTGTGTATTAATGTGTAGGTGGGGAATTAGTCTCACTGCTGGTGTCACGCAGCTAAGAAATGACACCATGCCCCATTTTTAAAGGTGAAAAAATTTACCTGAGGATTATTTTGTAATCTGAGCACCTGCGCAGCTGTACACTTTACTAATTCCTGCGCAGTGGTGCAGATTTATGCAGGCAGGAGTTGGATGAGATTTTGGGACTCGGCAGCAGATTTCTGGTTTTCTGGAAATGTTTAAGATTTGCGCCTCACCAGCAATGGATGGGCTGCACTGGATGGAATTTGTGGGTTGCCTTGGAAACATAATAGAAACATGGATAAAAATAAAAGGACAAAGTGCATTTTCTTATGTGGAATACTGGGGACACTTGAATTGACGGGGAGACCGTCAAACCTTTTTAAAAATCTGTATTTCAAAAAGCCTCTTGTCCTCTTTTAACTGTGATGTGTTACAGAACAGTACACTGTCGCTCTGCTCAGCTGTTTCCTTCCATTTGATCCGCAAGCTGCCCATGACCTGCCAGTAACACAATGATGTTCTACGATGGCTCCCTATGTTTATTTTTTGCGTCTCGAAAAATAAATGTTATTATTCTTATAGTAATAAGCTTCTCTCATAATTGTGTAGCTATATTAACAAAGGAGACACTGTTAATAATAATATCACGAAATAATCCCAGGTTTTTGACTCTGCAGAGAATGACAATCGAAAGAAAACAATTTAATTTTATTTAGATGTCATTCATGAACACGACTCGTGCTCTGTAAGTCGTTTCTCTTCACTCTTTCAGCCGAAAATGAGAATTTGTGGGGAAGACATGTCGTCAGGCAAGGGACAGTGAGAATAGCCATGAAAGAAGGGGCTGAAAGTGCATCTGTAATAACACACGCCAGTGACAACTCTGTGGATGCAATGTATGTGATGTTTCACAACTGGTGGATAAACAGCGAGTGTTGGGGATAATGTAACATCATAAAAGTGGTTTTGGCTGTGGGTAATCATGTGGTGAGCTCAGATTGGGTGTGTGATGACTGCAGGGCTGAATACTTGAACAGGATATTTCAGTAGCTGTTGTAGCATTGTCAATATATCAATAGCTCATAGACTAGAGACCTGAGCATGAAAGCATTTTCAAAAGAGCATTTAAGTACATTTGCTGAGAATTAGCTGACTTGTGTAATAGCTGATAGGGCCTATTGACTGCGGCCTAGTTTACGGTTGTCAAATCAATGCTATTGCATGCAAGTCCCACTACTTTTAAACAAACTTAACAGGCAGAGGGGATGTTCAGGGGGCACTGTAGGGAAATAAAGAAGATTGATGCCCTTTTTATTATCTGTTTTTGCTATCTTTTCCTCTGTGTGTTACTTACAAATGGCATTATCGGATATCCATTGTTTGGACTTCAATGCGCCTAAATGGCCTGATATATTGAGCTGAGGCTTTTAAGGTGGTTACAGGGGATTTCTGTCTTTGACTTGGCATAAAAAGTAAAATGAATTGTGGCTTTGAAGTTTTAAATATTTATGATTTTTTTCTTGGCAATGCTAGCGCTGATGAGGTGGAATGAGTCGTGTGTTGTTGGTAAGTAACCTAGCAGATTGCAGCAGGGGATGGTAGTGTGTGTGTGTGTGTGTGTGTGTGTGTGTGTGTGTGTGTGTGTGTGTGTGCGTGCGTGCGTGCGTGCGTGCGTGCGTGTGCGTGTGTGTGCACATGTGTGTGAGAAAGAGAATAGGGGCTTGTCTGGTATAAGGTCTTTCTCTTGAAGGATACTGCCCGGACAATTATTTTACCATCTGCCCACTTCAGACCACATGTGCTTTTCTTTCTGCAGTTTTATGTCCACATTAAACTGAAAAAGCCATATATGTGTCATGGTCTGGAATACAGACAAAAAAGAATAAATTAGTTCCCAGTATAATAATCATCATCATCATCATCATAACAATAATAACAGCATACTCCTAATAATAATACTAATAATTGCGATAACAATAATAATTATAATTATAAAACACTATCCCCTTTCTTCCCCTGCACTTCCACTCAGATTTAGTAATTCCTGTCAAAATGAATTTCACAGCAATGATCAGACACAGGCGCAGGACAGAGAGCAGAAAGCAGATTCTGCCCTCTTTGTCTGCTAGCCTTGCAACTGTGTGTCAGCAAATGTAATTGTTGCAAGCTCCTATAGAAAAAAACGCTGCCGTCCCTTTAAGTGCTTCCACCAATTCTGATGGCGTGGTGATTTACATATCCCGTCCTCCCTCCCCCTTCAGGAGAGCTGAGCGAGGATGTGGAGGCTGCTAGTGAGACCACCACAGACCAGGAGGACCAAACCAAAGACAGAGAAAGTGGGGGGGAGAAGGAGCTCACCAAAGGGACAGGTAAGGCCAATATTTCCACCACACATATTCAGGCACTGATATTCACAGGACACATGTGACCCTGCACCTGGATGGTTCTGAACCTTGCATCTAATTACATTTTTAACAAAAATATCGGCAGCCTTGTTTTAAAAGCATTTAACTCTCCATCCCCCCCAAAACCCCCCTAAACCCTCCTCTGATTGTCATAGACTGCTCTTTCACGCTGCAGGTTTCCAGGCATTAAATCCCATCAGATACACTTAGGATAAATTGTCAATTTAGGTAATATGTTCAGGTGACATGTGACCCGTGTTTTGTCTCTGCTCAGGAAGTGATGTGAAGTGAAAGGCCTGCATGCGTAACTCCTGCTGGGGCCGTGTGTCTGTGCACATGTGATATCACTGGCTTTTTCCCAGTTTGGCTGCACACACACCAGAACTCAGGCAACAGTTGGCCAGTGTCCGAAGTTCTCAGGTCCCGATGTGGCCATCTTTATTGACAGGTGTATGTGGTGACTCCTGAGCAGGGGGTTGGGCTTACAGGCTTGGGGGGGAGGAGTTTGAAGCCCAAACACCACAGGACACAGCGCAGTAAAATGTTACTCTGAGTATTGGCTGGAGTTTCTTCACTGATAGCTGATGGGCAAGAACCTTTTCAGCTTCTCATTGGAGGCTCATTTTCTTGTTGCTCTGTAGTCATGGAATTTAATTTAGATTTTTAACGGCGATGCTTGTTGTTAAAAGCACTTTTTCAGTACACTGTTCACACTGCTGCCCAACTTCTCCACAGAAATGTAACATGGTCTCAAACACAAGTTCAAGTCAACTCAAGTTTAAAGCAAGAACCTTTAAACTTGTTTCTTCGTATTTTAGACCCTATAAATGCTTCGCGTGCATCATCTACATATGGAGGGCCTTTGCGTCAGTGACCGTTTTCAGATTTCTGACACATCAGTGCAAATGAAATATAGTTTAATTCCTCTTTTTATGCTCAATTTACTCTTCCTGCCTTTGTTGTGGGGGAAAAGGCGATGCTGGCAGTTAAGACTTGTCTTCTTCAATCAAAAGGATTTCTGATAATAATGACACTGAACAGTTCCAGGCCTGGATAGATGCTTCTCACTTGTCTAACTTCTTGTGTTACTCCAGGATGTTTTGATTTACACTAGTCAGGTTAAAAGCTGGAAAACAATTCAGACCTTTTGCATACCTAAGTTTTTTATAAAGTGCAGGAAAAAAAAACTTCATCACAGTGTTTGAAGCCCAGCCTTTGTAAAATGTCTTTGATATTCGAACTTCTATTTTAAATGAGGCTGAGTTGTTTGTGCTCTTTGAAAGGGCGACACTCTTCTTTGATGGAAGAAATAATGATATGCATGCCTGACTGAATATGGCTAAAAGTATGTTTTAGCACATCAAAATAAAGCACTTTAAAAAGCATTAAAATGAGCTGGCCGATTAATAATTCACTCATACCTGTGGTGCACAGGAAGACGACTCCTCGCATTAGGATTCCTCCTTTTTGAAAGGCATGCAATTTGATACAAGCATATTCAGTTCCTTTCCTCCCCTCTGTCAGTCGCTAATCACCAAATAAGTGTGTTTCTGTGTTTTCACAAAGGAAATATGTGCTTGCATATGAAAAATTTACAGCTTCCCAGCAGCTTATTAGAAACGCTTAGTTAAAAATAGCATGTGCATTAGGGAACCAGGTCTGAGGTTCTGTTTGATGTCAGTGAAAAAGGCGGGTGGGGAGGTTGGGGTGGTGGGTTCAAGGCTGTGTTGTCAGCGAAAGGTAGACAGCTGTAGTTTAATGGAAGGGTCGCTTTTTTTGTGCCTGAAACTTTTTGCGATTGATGAGTACAATGCCCACTGAAAGCCAGCGAAGAAAACCTGTCTTGTAGGGAATAAGCGAGGGAGACCTCACAATGCATCTGGTAAACAGAGGAGCACTTGTTCGGGCCTGTGATTGTCTGAAGATGTTAGTACAGTAGACACGCAGATGGCAGAATATGGCGCACGGGCGTCTCGGCCAACCTGTTATTTATCTGAAAGGTGCTCAGTCTCCCACTGTCTGCGGATGAGCTGTTTCTGAGGTCCATCATTAGAACTACTGAAGTATTTCTTCTCATCGCTGTCATGTAGCTGTTGGAACAGAGCACAACATTGTTCCTTTACAAATGACAGTCACTGTCAGACAGACGGCATTAGCGAACACAGAATAAAGGCTTCCTCCTTTTTAAAGCCACTGTCAATCTTATTTTCTCTTTCTTGTTCCACAGCTCCTCAGTATTCATTAAAATCATTTAGAGGTACACCAGGCGCCTTTGTAAAATGCATATGTATTTGGCATGCCATCTCTTGAGAGATGCATTCATTATTCAGTTGTGTTTTTATTTATGTCAAAAATAAGACATATATACAATGTATATGTACTATGTGTATATGCATAGACGTGTGTGCGTAAGCAGACATATGTAAGTGTCATATGCTTCCAACCTTACAGCCAGTATGTGTTTATGAAGTGTAGTAGTATATGTAAATAGATAGAGGAAAGTATAAGTTACAGTAAAAGTAATTATAGGAGGAATCATAACGTATATGGACTGTGATGTTCATGTTGGCGGTATCTACAGATGAATCATGCAGCGTGATTAGTAATTCAAAGGGTCATTTTTAATGCTAAGGTATAAAATATGCATAAACGGAAAGCCATGAACCACTTTTCGTCTTCCCCTCGCACCTTCCTCACCTAGCTGAGACAGCACCAGTGAAAAAGGGATGAGCTCCCGCACAGGAACGGGATCCTTCATTAAGGCGGCTGGTGTTTTATGCAGTGGTCGAATGTATGGGGGTACAGCGAGGAGAGCGCAGGAGGGTGGCGAAGTATAGGGGGAAGATAGGAAGGTGTGGAGGGGGTTGTTAATCCACCTGCCGCCTCGGACACAATGTGATTTGACATATTTAACATAAATATATGAGAGAGCTTGTATTGGAAGTTGGGGGCCCTTTGTGAGGGGTGGGGGAGAGAGAGCGAGAAATGGTGTCTCCATTCTGGTGCTGGGAGGATGGGCGCTCCTCTGAAATTGAGCTTGATAAATAATTCTTTTCATAGCCCTCTCCTTACATTCAATTTAAGGGAGGTGAAAAATTATATTTCAGGCCGGATCATCCACCTTTTTTTTAAACACCATTAAAGTCCATGAAGCTCAGACAGACTCCAAATTAGACAAAAACCAAGAGGGTAACACACAGAGGTTTACAGTATTTCATGAATTCACCCTGTATCGTTTTCTCAAAGCTCATATTGTGAGAGTTTTTAATATGCTTTTAAAACTAAAACACATTCATTTGCTATATATTGATTTTTTTTTTATCCTTCTACTTCAGGGAGGATGATTCTATTTTGAGGGAAATCTTTTCATTCACATTTTGAATGTCACATCTGTTATTTACACAGTATGGGCCATTACTGAGCACTCATGTCACAGTCTTAAGTGCATACAACACAACACGCATTTAGCTCGTATGCATGCAGTAAATCTATTTTTATTATCACTTGCCATACAGGACTTTGTCTGCGCTGGCTGAGGGTTTAAATGTTAGTGTTGTTAAGGTACAACTGTGTAGGAGTGCTTTTGAAGCGCCAATTAAAAGTGATGTGCAGATTCCAATTTAGCATTTGATTAGCTGCTGCACACAGTGTTTTGGGGATTTTAACAGTGGCTAAGTGCAAATTGTGCATATTTCCATTACTGCGGTCATTATGCCCGAAAACATTACTTTTTTTACTCCTCACATTGCGAGCCTGATAAATAAAATCTAAATTTAGATTCATGCATAATTAATTGCCCGTGTATTTTAGACTGAACATCCTCTGCATAAGTGTTGTTTTCACTTATGTGGTGAGGTAATAAGCACTGGACTTTTAGGTTGCAAGAACGGTATATCATTTGTAATGAGATGTTATAACCAGGCATGTCATCACAGATGCAGTTTGAAATAGTCACTTGAACAGATTCAGAATGAGCACCTGTCTCTGCAGGTTGCCCTAAACCTTTTTAGTTTCTCCTGCAGGAGATTTTCTGCAGCTGAAAACATTTCTTCAAACTATTGTCAGCTAAACATTGACACAGAATGTGTGAAGGCGTGTGAGTGGAGACTGAGCTCTCCTCCACCATGAGCTGCTTATTTGCCTCAGTGTGCTTTAACTTTCAGGTGCTGCTGTGTGCAGGAGAAGCAGCTGTCCTGTTGTCCACTGTAGCTGCCTCCTTTAGTCTGTGTAATGAACATGATGATTAGCATCCCCTAGACGCAGCACCGTGGCATTGCAGTCTGCTCAGTTTTTATTGTGCTCTGCATTGTGCTGGTAGTCCTCCGATGCTGTTGCTCACTCAGGAACAGACACGCCACACGTAGTAAATTGTGCCCAATATAACAGTGCAGATATGTAGATTTAATATAAACTGTGGCTGAATTTGAAATTGCATGCTCATGGTTAGTTACAATCAAATTATTCAACTTTATGTTATTGTTACTCCAAGCTGGGAGCGGTGATTTGTTATTGCTTTTAAAACCCTAAGTAGAATAAGAAATCAGGAGACAGCGGCGAAAATGTTTACATATTCATATCACGTCCTTCGAGTGCTTGTCATCCCTCAAATTATAATTCCTTTTGTCTTTGAAGATAATAGGCCATAAATTGTCCTTGTTTGTGAGCCAACTCCCTGAAAGCTCAGTGTTTATGGGTTTTACCACAGGGTGTCTAATGGCCAAGCACGGGCGCTGTGTGCCTGCACGTCCTGTAAAGGTGAACGTCACGTCGTGCTATTGCTCACTGGCCTGGAAATTAAACGCTTCTGCTAATTAATAACCCCCTCTACGTTTCCTCATCTTGGATTTACCTTTCTTGCGATCGTGCCGTTAGGACATTAATTCAGTTATAGGTTTGTCCCCTTAATGCAGAGTTAGACATCCAGCTAATAACACCAGAAGTCTATTTCTTTCCTCTGTCCTTCAGTTTATTTAATGACACCTCCAACTTTTTTGGTGATGCTGTGACCTCCAGGCATACATTTGAAACAGAAATAAAACAAATTTACTAGTCAATAATAACTTGTGATTTTTTATTCAGCCTCATTAGTTTTCTTGTATTTTACATTTTAAAACAGAATAATTACCTTACTACAAGATGGAATGGGACGCTGCTCCTTACGGCTCTGGGCTCTGACACAGGCTGTAGATAAAAAAAAAAAAACCTGGGTAGAAATAGGAAAGGACAATATCCAGGCATTGTTAGCATAGCATTAAAAGGGAATGACTTGTAGCACTGGGGGAGTTGAATCATCTCCGTATTAATGGCCAACATGCCGAGGGAATGGAGGCGAGGATTTTCTCGAAGTGGAGGTGTGTCTGGAGCCGTCAGCAGTGTGAAGGTAAAAGGCACCACTGAGGATCCTTGTGCTTCGCTGTGCGGAGGAGTTGAGGGTGTGAGTTTGAGTTTAAAGTAAATAGCAGACTGCGGCTGTTCGGGGCAAAAGTGACTGTAAAGCTATGCGGTCTCGTCGGGTTTTGGATGATAGCGTGTGTTTTTACAACCAAAAGGCCTGGCGCTGCCACGGCAACACAGGAACTGTGGTGATGAAGGGGCAGAGGCTCCGGAGATGATGAGGACCCCGTGTCAGTAAGTAGGATGGGAATTCCCCTCCGAAACACCGGGATCTTTTTCACTTCCTTACACGTTGTTTACCGTAACTCACATTTTTAGGGTATGGCGAGGACAAAGCACATTAACGGCCGCTGTGCTTGCTCTCCTGGGGGATTTCAATGGCAGCCGACCTGTGATGGTTAATACAGTCCGTGCTGTGTCAGTCACTGTACAGCGGCCATCTTTTTTCTCCTCTTGGAAGCAACGACAGGACTGCGATCGCTCCAAAGACCGTGGCACCGTGCTGACAGCCCCTCCGCTGCTTGAATAATACAGTGTATCTATGGGAGGTGAGACAAGGTGCCAAAGTCCAATTCACTTACGGGACTCGACAGCTCAAAAGCCTCAGCTTTACGGAAAAGGGACATGAATTAATAATCACCTAATTGACTCTTATTATTTATTTTTTTTTTGCTGCACTCTTGCGCTGCCTTTGTGCTTTCAAACAAAAGCCCACCCCGTGTATCTGTCAGAAGAGGTTTGGTGTGGATGGGGGAGCTCTGTCTAATGACCGGCCAGAGGAGGTCAGGGTAACAGACTCCTGACAGATATTAAGGTCACTGATAGAGGGTAGTGGTCTCTGTGGGTCCACACGCTAATCAGAGCAGCATTGTTAATCTCACCCACTGCCGAAGCCTAAATAAATAATAAATCCTACAAATAAGTTCCTAAATGTACTGCTCAGCACAGTGGACCCTGTGAAAGGACCTAAACATTACTTCCAAAACCAACTTGGACAGAGTGAGGGTAGTAGTACTGACCTGCCTTTCTTAATGGTAAATATGTCCTCTTGTACTCCTTTACCCTTCTCTACCAGAACTTTGTATTTTGGTCAGTGGTCCAGATCAAATTGTGGATACATGTCTCTCCTGTATGAGCCTCTATGCTTGTGTCCAATCTGCCGTGTTACACACACACACACACACACACACAAAAGTTAGCCTCTATTTCATTCCCAGCTTTCCCAATGTTTCGGTCAGTTTTTTCATCACCGTTGACAAAGTAGAACAGGATACAGTAGTTGGATGTTAGTCACAGTGCCGGTGTCAGGGCGTAGGATTCTCAAGAGACCGCGATTGATCAGATTTATGAAGTCCTAATTGGCCGTGACGAGCGACTGCGTCTGGGTAAGCCTCCCCGGCCCTCCATCTGTCCCCCCCATCGCTCGCTCTCTCACTTTCTCCCTCTCTCTCACACACACAGATATAAACATAAAACATCCTGAGTGAGAAAGCCGTGTTGAGCTCTTACAGCAGCTCTCCAGTGCCTTAGCATAAACAGCCACTTGTTTCACCTCTTTGGTGCTAATTGAGTAATTGTGGAAGTGGAATATACTTATAATCAATTATGTTTATCCTCTTAATCATGAGGCTGAGAGGATACTTGTGTCTACTTAGTCCTCTCTCACTGTATGTACTCTATGCGTGCACTTTATGGCTGCGTTACCTGCTCTCATGTGAACATTACATCAGGTGACAGAATTTCTCTTTTTAGTTCACGTAAAAGTTTTATTGTTAGGGGGAAAAGTGCTGTATGGGTCCTGCACAGATTCAGTAATTATTAGGTACAATTTATTTATATCCAATGAAAATTAGGTGCTTCACATATTGATATATAATCTGAGTAGCTATCTGAGTAATAGCTTTAACAGATGTTGCTGGGTTTAGGTGTAGATGTATAGAGGTGCCTGTTGGTGTTAGGCAATATTTAAAAATATATAACCTGGTCTCTTTTATTTACAAACTCACAAAGCATCAATCTCAATGATGTCATAGGATGCATAGTTTTAAATAAATGGCGTCTTAGGAGCGGGGTTGGTTCCGGAGAGAGAACCACTCGTCCAAAACACTTCACAGCCAACGCTGCACTTCCTGGGGTCCTCAAAAAAAACCTGCCTGGCTTGAAGTCAATCTGATGAGCTGTCATGGAGAAAATCGATGGACGGACAGGCAGAAATAAAGATGGGGTGTTGTCTGGATTCATTAGTAGAATAAGCTGCCGAAGGAGAGAAGAAAGGTCTGTGGGTAGAGATTGTGTTTCGTAATGGGCTCTGAATCATGTAAAAATAGAGAGAAAATGCATTAATACAATAAAGGCATTATCATTATCAAATGGAGTTCGGACCTAAAGACCTCTGGTGAATTGGTACGGTGGATAGAGTGAGAAACACACGAGCGGTCACACTGCTGACGTGTGAAGGTGACCACAGATGACCGCCCCTGTTTTCCTCGAGCCCCAGGGAAGTGGGAGTGGACTGAAGTGGAGTTGAAGAGGAGGAATTGTTGAGGACAGTGCCATGACTGAGAGGTTAATGTCAGAGAATGGGAGGCTCCTTTTGTTTAACATTCCCTTTGTTTATTGGCGGATGTGTTTAATAGGATTGACTGTGACTGGACCCTAATAGGGCCTCCCTGGCTGATCCCGGTGTCTCTGGGAGATCTCGCAGGCTGCTCTGTCCAAAGCCAGGTCCCCCACTGGGTAATCAGCTCAACTGCCCTCGACCTGATTGGAGCTGACGTTTTAATGTCTGGAGCAGGAGCGTGGTCAGCCCCGCTTAACCTGACCCCCCCACCCCTCCCGTACCAATGCCCTCTGTTCTCAATTTGCCCTTCCAAGACTGTACAAATCAGGCCAAATTTAACTCTTTATGGGCTTGTTAAGGGGATTGACCAGACACCTCTTTAAGTTTCACTGTGAATTCTTTCCACTGGTGACAAAGCGTATTGATGCAGCAAGACCCCCCCCCCCGCTGGCTCCACGTGGATTCTCCTCCTCACTATTGTGTCGCCTCTACGACTTATGGTTCTTCATAAACTGACTTGCTGGATTTCTGGTGTGAGGCCTCTCACTGGAGATATATTTTGCTCATATGAAAATTGTTTGCGTTGAAAGGATTAGCTGCGTGATCAAGCTTGCGCCAACTATATAGATTGGGGATCTTTTCAGACCCTGGCAGCCACTAGACAGTGACTTGCCCTTTTATAATATTTTCCACAGACAGAGCACCAAATCATGGCTGTGTCCTGTAAATATGCAGAGTGTGACTAATCATCGGTCTGATGCCATCTCTGAGCCCAGTGGCATGTTTTATGTCTCAGATATCTCTGTGTTAAATGAAAGCTTGTTGTCGTACTCAACCTCGCTCGGAAGAAATATCCAGATTTGCTCAGGGGTTGCAAAGAGGTTTTATAATCTTGCTGTCCTATTTTTCTTTGTCACAGTCCACTTGTGCAGAACTACAACACTGAGGAAGGCTTAGCTGGCAGCAGGAATGCAGGTCAAACAGAGAGTTTCACTGGCGTTCACCTGCTTATGGAAACAAAGATGAGGATTTTTCGAAATTGTAGAGCCTCCAAGATAAAAACATTTCTATCTTGATCCCTTAAAATTGCCTGATCATTCTTATTAAATATAAATCCTGGTGAGGCAGAACTGTGACTGTTGCCTGGATATCAAAAAGTATTTCTTACTGTTTTACTTACTGATTTTCTTTCTGTGACAAGGACAAAATGTGGTTAAATGCAGAAGAATTGAAACTCCTTTGTACAAGTTTTTGCTTTGTTGTTAAAGATGTGTCCGGATCATTTCAAACGCAGTGAAAGTTTGTTACTATGCTGAATTGATATAAGACAATCACCACTGTTCACTCTCTCACATCTGATAACTACATGTATGCGAAGCAAACTCGTGCCTGAAGGAAAGAACCAATTTGTGTTGCTCTTTAACCTCCTCACTGTACAATGAGGTCACGAGATGTTTGTGTACCTTGTCTCATGTGGACTGAAGATATGTGATGGTGTGAAACCTAAAGCTGCACCCTGTGGCCAACTAATATTTTTATTATCTGTTTATGGTGGTGTATGAGCAGCCCATCGGAGCATGTTGTCCGTGCAGCGGCATGGGAGCCATGAGTTAGCTAACAACACTTGCTCTGCCTTATTCCCATTAAATGCTGTTATATAAAAGACATTCCAAAGCCCTTTATCCAGTGTTATTGACTGACCTCCTCCCAGGCTGCCAAGTCCTCACCTCGTCTTGACATGTCTGCTCTCCCTCTCTTTATCCCTCCATGTTCACGTGTGGATGTTCAGCATTGTCCAGCCACTTGGAACGGCACCAGCCGGATTCCCCGGCCCCTTCCAAAAGGCCCTCTTCTCGCTCGGAGACGTCCGAGAGCCCGCTGTCCTCGAAACGTCCCAGGACAACTGAGAAGAACGCTGCGGAGCAGGTGAGATTTCAAAAACAGAATCTACATCAAAGACGCTCATCAAACTCTTTGAATTTCTTGCTAAAGGTTATCTCATCCTTAATTACCAAGGCCTCATTATGAGCAGAAAACTTACACATCAATTAAAAGTAAAAATGTGCTTTAATAACATTCACTTATTTGGCTACTTAACCATCTTGCTGAACCTTTTTTTCAAAACTGTTCTGAATTATTTTAGCTTTTCCGCTGCACGGCTAATTGTGTATAAGGTGAAAAATCAATATAGTCTTTGACAGATGAGAGCACTTTGAAGTGGTTGCTCAGTATCACACACTCCTCTGTGATCAGGGAGGGTGGGGGCACTCTGTGCCCCTGAGCCGCAGCTCCTCTTCCAGCAGGCTTCTCTGTACCCCCCACACCCCCTTAACCCTCTGTTTCCATCTTCGCCTCCGCCCAGATGTACCAGTGCCCCTACTGCAAGTTCACCAACACGGACCTGAATCGCCTCAGAATGCACGTGATGACGCAGCACTCTGTCCAGCCCATGTTACGCTGCCCACTGTGCCAGGACATGCTCAACAACAAGATCCACCTGCAGTTCCACCTCACACACCTCCACAGTGTTGCGCCTGACTGCGTTGAAAAGCTCATCGCCACAGTAAGTGCTGGACAGTGTGGGAATGATTTGGTACAGGGAGGTTGGAAAAGTCAAGTCTCCAGTTTCACTTGTAGATTTCTCAGCCAGCAAGGAATTGAATTCTTGAATTCTTTTCTTTACCCAATTACTGTTTATATTTAATTTTATTGGATTGGTATGTTCATGTTTGATTACTTTCGTAAGTAAAAATATTGAAGTAATTTGTCACCCAAAGATCAAGAATCATATATTGATGTATTGATTGATATTGTTCAGTCTCGTCTGTCATTATCGCTACAACTCATTTATATTTTGTGTTAGAGGTGAGACCAGTGGAAGCTGCTCTGTTGCCTCTATAGTCCCAGCATATTACTACATATGCACATTATGACCAGTCATATCACAGACAGTGGGTCAGGTCAAAGACCAGTGTGTGGGTTCAACAATGCCGACAGCTCTCCCACTCTTAATCAACCCGTCAGCCTGGAGTGGCCGTCCTAACAATTATCATTCTTGTCTCCGCTCCTCTAAATTGCCAACATTCAGTCTTTTATCAAACACAATGAATTCTGTTAATTTTGAAATGGCTGCAGGCAATCCCACTGGTTCACTGGAAATGATTGGGCCCTTTTTAAAGACACATATTTTTCTCTTCCTTTTCATTGTCCTAATGCGTCCATCATTAGAGAGCCATTTGTCCAGCCCTCTTCAGCCATTTAAGTTGTTTTTTTGTATTTTCTTTTTAATGATTTAAGATGAGCAGGTCTCTTGACTCCCAGTTCATTTATTACTCCTCCAACATCCATGCAATGTCTGTGATCACCTGTGTGCCGGTCAGAACATCGTCTTTTAGTGCTAATGTTACAAATAATTCTGACACAATTAAGTCGAGATTAAATGAATGGTTTCACACCACTGTAGAATATGTATAATAGACAATTCTGTGGTGGACTCCTACGGGAAATAATATGTTAAACGTGATCGCTGACTGTCAAGTCCTGAAGTTAGATTTATCCCATCAGCTGCATGTTACGTCTGTGTGAGCAAACACTTTCCTTTTCTTTAATGCTCATCAAAGGGGAAATAAAATTTTATTTGCCCTCTTTTCTTGTAAATCGCTGAGCAAATCTTTGTTCTGTTCTATCCCGTGAAGCTAAATAGCTTGCTGGACAATCACCGAATAAAACATTGCTCCGTCTGCTGCCTAGCCATCTTCATCCCCCATCTAGAAAGTAAATGGCAAGCACATTAGTATGTTAGACGGCAATATTTATTTCTTTTATAGGAGGTTGTAATGTACTGAGCCACTATAAGAGTACTGTGATAGAACAGAGGTAATATAAGCACACATTAAAGCCTGCACCTTTTTTTTTATAACTGGTGAATGCAGATGGAAAGGTACTTTATCCCTTTCACATGTCTGAGGAGAGCAGCCTAATTAATTCTGAAATAGGTGACTTTTATTTCTTGTCAAGCATGCATAATGATGCCTTCACTCTTCCACCCTCCATCCACCTATTGTCTCTTCCACTCCCCTCCCCCTTCCCAATGTCACTCATCTCTAGTTGTGTCCTATATAGTTCATATATACATATATATGTATGTATATACATAAATGCATGCACATTGCCTCACCCCTACCTCTCTCACTCTGTCTCGTTTTTCTGTCTGTATAAGATAGGGGTAATGAAAATAATTGCACTTCATTAATTCGGAGCCTGGCTGGATGATTTTGAACTGTGTTTGCCAATTAGGCTGTCCAAATTAAAAGTGACCTTGGGAATGTCTGTTCTCTCCTCTAATCATAATATGGAGCAGTTGTCTAGAAACAGTCCACCCTGTGATATAAATCATTGTTTTTTGTGACTTTCTATGCAGACTGCATAATTTGTATTGTGATTATTTGTCAGCATATGTTCATATCTTGATTGATTCTTAGCAACATGTGAATGTGATGTGAGATCTTTAACACTATGTAAAAATGTAAAATTGCATCGCTTTAGTATTTATGATCTGTCTAATAGTTTGCATAGCCCCTGTTTGAGTCTGTAGTTTTCCTTGAAGGTTTTAAACTAAAATAGAGCATTGTCTCTTAGCAAGATAATTAACACCAGGTTTCCTTTGTGCTTTGTTTTTCCAGGTGACAGCAACTGAAGTACTGCCAGCAAGCATGTTCATACCTGTACCAAGTCCAGACAGAGAGTCCCAGAGCACCCCTCATGCCACAGCTAACGCTAACTCTGAAGATGCAAAGAAGCAAGCTGGTTAGTATATGATGCTTAAGAATTAAGGGTGAACTTTTCTCTCTTCAAAAGGTCAGTCAGTTACAGTAGTTTGGGGGTTTTGGTGTGTAATGTGGATATTGTCACTCTGGATTAACATGACTGACCTAACAATTAATTTTTGACAATTCTCCAATTTTAATTTGAAAGACTGCAGTCTTTATTTGGGTTTAGGAAAGTAGTTCCGTGATGTCTGCTTTGAATATGTAGGCACCTAATGACTTTTTCTCTGGCTTACCTCTTCACAGATGCATCAGAAGCTGATCCAGAGAAGGGTGTGTCATTCCCAACCGAAATTGCTGAAGCTCGCAAGTCACCTCTGGAAGATCAACAGGCAGAGAGAGATGATGCCACAGGATTCCTGTGCTGGAAGAAAGGCTGTAATCAAGTGTTCAAGTCCTCCAACTCCCTCCAGTCGCACTTCAATGAAGTTCACAACAAAAGGCCTCAGTTGCCTGTTTCAGATCGCCATGTCTACAAGTACCGCTGTAACCAATGCAGTCTGGCCTTCAAGACTGTAGAGAAGCTTCAGCTCCACTCACAGTATCATGTGATCAGGGCAGCCACCATGTGCTGCCTTTGCCAGCGAAGCTTCAGAACACTACAGGCCTTGAAGAAGCATTTAGAAACCAGCCACCTGGAGCTGAGCGAAGCAGATATCCAGCAGCTTTATGGGGGCTTATTGATGAATGGTGACATTATGGTAATGGGTGACCCGTCTCTTGGTGAGGAGCATGTAACTCTGGGAGAAGACGACAAGGAGGGAGATGAAAGTGATGTAGAAGAGAAGCAAAGTCCAACAGGCAGTGACTCTGGCTCACTGCAAGAAGATTCTGGTTCTGAGCCTAAACGTGCTTTACCATTCAGAAAGGGCCCCAACTTTACTATGGAGAAGTTCTTGGATCCATCTCGTCCTTTCAAGTGCACTGTATGCAAAGAGTCTTTTACACAGAAGAACATTCTTCTGGTTCACTACAACTCTGTCTCCCATCTTCACAAGGTGAAGAGGGCTCTGCAGGAGTCCACTAGTGGTCAACCCGAACCTACCAGCAGTCCTGACAACAAGCCATTCAAATGCAGCACTTGTAATGTGGCATACAGCCAGAGTTCCACTCTGGAGATTCACATGCGCTCTGTTTTACACCAGACTAAAGCTAGGGCAGCCAAACTTGAAGCAGCAGGAGGGATCCCTAGCTCTGCGAGTACTCCTGGATTAAGTGGAGGAGGATCCAGTATCAGCACTTCAACATCTAGTCCAATCCCAGCAACTAACTCAACTACTAGCTCAACCAACCACAGTTCCTCTGGGTCTCAAACCACTCAGAGTATTCTCGGAGGAAACCACATGAGCCAGAGTCACTGCATTGAAACCCTAGGGAACTCATCAGTGAACTGCCATTCTTCTCCGTCTGAGAACCATGAGGTGAAAAAGAATAAATTTACAGACATGCTGTCAGCAAGAGGGCAACAACAACAGCAGCAGCAGCAACAACAGCAGCAACAGCTCCAGCAGCAGCAGCAGCAGTTGGCTCAGGCTCAAGCTCAAGCCCAGGTTCAGCTGCAGCAAGAACTCCAACAGCAGGCTGCTCTTCTACAATCCCAGCTATTCAACCCAGCACTTCTGCAGCACTTCCCAATGACAACTGATGCACTCCTGCCCCTGCAACAACAACAACTGTTGTTCCCTTTCTACATCCCAGGCGCAGAATTTCAGCTGAACCCAGAACTCAATCTCAGTAACTCGGCACTTGGCCTTGCAGGATCCTCCACTTCCTCACTGCTGGAAGATCTAAAAAACTCAGCTCAGCAGGCCCAGCAGAGTTGCTTGCAGCAACAATTGATGCACCACCATCTTCAGCAGCAACATCAACAACAGCAGCAACAGCAGCAATCTCACTCACAGGCTCAGAGTCAGATGGCATTGCTGCAGCAAAGTGCATCTCTCCTTCAACAGGTTGAAAAAAAGCAGAAAACTTCATCCTCTCACAATGAGAAAGACAGAGAAATACAAAGAGAGAAGGATTCATCCGAAAAAAATGACGAATATGTTCACAAAGAGTCAGCAGACAGCAAGCTAAGAGACAAGAAAGATATTCAGCATATTTCAATCAACATAAACCATGATACTGGATTGCCTCCTCCAAGGATTGCTTCAGATGCTCGAGGAAACGCAACCAAAGCCCTGTTGGAAAATTTTGGTTTTGAGTTAGTAATTCAGTACAATGAAAACAAACAGAAAGCTCAGAAAAAAACAGCTGGACCAGCAGGATCAAGTGGTCCAGGTGGGATAACACGAGTGGTGGACCCCATTGAGGGATTAGAAAAACTGGAATGTGAAGCCTGTGGCAAGCTGTTTTCAAACATCCTGATTCTAAAGAGTCACCAGGAGCATATCCATCAGGCTTTCTTTCCATTTCGATCCCTTGAGAGATTTGCGAAGGAATACAGAGAGCATTACGATAAACTCTATCCACTGAGACCCCCTACACCAGAGGCAGCTCCAGCTCCTCCACCACCTCCTCCTCCACCTCCCCCTCCACCCCAAAGAGCTCCCACACCAAATATCCCTGTCTCGTCTGCCTCACTTACACCTCCAACTGTACCTCCCCCGCAGCCACCAGTTTCAATGGCACAGATTTCTATGCCAATGGATTTGCCCCTCTTCTCACCACTTATGATGCAACCTATGTCTCTGCAGTCTTTGCCCAGTCAGTTGAATCCCCAGTTACAGTCTGTTGAGCCAAGCCTGGCCTCAGACCTGGCCCAGCTATATCAACAGCAGCTAACACCAGCCATGCTGCAGCAGCAGCAGAACAAGAGGCCACGGACTCGCATCACAGATGACCAGCTTAGGGTCCTGCGACAGTACTTTGATATCAACAATTCCCCAAATGAGGATCAAATCAAAGAGATGGCAGACAAGTCAGGGCTGCCTCAAAAAGTCATTAAGCACTGGTTCAGAAACACCCTATTTAAAGAGAGACAGCGCAACAAAGACTCACCATACAATTTCAACAATCCACCAACAACAACTCTCGAAGATTCAAAAATCGACTCTAAACCTCCTTCACCTGAGCCTCAGAAACAAGAAATTTATGGAAATAAGAGATCATCCAGGACTAGGTTTACTGACTACCAGCTGAGAGTGCTGCAAGACTTCTTTGATGCCAATGCTTATCCTAAAGATGATGAATTTGAGCAGCTCTCAAACCTTCTGGGCCTCCCCACTCGTGTTATTGTTGTGTGGTTCCAAAATGCTCGCCAGAAGGCCCGGAAGAACTACGAAAACCAAGGAGAGGGGAGTAAAGATGGTGACAGACGTGAATTGTCAAATGACCGCTATATCCGCACCTCAAATCTGAACTACCAGTGCAAGAAATGCAGTCTGGTT
Source organism: Pseudorhombus dupliciocellatus (assembly GCA_016785235.1). Taxonomy (NCBI): domain Eukaryota; kingdom Metazoa; phylum Chordata; class Actinopteri; order Pleuronectiformes; family Paralichthyidae; genus Pseudorhombus; species Pseudorhombus dupliciocellatus. The sequence goes on along the minus strand of JAFBJW010009053.1, from coordinate 7,496,729 downwards.
TTCCAGCGGATTTTTGATCTGATAAAACACCAAAAGAAGCTGTGTTACAAAGATGAAGATGAGGATGGACAGTATGACAGCCAAAACGAGGATTCATTAGATCTTTCCCATGAATGTTATACTCCCTCTGGGTCTTCCTGTCACACTCCAATGCCCTCTTCTTCAAGTCTTTGCCCACTTCCACCCTCCACTTCGGCATTCTCACACCTGTCATCTACTGAGAAAGAGGAGGCATCACCAGCATCCACCTCAAACCTATATGACGAGAAACCCAAGCAATTACCAGACATTTCTGATGATCCTCGCGAAAATATAACGTCTATTAAGCAGGAAATTGTGCATCAACCCCAGTCTGAGGCCCAACACCATAGACCTCAGAGAGAGGAGAAGATTCAAACGATTTCCAAGTCCATCAAACATTCATCTCCTTCCTTCTCTCAGCAACAACAACAGTGTGGTCCCTCAGCCTCGCAGACAAGCCAAGCCTCATCACAAAGCTCTCACATGGGCCTCAATGCACATCTAACCTCTGCTACACAACAACTGGCACAGCAGATGATCCCCTACCAGTGTGAGCAGTGCAAGATTGGCTTCCCTTCCTTTGAGCACTGGCAGGAACACCAGCAATTACACTTCCTTTCTGTGCAAAATCAATTCATCCACCCTCAATTCATCGACCGTCCAATTGACATGCCTTTCATGCTATTTGATCCCAGCAATCCTCTTCTGGCAAGTCAGCTACTCTCTGGGGCATTGCCACAGATCCCCAGCAGCTCTGCCACCTCTCCGTCCACCCCCACTTCCACCATGAACTCCCTGAAGAGGAAGCTAGAGGAGAAAGCTGGCACTAGTCCAGGAGAGAATGACAGCACAAATAGCGGAGAAGAGCCACAAAGAGACAAGCGTCTCAGAACCACCATCACACCTGAGCAGCTGGAGATCCTCTATCAGAAGTATCTGTTAGATTCTAATCCTACACGTAAAATGCTGGACCACATTGCTCATGAAGTGGGCTTAAAAAAGAGAGTTGTGCAAGTCTGGTTCCAAAATACCAGAGCTAGAGAGAGAAAAGGTCAGTTTAGAGCAGTGGGGCCAGCTCAAGCTCATCGCAGGTGCCCTTTCTGCCGAGCTCTTTTTAAAGCAAAAACTGCCCTGGAGGCACACATACGCTCCCGTCACTGGCATGAAGCCAAACGTGCTGGATATAATTTAACACTCGCTGGTATGCTACCTGAACAGGAGGGTATGCAAATAAAAATTGATGGCCTAGAGACAGCAACTTACTCACAACTTGTCTCTACAAACAGTGATGGACAAAGCTCCTCCATGTCCCCAGTGAACAAAAACATGGATTTGTCTCCCAGGGCTTTGCTGAGCCCTTCATCAATTAAAGTTGAGGGAATGGAAGATTTTGAGAGTGCAGCCATGACTTCTGTGAACCTCAGCTATGATCCAAGCAAACTGGATAATGACGATTGTTCTTCTGTGAATACTGCCATCACAGACACAACCACAGGTGATGAGGCCAATGCTGATAATGACAGTGCTGATGTAAAGCACAGCCAGAATAGTGGGGATTACTTGTCTAAGTCTGGAGGCACAGTCCCCATCCTTGAAAATGATGACCAGATGTCCTCAGGGCTTGTAAGCCCTGCAACAAGCTATTACACTAAGGACTATGAAAATGAACATATAATTGACCATAGTGAAACGTCCAGCCTGGCTGACCCTTGCTCACCAAGTCCTGGAGCATCAGGCAGCAGGAGCATCGACAGTGGAGATCGACCTGGACAAAAGCGCTTTCGAACACAGATGACCAACCTCCAGCTGAAATTGTTGAAATCCTGTTTCAACGACTACAGGACTCCGACTATGCTGGAATGTGAGGTACTTGGCAATGACATTGGACTTCCAAAGAGAGTGGTTCAGGTGTGGTTTCAAAATGCCCGTGCCAAGGAGAAAAAGGCAAAGCTCAACATGGCCAAGCACTTCGGAATAAATCAGACATCTTATGAGGGGCCGAAGACTGAATGCACTTTGTGTGGTGTCAAGTACAGTGCTCGCCTCTCTGTTCGTGATCATATTTTCTCACAACAACACATCTCTAAGGTGAAGGACACCATTGGCAGTCAGATTGATAAGGAAAAAGAATACTTTGACCCAGCCACTGTCCGCCAACTTATGGCCCAGCAAGAGATGGATCGCATTAAGAAGGCCAATGAAGTTTTAGGACTGGCTCAGCAGCAGGCTATGCAGCAGCAGGGGATGTTTGATAACCCTGCAATGCAGGCCCTGAATATACAGTCAGCCTATCCCAATCTGCAAGGCATCCCACCTGTCCTTTTGCCAGGAGTTGGTAGCCCCTCTCTTTCCAGCTTCAACTCATCAAATTCAGGTAGATCATCATTTTGCATTAATTTACTGAAATAAATTTACGTTTTCTTTTCAGCTGTAAAGTAACAAATTCAAACTATTAACAAATACCTCAAGAAATACTATCACTTGTGTAAAACAGTAATAATGGTTGACAAATGTGCATTATATTTTCATGACAATGACCTGAATTAATTTTTTCTTTTTGTGTGTTCCTGAAAAAAAGCTTTAACTCCTCCAAAACCTTCAAACCTCCTGAACATGCCTGGTGCCAGTGTTCCCTCACCTAGCCTTCCTACATCCGGATTACCCAACAAGCCTCCCTCCTCATCGTCTCTTGCGGCATCCAGCCCATCCCAGCCCAACACATCTGCTTCGCACTCAAGTCCCACCACCACCACATCAAACTCCACTTCCTCAACCATCCACTCCAGTTCCCGGCCTGAACCCCCCAAAGAACGTAGTACTGATAGGGTAAGAGAGAAGGAGAAGCCCAAGGAAAAGACAGAGAAGCCATCAACCCCCTCATCGACTGGAAGCACCCCTGCTCCATCCACTTCTGCTGCCAGCGCCAAGAAGGAGAAACCAGACACAGCTGTACCTGCCACCTCTATGCCGACACCTGGCATGGAATATGTGGTAGATCCTGCCCAGCTTCAGGCTCTGCAGGCAGCTTTGGCATCAGATCCCACAGCTCTCCTCACAAACCAATTCCTGCCCTACTTCATGCCTGGCTTTTCCCCATATTACTCTCCACAGATTCCTGGGGCTCTCCAAGGGGGCTACTTGCAACCAATGTATGGTATGGAAAGTCTCTTCCCATACAACCCAGCATTGTCACAAGCATTGATGGGCCTGTCTCCAGGGTCCCTGCTGCAGCATTACCAGCAATATCAGCAGAGCTTGCAGGAGGCACTGCAGCAGCAGCAGCAGCAGCAGCAGAGGCAGCTTCAGCAGATCCAGCAACCCAAGTCGAGCCAAACTCCAGTTCCCTCTCAGTCCTTGGGGGATCGTAAAGAATCTGCCAAAGATCCAGCGAAAACAGAGGCACAAAAGGGCAACCCCCATAGTGAACCCCCTACTTCCTCCTCCTCATCCTCCTCTCGTAGTAAAGTACCCACTGAGCAGAAAGAAATGGATGGCAAAGCTGGTAACCCCCATCTAGACCAGTTCATTGTCCCCAAGGTGCAGTATAAACTGGCATGCCGCAAATGTCAAGCAGTTTTCACCAAGGAAGAAGCGGCAATTACCCACCTTAAATCAAACTGTTTTCTCGGTCAGTCTGTGGCAAACCTGCAAGAGATGTTGCTGCGTGTCCCTGGTGGCGTAGGTGCAGGGGCTGGAAGTCTCTATGACTGCCTGGCTTGTGACACTACGTTGGATGGGGAAAAAGCACTCAGTCAACACCTGGAATCGGCATTGCACAAACACAGAACAATCAAGCGATCAGCCAGAAATGCCAAAGAGCACGCTACTAGTTTATTACCTCACTCTTCAGCCTGCTTCCCCAATCCTAACACCGCATCTACCTCGCAGTCTGCCACTCATCCCATCAGCAGCCCTCCTCCCCCGCCAACAACATCAGCCACCATGCCATCCTCTGCTGTCTCCTCTTCCTTGTGCTCCTCCTCTACTACCCCACTCAACACCACAGCTGCCGGCAAATCCTGGCCCCAGGCCCCTTTCTCCAGAGCTTTAGCTGGGAAGCCCAATGCCAGTCCCTCCTCGACTTCCTCCTCTTTTCCTCCAGTGTCCTCACCTTCAACGGTTACCTCAAGTTCATTGAGCACCTCAGGAGTTCAGACCTCGATACCAACAGACGTCTTTACTGACGAGTCTGACTCTGACAGCAGTCAGAAGTCAGCAGACAGGCTGGGCATAACGGCGGAGGAGCCGCAGCAGCCTGGCTTTGTCAAAGACAGTAGTAGTTGTAGTAGTAATCTTGCTAGTGTAGGAACAGACTCCATCAGATTGTAAAAGAGCTTTCAATGATGGACAATATTTAAAAAACACTTTAAAAAAGACAAAAAAAATCACAAATGGAAAAAACATAAAAAGCAGCAATGTTAAAAATACATTAAAAGTATACAAACCAATTTCAGAAAAAGATGTGTAAAGACTAACTGCAATTCCAAAGCTTGTAACCAAAAATTTAAATGTTAGTGGATTGTTTTCCCATATCAACATGCTGGTTTCCATTTTGTTTTTGTTTTTTGTTTTTTGTTTTTTTCTTGTTTCTCTTGTTTTTGTTTTACTCAACTGAAATACATGCATACTAATATATGAGAATAGAAAAGATCACTGCAGTTCTGTTTTGGGTAATGGTAGAGGAATGCTGTACTGTATGGCAATGGACTGCCTCAAAGTTGACAAATGGCCCAAGAACCCTTTTGAAGAAAAACAAGTCAACAAGCTGTCCCTTTGTTTTGTAATAATTTCTTCTTAATAGCACAGTCACAAAAAGCCAGTATGTACTGTATGGGAGAATAGTCTATCAGTTTTCTTGCTATTTAAGCATTCAGATACCAATGGCTTGCAAAACTAAAAGAATAATGTAATGTCTATTTTATTCTCAGGTCAACAGCTCGCAGATGTTTTTCTGTTACAGAAATCCATGTTTTACACATTTTGTTTCCATCAGGAGATGAGCAATTACCTTACTTTTTTCAGAACTTGATTTCATAAAGAAAGCTTTAAGTTGCATTCAATTTCAATAAGGCATTGTTTCTGGGCATTCAAAAAAGGGTAGATGATTTGCTGATTTTAACATTAGAAATCTTTTTAAAAGGGGGAAATAGCAATTCCATGATACCCAGACAAGGAGAGCACTGCAGATACAACAATGGGCGATTAAAAGTTTTGATTAAAAAAAAAAAACAACCTTCTGTATTTATGATAGATATGAACATTTTTGGTGTTAAGTAGATTGTTGCATTGGAAATGAATTTAAACAGTATGGTAGGTTGAAAAAAAAAAACTTTGTGTACATTTAGCTTTTGTATTGTCCAACTTTAAGACGCTTCATTTGATGTTGTCTTGGTCATTCCGATAGACTAGATTTATGGACAGGTAATTTATCTAAACTTTATTTCTGTCTTATTCTCAACTTCTTGGGAAACATTCACCCAAAAATGCCCCTCCTGACAAGGAAGGATCCTCTTTAAGAATTATTTAAATTTATGGTATGGTTGTTACTGTGCTAACCAAGATGGTAGGTGAAATATTGAAAGTTTTATTTTATTTAATTTTTGTGTTACCTTTGTGCACTTATCACTGTCTGACTTATATTTCCCACTCTACTTGTTCCTCTCTTCGCACTTATTTTTCTCTGCTCTCCTGTGTTTGTAGATATGTACACTACAAAGCAGGTCTTTTGTTTTTCATGTAGTGTGGTTACAGTCTTTAATTTCATTTAGACATTTTTGTTGTCATAAATGAAAACGAAAAAAGAATACTAATAATAATTCTCACGCTTTAAGACAAAAAGAAAATCCAAAGACTAAACACTTTCACCATTGGTGCATAAAGAAGAGGCTTCTTTATACTTGAGAATTTGTTGCTGTTTTTAGAGGAAAGAAAACAAAGTTTTAAAAGATAAAGGAGTACGCATCAGAGTTGCCGTTTCTGCTTCTTTGCAAGCAAACAGGTAGCTTTTTTACGTAAATACCAAAAACCAAAAAGGGCCCTTGTCCTTGCATTGTGGAGTAGCACCGTTACAGAGCCATTGCAGTTTGTAAGATAGAGGTTATTAATCTTTGTTTGACTTTTTTGTCACATTCAAATGTCCATTTTTTTAAAAAGAAAATGTATAAGGTCTGGTCTTCAAGGACATACGTTTTGCTGCTAATGTAGGATTTTGAAAGAAAAAAAGAGTACCTAGATGCATGCTCATTTTGCTTTTGGCTAAGCTTTAACTAAAACAAACAATAAACCAATTTCTTGCCTCTGCAACACCTTTTTTTCCCTTGTTGCAAAAACGGAACTTTGAAGACTGTGAATATATGTTCCAAAGGACATTTTGCCGATTTTCGTTTGAACAGACCAATGTTTGAAGCCAATGATCTATAACGTTTGTAAAGACCAGTGCATTCCAAATATCACAATGGATTTTTTTCTTAAGCAAGGACTGAGTTCATTTCATTTAATTGCTTTTAATTGTCACAATCTATTTTTTGCTCATTTTAAAGTGACTGTAAACTGTTGTGTAAATTTTTTGCATCATCGGTTGCTGAACAAAGTGACCTCCAAATGTCATTTTGTGCTGGCATGGAAAATTGCTGAAAATCCCTCCATCCAGTCAAGGTTGTTGCTCACTTGTTAAGCAAGTTATAGTGGTTACCAAAAAATGTATATAATACATCTGGTACTGACGTGTCTCATAGGTTTAGTAACGTTTATGCCAGTCAACATACAACTAGTCTCAGAGGGAAATGATGGCTGTTTTGCTGAGGTGTCGTTGGTCCTCTCCTGGAAAATCCACCAGTGACTTGTCCCATGGGTCTGCAGGGTGCCACTTCCACACATAGCTTACAGGTTTTTAAAGGGACATCTTCATTCCAAAGCATTATTTCTGGAAAAAGTAGGAGATATTTTGGAGATGTCCCTTGTTTTCAAATACTTAGGATGCTTTCATGTCCAAAGAGGTCACCCACTTCATTTTATTGCAATGGAAATGGATGTGCATACGTATCCCCGCCCTCTCACTGATGATCTGCAGTTTTTCAGTTTTTTTTTTTTTTTTTTTTTTTTCGCCACTCAAAAACCCAGACATATTTCAATTTGTGAAGAACTACCTTTGGCCACTATTGTATCACGGATAGCCACAATCTCAGAAGTGTGTTTAAGTGCTATGTCTTGCAGAGATTTGGTGTTAATACTACAGCATGTTGTAGAGCGTTGGTAGGTTTGGTCTGCAAGCTTGCGAATTCTCTGAAGTCCAGTTCCCTGAAAAAATCTTAAGTTGTACAGTTTTTCCTTGTACGTTTGCTTTATTTTAATTTTCAAATAATGTCAGACATGTACTGTTATTTTTGCATATGTATCTGTATTTTAGTTTCTGTATATTACTTTATCATAAATTAACACAAGCTTTAATTTGAATTGCTGAAATTAAGAAACAAAAACAAAAAAATACGACCTGGCCACTTTATGGTGTGATATTGTTCTTTATATTCATCGACTCAATGATGTTTGCTCTCTTGTTTCCAAAGTGTAATCTTTTGGGCTCTTTTGTGGAAGACGAATTTGAGGTCTCTACATTAGATTCAGCCAGCATGGACTGCGTGTGAGTGTGTATGTGTGTGGGTGTGTATGTTACTGTGTGTGTGTTTCATAAGAGCCAGCATCAATTCAATTTTTCTTATTTACCTTTTACTTTTTTATATGTTACACACCAAAACAAACTGAACCACAAAGCTGGATTATGAGTAACTGAAATTTAGAAAATCAAATTTAAAAGCTAACGATCAGAAATGAAATAACGATACCGAAGCACTGAGCAGTTTTTACTTTGATTGAATATATGAATGTGGCCAAAGCTTTATGCAGTTGAAACAAAAAGAAAAAAAAAAAAACAAACAAGTTGTGCCCCAGATAAGTGTATATTTTATTGTGGCACAAATGTTACTTGTGGATAACTGGATCCACTGACTTACATTGGGATACTTGATTTAAATGGACATTTACAAAGAGAGATAAAGACAAGGTTTTGCTGTAGAGGTCATCTTTTACCCACTGTGAAAATGAGCGTGTACCTGTATACAGATATAGATATATTTAAAACAAGACATCAACTTTTTTTCGTTTGTTTTTTGAGATGAAGAAGTAAAGAAAAGAGGAAAAAAAAGACTCTGGGAAACTTTGGAGATCTTTCAGGAGGACGTGAGAGGCTGTGGGCACACCAAAACTGGGCATGGGAGCCAAAGGCAGGCTCAAAAACAGCTTTAAAACCACCTCCTTATTTGATTACTGACAACTCTGTAATGGGAATGGACTCTGGAACCAATGGACATGTGTGACACAGAGGAAACTCCTTAGATGAAAACTGAACTTAAGTGGCTCCAGCTGCCTCTTCCCCCCCTTTCTGTCTGTCTCTTTCTTACTTCAGCTCTGCCTCTGCTTCTGCTCTTTGACGGACATTTTCCAAGTTTCAGGACAGGATGGACAGAGATGCTTGCTTCATTTCTCCCAGTTCATGTTGATACCTGTTTCATTTCCTCACGCTTGTCTTGGGTTGAAGTAAAGCTCTCCAGTCCAATGGCGGCTCACCCCTCTCTCTGTGGATTACAATATCTGGAGAGAGAACAGAGAGAAGGGAAGGGTTCTCAAAGGTGTCATTCTTAAAGAGGCAGTTACACTAAAAAAGCGTATTAACCAAAATTAACAACCAAACTAACAACCAAACAACCATTTGCTCCAACTTGAAAGATGAACTGTTACTTGGAGCTCTCTGTTCCTTTTGTGACTTCTGGTGCCACAATGTTTTTTTAATGCTTTTAGTTTTCCTTTTTGTTTCCTTGAATTACTCCTCCTTCGAGCCTCATAAGCATGGCTCTGTGGCTCCAGGCAGCCCATCCGAGGGTAGAAAAAAACAGCCTTGCAATGTACAAAAAAGAGCAAGTTAAACCAAAAATGTTGTTCTTGATGTCTTTTCTATACTGTAGTCTTGTTAGCTTTTTTGTTACTGTAATTATATGATGAAGATTTCCAAACTGTACCAAATTACATGGAAACTAACATACATACAACCACACGGAACTTCAGACTTTTAAAGAAACTTTTGTCACAAAACCTTGTTGTCCTAGTTAAGTTGATTGTAGATGGTAATTGAATATACTCCTTTGAAAATATTTCATCAAGTATGTTTCTTGCTCATTGTGATACATTAAAAAAGTATGAGCATAAATTGCACTGGTTTGGACTCATTTTTCTGTGCTGTGGGATCGGCTCTCTTGCTGTTAATGGATAGCTTGAAAGACGTTAGAATTTGAAAATATGTCATTCAAAATATAATTGTTTTTCGTTATTTACATTATATGTGCTGTTGGGTTGTAATCATATATATTTATGTCACAAGAAAACCCAAACCATGCAACCAGAACAAATTAGGAACACCTGATCATATTGAATATATAGTTACTGTAAGTATTACACAATTCACATACAACTATGACAGTCAAGGCTTCACATCATAACATGTGACTTCTCTGTGGAAACCAAGGTACAGTTACTGTGATATGTTATGGCCCCTTAAAGAGCGCTAAAAACATAGCCAATCGTGTCTTTAATCGCTGCCTTGTAAAATTGTAAAGGCTTAACTTTTTCAATTAACATCTCAAGTGATCTTGTCAGATCCCTTCAGCTTCTAATTCTGCTGCGTTACATATCCAGCACCAGTTGTGATTGTGAGCGCCCTCATCATATTAACAAACATTGTTACACATGTGCTCTTATTAGTTAGTGGTGATAGTGTGCAACAGATGTAATCAGAAGCACCCAGAAGGGGGTTGGAAAATGTGACCTACAGTGAGATGCAATGTAAAGGGTAAGACTTAATAAAGGAGATGGTTTTTCTTGCATGTTTCTATTATAAGAGCATGAGAGCTGTACTTAAAATGCTTCTGCTTAAGGTTGTTTTTTATCGCTCATCCATGGTCAATGACTACTTTCTAAAATAGAAAAGTAATAGAATTAGCATTATAGCAAACAAGTCAGCACACATTTACGAGAAGTATTATCACACAGTAAAACTGATTCAATTGTCAGTCGTGATATAAGGCAGTCATCATTTGTACGTATGACTCTTTGCATATTTCCATTGGTTTGCTTGAACACCTTGTGTGCTTATAGAGAGTTAAAAACTGTGTTATAGAGTTGGTGTTATAAAAATATAATAATAGGGAAATGTCTCAACACACACACGGACTGTATTGTTTAAATTATTACCTGCTTGCAGGACCAGACCATTTTCATTAGAAATATTACTACTATTCCACTGTGATCTGAACTACTGTATTGCTCATGAACATGGCTGAATAACTTCATAGTTTATGTATTCAATACTTGCTGAATGAACCTGCCTGAAATCAGATCGTTCTCTGCAGAAAAATATGTGAAGCTAAAATGTGAGGAGCAGCAAACCTATAAAGGGTGTTTAAGAAAGAGGCCATCCTGTGTCAAGCAACAGGCAAGATTCATTGGCCATGTTGAGCCAATTAACACGCAAGGGCACATCCCGAATGAATTAAAAACACCCTAATCCGATCAGTGTGAAAAGCAAGGCCATTTCCTTCACAGGCCTGGACCAGATGGCACTCGCACTCAGATGCTGCACTGAACCAGGCCAGTCCCAGTCACATAGTGTGAAATTGGGTTAGCGCCTGGGTCTAACTTAGGCCCTAGGCAGTGCGAGCTCCCAAACCCATTCCTCTGTGGCCTAAAGGTACAGGGCCCACCTTTCCTATCTTTGCCCCCATATTTAATTATCATTCTCAATGCACCTCACTAACTCAGTCATCTCAGTCAGTGGAAAAGCTGACAGCTTCCTAAAGTCATTAGTCTCTTTAAACTGGTCAACCTTTTATGTATCCAAATAGCCAATGACATAGTACCACAGAATGTACTCGCTCATAGCACCGTAGACAAGCACTGCTCTGTTGGGTAGAATATCACAGGCTGTTTGTACACTCTGACCCAAGCTGGGTGCTGTTACCATGCTGAGGTCTAAGTCCTTGCTTTGTTGCAATTACAGCTTCTTCTGTTTCCCAAAGTACTTCAGTATCAAGTTTCAGCTTGTGCAAAAAGTGAAATGGTGCAATTGTAGATGATTCTAGTCAAAAGCTATGCTTGTTCAAATGGTCGTGTGGCTTAAGGTTGTCATTACCACTTGACACTGCAAAGGCAGAAAATGTGGAGCAGAACACATAAGGAAAATATCACTGCACATCTCAGTATCTAATTTCACACTGATATGGTTCGGTGTATCCTGTCTCCATTAGCCGAGAGAGGGCAGTCTCTTCTGTCTACATGTTGCGTAACAACATGTAATGCAATGAAACCTAAATCTGTTCATTAGCATCGTAGGCCTTACAGGCCAACCCCGGTCCGTTATGAAGCTTACCTTATGTGCGACATAGGAGATGCTAACACGCCTCAGTGTTGGTAGGTATACGTTTTGTTTTTCAGCATAGCAACAGGAAAAGACATTGTCAACCCCAATCATGTGGCCACTGGGGATAAGGCTGTGCTGTTTCAGATGGTTTTACTGTTACTGTGCTGGATCAATAGCACAATAGCGTATTAGCATATTACCAGAGGCATCGTTACTATGATTCAGAGTTGTGATGCTGCAGAGGTAACATACAGTTTGTGGAAGAATTTAAGAAGTTCTATTCGTGAGTATTTGTGTAAACTAACTCTATTAACCAACATAATATCTATGTAGTTTGTATCAGAGATAGCTACTTAAATTAGCATGCTAACGCTGCTCCATTCTTACCTGTTTGTACCTCAAGAAGTGAGTGACTTCACTTCATTTCTTAAAGGGTGGACGTTCTCTGCTGATGTAAAACCTTGTTTACACTGATTAAGTAAGCTAGTACTGCTAACAGGCTGCGTAGTGATTGTGGATACTCCTAGCATGTTCCAGCCAAGAACTGTCACAGACATTAGGTCTGCTGAAAGCTTTAGAGAGATGTTAAATGGAGAATTGTCAACTTTTCTCACCCTGCACGGAAGTAACAAATTGGAGTCTATCATCACTCCATGCTGTGGACATGGGCACATTTGTGACTAATCTAAGAAAAGACTGAGCTGAGCTGTGATGCACATGAGCAGCTTGCACTGCTACAATCACTGGATCTGTTGAAATAACAAAGATGACTGTGAAGAAACACAAATTCTACTGCCGACCCTGAACGCTTGTACTTCTCTCCGCACCTCATACCTACAGCACTTCCCTGTTTTATCTGACTTTTACTTCTCTGGAATGCCACATTGTCTTCTTCAAGAATCAACGTCAAAAGGAAAATTATACTACAGCCTTGAGGACGGGTCAAACTAATTCAATCTAATCTGTCAGATAAAACGATGGGTGAGCAAAGATCAAAAAGAAATTGAATAGAATGAAAAAAATTATGCAGGAGAAATCAGTTTCTTTTGAGTTATAGCCTGAGGTGTCCTGATTTGGGCTGAGTCGTCTTCACAAGACTTTATATTGTATGAGAAAAAACTCAGTTGTCGGTGTTAGCCCCCACCTGTACTGATGAAGTGAGTGGCCTATAAACCCCTCTGCCAAAACTCCACCTCACTGGCTTTCCACCCGCATGGGATTCATGCTGGGGAAGGTGTGGAGGGTGTCTTGGCAGGCTCTGGGTTTTGCCGAAGCATTTCCTGTCTCCTGAACACAGGATCAGGTGTCGCCATTTTCACAGCACCTTCTGGTTCTGTTTAACAGGAAATGAGGTCCATCAGAAGAACTCTGACCAAAACTGAGCCAGAATGGGCCCTGACAGGCAGGAATATTAGCCTGTGACGGCAGTCAGTAATTGAATGATCGGCTCCCCCCCTCACTCATAATGAAGAGAATATGTGCTGGGAATGTGTTTGTCCTTCTCTATCCTTCGTCTGCCCTCTGCCCACCCCCCGCCGTTTTTTTTTTACCCTTTAATAAATCATTTGCGAGGCAGAAATAAGGGATAATTTTACTTCACTTCAAAGTGCTTCTCATGGTGTCATGTCTGTAACCTCAAAGTGATGATGCATTAAAAGGCTGAGCTGATAGTGCCGTGAGAGAGTGAGCTGAAGTACATAAGAGATCAATTATCACACCTCATTTTGTTCTCATATGCAAAATGATAATGGGTGGACCATGTCAGACCTGAACCATCAGGTGGTGTATCCTGTCTCCATAAATGTGTTTCCCAGATTGTCTGAAGGGGTCTGTGAAACCCCTTTAACAGTTACAAAGCAGAAGGGAAAGAATTTGGCTTCTCCTTGATCTGTCTTCAAATGTCCCTCTGCGGACAAGATTTAAAAGTGATAAATCAGCAGAATAAATCAAACACTCAGCATATCACTTTGCACTTGTAAACACTCCTTTCATATTGGAAGCTTAAAAAAAAGAAGCAGCGCTATCTCATCATTCCTGAGTGTTTGAGTACACAACCTGCAAAAGACGCTTTGCTTTAAGGCCCGGGTGAGGGAAGGTGACGCTGTGAAGCGGGAGGCACAACTTTGGGGTGCAGCGTCATATTTCAAATTGCTTTGGGAAGAATGTCAACTCTGGGAAGAATTCTTAATACAGCAATTGCTTTGAGACTTGTTCTTATTAATATTGCTCTGACTTTGGTTTTGTATTTTTTAAACCTTAACCAAAATCAGTTGTAGTGTATTGCTGCTGGAATGCCTGTCAGACTGCGCCCTGACCCTGGGCTGGCTGCTATAATGATGGGAAGATGAAAGAGCCAGGCCCATTCCCAAGCTGCCCTGTTAGGGGGTGCAAGCCTGTGAAATGGATAGATAATGGAGACCAGGTGTGCTGTGGATGCCTGAGATACTCCTCAGTCAGTCTGAGAGCTCCTCTCAGTGAGAGGGAGGGTAAACTACCGCTGCTGAAAACTGCCTGGGCTGCAGTCCAACTCCTCACTCCAGACCATCACACACACATATATATACTTTATAGTGTGTATCTGTAAAGAATATGTGCATTAATTCCTTCAGTATATATGCTATAATTGATGGAGTTGGACATCATCCAAAAGGTGCACCAGTATTCAAACGGGTGTATTTTTTCTTTTTTCCCTTATAAAATTACTGCATTATAGTCGTAACACACTCTACAGGGCATTCAGTGTTCAGACACCTTTGTTTTTGTTTTGTTATCCTCAAACCTTATGGTAAAATTCCCCCTGTCCTTATCAATATACACTGAATAACCCATAATCATAAAGCAAGATTAAAAAAGGACAAACTAAAACATCACATTAAGTATTCAGAACTCTGCTGACACCTCAAATTTAGCTCCTGTTCCTCATATTTCTCTTGATCATCTTTGAGAGTTATGTACACCTTGATTGGTGTCAACCACTAGTAAAGCCATTTGATGGGAAATGTTTTGGAAGGGAAAAAGCTGATGGTGCATTTGAGAGCAAAAGACCAGCCACAAGGTCAAAGGAAACGCCCTCAGAGCTCAGACTGGCAAAGCAAAGCAAAGCAGATCTTGAAGGCTTCAGAGGGAGCTGCTTGGACAGTGGACGCCAAAGTATTTGTATGGAAGAAATTTGGAACAACTACAAATCCTCCTAGAGCTGGGCACCAAACTGAGCAATCGGGGGAGCGGGGCCTTGGAAACAGAAGTGACCAAGATCTGAACTGTAGAGATCTTGTGTGGAAAGGGCAAACTGGACATAACCACATGGTCACCTTTGTTGCAGAGGGTCCCTCTCCCCCAATTTCTCACTTTCAATTGGTGGCCAGATAAAGGAAGAGTCCTCTGCTTGGTGTTTGCTCTGATATGCATTGTCAGTTGTGTGCTGTTAAAAAACGTGTCCAACCAATTGGATGTACCATAATCATGGTTTACAGACAAAGAGAATCAAACAGAGATGAGATAAATGGGAGGCACCTGAACTTCGTTTCAAGTGTCATATCAGAGGCCTTGAATACCTGATGTAATAAAACAGTTTTGTTTTTTCATAAATTACAAATGCCTGAAATTCTGTTTTTGCGTTCTGATTGTGGGGTGTCTTCGAATCTGTAACTTTCTGTGAAGTACCACATGCATTTTAATCTGAGTTCTTTGAGCATGTGTGTCTTTGTGGTATTGAGCAATGGGATAATTTCAGCCGTAGGAAAACCTATTTTCAGGCATTTATCTCTTGTATCTGTCATTAACTTAAAGTAGAGGAGTTCTAAAAGAAAGGTCAAGCACGCTGGCCACAAAAGTGTTTCTAATTGGAACAGACATGCTCACAGAGCTCTGTTGTAATTACAGTCTAATTAGCAGGCAGCTAGCAGAATCCAACATGGCACTTAACATCAACAATTTAACCCTTTACATGAACCCCCTGTGAACATATTTCAAAAGATTCTACCAGATCCTAGGGGAGAACTGTCCGTCCCACTTCTATCTTCTCCAGGAGGTCGGTAAATGTCAATTGGAGAGTAAGCTGAAACTGTTGAAGAGGGACTCAAGTGAAGATAAGTCCTCATTAAAGACTTCTCCATACGAGCTTGTTGAATGATAAATATTAAACATTGATTACATACAAATAGGAATGACTCTTATCATCACCGACTATTGTCTTCCTGAGATTATCCCATAATTAAATCTAACAAGGTCCTGCTGAGGCCTTTTTGTCAAGTGAATGAATTACTCATTATCCCCACATGAATAAGGGGCAATCACAGTGCCCGTCGTTTGAACAAGCATGCGAACGTTGGGCAAACCACAAGAATACAAGAATATTGTCGAAAGGCAGATTCCTATTTGATTGACCCTGTTTGGCTATTAAAATGGCTGTCACTCAGGACGGCTTATCTCACAAGCCAAGATGCAGGTTCCCATTTCAGAATGTAGCTTTTCATATTGAGTAAATTATTATTTTTTACCAAATAATTTCAGGGGAAACACAAATGCCTTCTCCTCGTGATAGAAGCCTTGAATAAAAAGCCAGTGGAGGTGTGTGTGGATGTGCTTGAAGCATATATTGTGTGTGAAAGAACAAAAAGCACTCTCAGACAGGTGTAACTTCTGTCAGGCTCAACCACAGTGAAATAGGATCTCAGCGACTGAGCCCTTTTTGTGGATAGGTTGTTTCCAGATGAAAATTCAGCTGCTCTATTTAAGTAGGTGTTATTTAATGTGAGTTCATTCCTCTCGAGCTGTCACTGCACCTGACCTGTCTGAGTGTAATATGCAGTATATTCAAAGTCTGTGGATTTAAATGCCCAAGTTTGGGTTAAAGCAGACAGGAATCATCTGGTTGTCGTCTGTCCTTGTGTCTCTTTGCCCCATCGTACAGCTGGATTTATATTCTTTACCAGCCTCATTCTGACATATATACTTCTGGAGAAAAAAAAACATTTTTTCTAATGAGAAACACATTCACTTTTTTCCCTTTCTATCCTACAAACCACGCTGTTTAGTTCATACAACACCACCCACACAGTAACAGGAGTCAGTCAAACACTGGAGAGAAGACGGAGCTGTTGGTCTTTTGAGTTGAAAGGATCTGTTGTGGTACGGTTCCTACAAATGTGAATCATATGCAATTAATCTGCACCATACCGCCTGCAGCCCATCCCTGCCCCCAACACACACCCCTTATGATTCGGTTTGCGTCTTATCCTTCTCACGTCTTCCTCGCGCGGACGTCACACTTTCACCGCATCAAGCCAAGGTCACTGAGCATCCATTTCAAATTGTTGCCTATACTGCTGCAGTTTAAAATTAATAAGGCCACCATTTAAATGCTACAGATCTCAAGCTCATAACAAATGCTGGGCAATCTTCCCACTATACACTATTTGCCTCTCCTCTTCCCTTGACATATTAATTTTTGACCAAATGTCCCTGCTTGACTACTGTAACGAGGTATGATGTATTGAGCCTTGGCTGTTGCCATGGAGACAGCAGTCCCCTCTTACTTGTCATTAGAGCACAAACAAGCTCTGGCATCTAATGTCATTCCAGTCAACATGAGGGAGAGCGATGAGAAAGGGAGAGACTCTGGGATCCTTGCTCCCGTTCCTGGATTTGAATTCGTTTTAGTATGAATTATTTGCACTGTACTGGATGTTATGGGCCAACATACTGTGTGCAAGGGCATTGTCAGGTCGTATACCCAGGGAGACAAGCATTCACTGTTGTTTCAGTATTTTTCTCACATCCCAGTGCTTTGATGTTGGCCTGCAAATGGAAATAGGTGTCTGGATGTCACGGAATAATTACCTGTCGGAGGCATTGCTCCCGCTTGTTTTTGTCCTGTCCTCTGTCTTGGGTTGCAAATAATTAGAAATTCATTTTCCATAGTCTGAATTCGTTTGGCTGTGCTTTAAAGTATAAAGTTGGAAATGTTCACTTTGGTGAGGTGTTTATTGTAAATCTCCTTCTCAAAAGGAAGTTAATTAGAATGGCTTTTATGGAAAATAAGATCATAACCGGGGAATCTCATTTTCTGTACAGCTGTGATGAAATTACAGGCTGATTGGGTTTGTGGGGGGAAAAGCTGACAAATGCACAACATCTTCAATACAGAACAGAGAAAAAAGAAAAAGGCAACAAATGAGTCTCATCAAAAAATGAGAGAATGCTTTGCAGTTTTCTCCCTGCTAGGATCATTTTAAGCTGTGGTAAGATAATGACACTGTAACTGAGTAATGGTGCTGCAGCAGCTCTGGAATATTCCAGTCTTATTTTATTTCCATTTAAGATAAAGCTTTATACTTGTTGTCTCAGCATGAAAGTGTGCTTCATTTTCAGATGTTCTCTCTCCCCTCATTTCAGTTTTAATCAGTGGCTGCTTTCTAGTCCCGTTGTTTGAGGTGAAAGTTTAGCCGCATGCCTCCCTGTCTTTTCTCTGAACATAATCTCTTCCTCACACAGAACAATAATCCTACCTTATTTTCTCTCTCAGTGTTGGTCTTTTATTGCTTCCAGGTGTTAAGGCCCTGTCTCCCTCGCAAGCAGATGTGCTGGGGGGAAAATGCCCATTGTTTGGAGTTGGGCTATTTCAAACTGAATATTCAGTTGGCAATGCTCTTTGACAGCAGACGACAGAAAAAAAGAACAAAATAATGAAGTGAATGGGTATTTGCATTAAAGAAAAGCAGCGAAAGATGTGGGAGACTGGAAAAACCAATGGCATACAGGTCAAATGTCTCAGCTGCGAGCAGAGAAAATAGTCAGAAAGGAAAATAAGACTCCAAGAAAAAGTATGAAACCACAGTTGAAGAAAAAAAAAAAAAGCCAAACATTATCTTGTTGAAGGTAAAGTGTATTTAGTGATTCATGGCGACTGCCGGACAACGCACCTGTTAAACAGTGGTCTGCTGACTGCTCCGTTTTTTTTTTTTTTGTATAGAGACATATAACTTTCATCTAGTCTGTGAGAGGTTTAGTGTTTAACTTTTTCCTGCACTGTGCAACATTTGTCCATTGTATTCTATGAAGCTGTGTTTTATTG
Source organism: Pseudorhombus dupliciocellatus (assembly GCA_016785235.1). Classification (NCBI taxonomy): domain Eukaryota; kingdom Metazoa; phylum Chordata; class Actinopteri; order Pleuronectiformes; family Paralichthyidae; genus Pseudorhombus; species Pseudorhombus dupliciocellatus. The sequence continues at coordinate 7,478,172 of JAFBJW010009053.1, read as the reverse complement.
AATAATTACTTGTTGCTTACCTATTTTTGACGTACATCTGCCAAGACTAATATTGGACTACACTGCCTGTAGCAGTTCTGCGATAGACTCTCTAAAAAAAAAATCAATTTTTGACTTTCTCCTTTTTCCTGCAAGCAGCTAAACTGAGACCACATGTACTTGCAATGAAAAGTGACAGGAAATTGACTAAAGCATTGGAAATCAATGGCAAGTAAATGTGGTCCCTAAGTACAAGTGAACAGCTGATAGCTGCCCTCTGTCTACTTCCCTCTCTTTGACCATCTCCTTTTCCTCTCTGCCTTTTTATTTTCACACTTTGTGTCTCCTTTCACACAGTATCACTTTCTCTCTCCATCTCTCCATCTCCTGAGCCCATATGTACCTACTTGACGAAGAACACATGAATTCTTGTGATTGTGGTTGTGTGTATGCGTGTATGCATCTAAGTGAAGAAGAGACAAATTAATTTGTTTTGTTTGTTCTTCGAGTAGATACCAGGTCAGGGAAAAATTATGTAACGTTAAAGCAACATTTCTTTCTGTGATAATCACTTCTTTGTGGAAGCCGTCCGTGGAGTTAATTATCTATAAACTCTTATAATCAGGGAGATCAATCTTTACGACAGATATTGTTAACAAAGGGATAGTGATGTCACAGCTCAAGTTCCTCTATTATTATTTGCAGTCTTACTCGTTGACCTGTTGTGACACAAATGCTGAGAGGAAGTGGTTCAATGCATCAGTTGATGAAGGAATATTTACAAAGCCATTCTACGTGATTATTCCCTCATATATGATATTGTACTCTACAGTATGAAGTGAAAACAGATCTTTTCGGTTGCGGCAGATAGTTGGCAAGAGTCCTGCGGAGAGATAAGAAGAACTGGAAACGAACAGAGGGTATCATGGCAACATCCTGACAGACCTCAGATTTTCGGTTGGCTGAGCTATTGAGATTCAGTCCAGTTTGGGGTTTTATACTAATGGACCACAAACAAATGATAGATCACTTTCCTTTTTTCCTTGTCAATGCAAATCCAATAAAAAACAAGTGTCTAAGGGCCTGCATGTCACACATTGTAAGTCCATAAAAATAATTAGGTGTAAAGGTAATATTGTGTCTGTCTAAATAACCATGTACTGCTCCCTCTGAATTCACTGATATATTTTAATGCTGGTGCTTACTCATAAAAATCAGATTCCCATCATGAATCAGCGCTCTAAGTTCATTTGCCAAGTTAAAAGAAAGAAAAAAAATGACTAAGGCAATTCGTTGATGATGTCAGGTCCCAGACAGGTTTAGAGGACATCAATCCTAATCCACATCTCTTATCCCACAGCAGATCAATAGACAAAGTGCTAAATCAATAGGATTTCATAAAAGTCTCAGTCTGTTTCCCAGCGTTCACCAAACTGTACTGGCCCAGGATCTGTCTCCCTCTGTCTGTGAAATTCAACATACGTAACACTTGCATACAGAGCCAGTGGCATTTTTCACATGGAGGTTAGGAGTTGCAAAACATAATAAATTCAGAAAAAGAAGCATTTTCCTGTATTTTAAAAATTATGCTTCTGTTTTTTTCAGTCCCTTTTAAAGAGCTGCACAACCCTATGCTAATACTAGCTGTTATGCATGAGAGCATTTACTGCGGTTTATATATTATAAATGAAGAGGAGTTACTTGTCCAAATATGTGGATTGTATAAAGAGAGCGAGGGGATCGTGGGTAAAAGAGCCCAGTGGAATTATTTCTCTTTTTTTGAATGGTGATGTTGGTGAGGCTCTTGGTTGTGTCGCTGCAGTTTTTGTAAGCAATGCTTTAGATTAAGATTCATTTGGGGTGATCAAGTGTGTCTAAAATAGAAATGTATCCAAACATAAAGAACGCAGAAATGTAAAAACAAAATGTTTATTTTTTTTCCTGTCACTCTGCTTCCGTTAAGCCACCCACTCGCCCTCTTTCTTCCTGCACTGACTGGTGTGAGTGTGACCAGGCAGGGGTTAAATCCATTGCACCGTAAAAAGGCGCTGTTCATAAAATGGAGGAATAAGAAGCAGAAATAATATTTCAAGTATGATTAGTTCATCCGCAGGGCACCTTGTGCGATTGAGAAAGGGGGTGCGAGTGGGAGGGGGGTATTGTGCACGGCAAGCAGTAAATTATATCTAGCCTTTGAATGATTCCTGCAGATCCTATTACGACAGTGAGGGGGACTGGGGAATGGGGGTGGGGGGGTGGGGGGGGTGGGGCAGTTTGGAGAGAGAAAAGCAGCAGAACGAATCGGATGAATTCTGTTTCCAGCTGTCCGAATGATGGGGGAGATGAGGGTGTGTGTGTGTGTGTGTGTGTGTGGTGTTTGGGGAGGAAATTACAAAAAGGACAATAACACAATTCATTCTCCACTGTGTTGTGTTCTCCAGTGTTGTGTAGACATGCGACACACGGCTCCAAACACAGCTTTTTTTTGTTCTTTACTTTTCTTTTTCACTTTTATTTCAATCAATCTCTTGCCCCCAAAAAATGTATACCAACTCCTTGTGCCAAACAGTGAAAAACACCATTGCCCATTACCAGCCCTGCACTGTTCCACCCTTCCTGAATATTTGAGAGGCGCTTGTCTGCCATTTGTCACCTTGACTGGTGATATAGTAGCTGATAGTGGCATTAATGTGCTGCAGCAGCAGACAGTCCTCGCTGGAAAATGCTGAATTTATTCACCCACCACCTCAATTTTGACAATGGTTACCAAATAATGTGCATCAGTCCCTTTTAGCCCCTCTAGATTATTAAAGCACAGCGACAATGCTTCATGCACCAGTTAATGCATTACAAGTCAGATCAGGAAAAAAAAGCTGCATTGTGGGTATATGTATAATATATGGGTCTAACTGTGATGTTCGTATCGTACCAGACAGGCCAAATGGTTACACCTCTGGATGTTCCACACTGAGCTCAATCTTTCCTCTGGCAGATGTGAAGGGACTCAGGTATGGAACAGGTATGTGCATATTGCTTCTTCACCTCAGAATTTCAAATATAAGCCTGTGCTCTTTCTGGTGAATCAGACTAAAATGATCATATCTCTCGGGCGCATCTGTTTTTATGAGTACACACGTACACGTGTCTGTGTAGAGTCACACATACATAACACATAAGCTAACACACACATCATTTGTATTGATAAGGCCAATCTTTCGCAGGGGTATTCAGCTGCAACATGCAACTTAATCTCTACGCACTGGACCTTTAACACTGCTTCTTCGTTTTTTCCTTGTTCAAAATACAGCTTTACATTATATATAAGTGTGTACACAAGTTCATAAGTGCTAAAAAAAAAAGCACCTTGTGATTAAGAATCCTCTGTTGATTGATATGAACAGATGACATATTGTATTCCCACAATTACTCAGCTGATTATCAGCATCACATTATAGTCAGTGTCCTTTTCCAGAGAAATCTGTCTAAGATTATACGTGGCTGCTTTTCAAAGAGTGTTCAAAAAGGCAGTGATCAAAAATCTGCAGCCAAACACAATTAGGCTTGAAAGCTTGAACGCCTTTTCATTTCTTTTTTCTTAACATGATGAGATGCATGTTTTCAATTACTACATGAAACGTCCCCCTTGTCCGGCATCCCTATTCTGGAAATGCTGTTTGATTTACTGTATGTATGAGTTCATTAATTAAGCCTCATTTTGGCAAACTGTGTTGGATGGTGGGTGAGTGCCAAAGCAGAGAACAGAGGGCCTGCACGTTTAATGCAGAACATTAATAATAACAGGGGAGGAGGCAATGGGGGAATTAAAATGAACGAATTCTGCACCCAACCTCCCACTTTAATTGCAAATTTAAACTTCCCATAATGGATTCTGACATCTCAAGTCACCAAAATCCATCATTCTGAAGGGCATTATTCCTCAATTAACCTGTCACCCCACCACCACCACCCTGCGTCTTTCTGCGGGGCTTCAAAAAGAAATGAAGAATTCTAATTACTTTCAAATATAAAACAGATTGATAATCCACTCTTCATTCACACACAGTCCTATACAAACTTTACATTCAAGATATATATATGTGATCTCATGAACATGCATGTGCAATCTCTTTTAAAGCATACATTCATTATCCTATATACATTTCTAAAGCCTTTTGTCACTTGCACATTTCAAATTGTATTTAAAGTGGACATCCCGGTCATGAGCATGACATCCACATTCACTCACTGTAAGAGCTGAGGTCACATTCACCGTAGCTGCAGCTAATGTCACACTCTTCACAGCTGTGACCGATGTCATGCCCATCTCTGCTCAGCAGAACTTTCTTATAAATAGCCAGACTCCTGCTTGTTATCCTGCTGGATGTACAGGCCAAGCTGCCACCAGCAGAGAAGAGGGAAGCCAGTGATGTTCCTTGAAATGACCATGACCAGTGAATCAAGAAAAAATAGAATCCACGTACCACCTTCTTTTCGTGTTCTTGATTTGAAGTGTCTCACCCTTTGACGTCAATGACCTTTTGTGTTCCTGCTCATTTCAAGTCAGCCCCACCCAGGGTTCACCCCCTCATTCTCAAACTTGTCTCACAGACCTCAATTCATCAATGCCCAATCCTTATATGTATTACAAACATTTTACATAAAACTCAACAAAATTGAATCCCCACCCTTCTGCTATGGATGGCCACATTGATTGCACCGAACACATTGTATATTATCCAGGCATAAACAGCAGTTCACTTGTGTTGCATTTGCAAATCCACAATCCCTCTACCCCAAGACCAGGGCGCTGGGTGGGAGACAACTGTATTTTAAAGGTATTGTGAACTGAAGAAAGATGTTCAATCCAATCTCCCATCCAATGAATCACCATGTAAACAAAGCGAGATGTGGGAAAACAGTGTTTGAACAGCAGGAACCAACAGAGGGCAGTTACACACTGTGTCTGTGAGGAGATGTGTGAGCAAATTGGGAATGAGATGAGAGCTCAGGTTTCACACTTGACTCCCAAAATGACTCACAAAGTCACCTGCCTTATCCTCCCCATCTCATTTGTTATTGACAAAACACAGACAAAGACCATTTGCCTGTTCATCACCACAGTCAATGACACAAGCCGGTGATGTTTTATCTGCTGCTGATCCCTAACACACTGTTTAAGTGAGAGCGTCCCACAGCCCTCACACTTCCTCCAGCAGTTAGTGGCTCTGTTTACTGACAAGCAGTCTGAAAAGTCACATACAGCCCATAGTGTGGGTGAAACTATTCTACATTTGAGCGCTGAATATATTATCTATACAGGTGACCATAAGTAGAGCTGTCAAACGTCAACACTACAGAAAATGTAATTTCACAGTAATAGATACTGTTTCCGAAACACCTGCTGATTTCAGATTGTTGTATGCTGGTCTGTAGCACCTGCCAGAGGGAGTTAGGGGTTCAATTAGTTTGGGCTGGATATGAGGGACCTGCGATAACTTTATCTGCCCCTTTAATTCAAAAGGTGCACAAGGCCTGAAGGGTGCACAGGCAGAGCTGATTTGCTATTGTAATCTGCCCTTGTCCTATTTGGTGGCCAATCCAAAGAGGATTGCATTTGCTACCATGCACCTCTTTAACACGGCGAAGTTTCTCAGACCCCATGCTGTTTTTAAATTCACCACATCTGAAAGAGCGTGCAGAAATTCCATGACGACCTCTCCTACTTTGTGACCTCCTAACAGAATGATTAGTATGCTTGATTTTTGTTTTTTTAACCTGCCACAACAGCCGTCTTCATCTCGATGATGTTCAACAGGAGAACAGCTAAAGTGTGGGTGAAACCTGACACACAAAGTTCAGGAGACGTAATAGTGCTGGTGTTGCAAGTTAAACATGTGAAACAGAAAAATAGATTTTTAGGCTTTTCTGGTCGCACGCAGGTATCACACATGTTGCTTTGGTTGTTATGATTGTATGATCCCTGCTGGTCTACTGCTCTCATGTATTCAACTCATAGCTATTTGGATTTTCTCTTTCAAAGTGTAGAGACAGCTGAAGTGAAACCAGATCTCTTCTGTTTCAGGAAAAAAAACCCTCATTTGAAATCCCACGAATATATTAATAAGTGAATATAAAGCTTGGAACAGAGCCATTATCAACAGCATGTTATGTGACTCACCTCATATGCTTAAGATAAATGGGGAAAAACAGAAATAATTGCCTTTGGACCCCACTTTATATAATTTCAGTGGCTATAGAACATCATTACTCATAGACATTTTCTAGCTTAACATCATGGTTCAACAGAAGAGTTAAGTCCATGAGTGAGTCAAAGTGTCATGGTTGGCTCAGACATGTTTGTTTCAACCGCAGGACAGAGATGTGGGAACTATTTTTCAGTGCTTACAAAGGCTTCAGTAGTATCAAGTAGGTTTTATTTTGAAATGCTAGATGAAACATATAGATGCTAGAGGCACCATGAGGGTCACTTTGTGCATTGTGTCCTTCGCCTGACACCCTCTGACTGTATTGCATATAATTGCTGTTAAAGCCCTGCTGCTTTAAATTCCAGCTCATGAGGATGAAATAATAACTTTTAAAATGACATTGCTTGCTTTCAGGATACCTATCCACCTCACTAAGGCTGCAATTACCAAATTTTAGCATAAAGTACAAAGATTGAGTTGGGGGCAGGAACAAAGCATTACTTGATGAGGCAGTGGAGTTGACATTCTTCTGAGGTAACTGTTCAGTGTTAATAAATCAAAGGAAGTGTTTATAATAAACAAGGCAAATTAGGAGCAGATCGAGTTTTATTTTCAAGGAATGATCCATGTCTATTAATGCAAATCTGCCCTTCCAATCCAATAATTCTACTCATGTTTACTAAGCCATTATATTTTCAAAATATTTCCAACCTCATAAATGTCACAGATATATAGTATTGTTTGATCATTAATAGCATTAAAAATGGTATAGGATATGATGCATTGGAGTGTTGTGAAGACCAACAACATGCATGCCAAGAGTTGTGAGCACATTGGAAAAAAAAAAGATAAATTAAGAATAATAATGTCATATGCCTTCTGGCGTAATGCAGCTCTGGCTGGAAGTCATATTGCTGTTGACTGTTCTGTACTTTTGTAATCATTCAAATTTAATTAAAGGCTCAAGGAGAAAATGGCCTGAGCTGATGGTATAATGAGTTGCCAGGGGACATCTTTTTAATAATCTTACTTTTAACAAAGATGTTGCCAGGACATAGTCGCATTATCACATGGCCACTTTCACTGGCCGCATAATCCCCACGGGCCACAAGGAGAGCTCTCCTGTCCACAAAACCTTCTGACTAAACTGATGATTTCATTCCACCCATCTGATTTAATTAACGTCAAAGGAACAAAACTGAAACTGTCATCAATTTCATAAGGAAAAGTTCCTGCGTTTATTTAATACGTCGACAGGGACTGATGACAAATATCTTCATTCTTTCTGAGAACTTCCTGATAAAATGTTATTTTTTTCATCTACATTTTATTTTATACGTCTTTAAGATGCAGGATGTGATGTTTTGATATAACAAAAAAAAAATAGTCCCACTTGTTTATCTAAATTCAGTAGCATGCCAGCTAGTAAATCACATTACATACATTACAGTTAGGCTTTTCATGATGTCATGGCAAAGAAAAGGCTGAACAAGTTTTCCCGAACGAAGACAGAAAACCATCTGTTACTGAAACTGTCCTCTTAGTGACGATAATAGTTCAAACAGACCACAATCTACTCGCAGCTCAACAAACCCCCCTCATAAAATACCCTCTGCCTCTCTTTATCTAATAATATCATCTGTCATATGGATTACTATTCAAGTAAATGTTTATCATACAAAGAGTCTTCAGCCACCAACATTCCATGATTTGATAAAACCATGATGATCTCATGATTCAAATGATTAAGTATGCTTATGTTTGTTTGAAATAGTTAATATCAAAAGCAGATTTAATGAGCATTGATTATATTGTGTAGCTCCTCAGATTAGATCTGAGTTGAAAATAAAGTTTGCTGTAAACACAATAAAATGTAACGCCATCCAAAAAAGAAAAGAAAAAATCCACTGGCAGGACATGATGCTGATTTCTAAACTGTTTCCCAAGTGGTACTAACATCTGATCCTTTACATAAATGTCAACACGTTGGATTCTGACAAAGTGACTGACTAGATTTTGATTCATAGTTTTATTTTCATTATTATGCCTCAGTTTAAAAAATAAAAGAAGCGCTTCTACAATATCCAACGCACCGCCCGGCAGGCGAACCTGGGACGCAAATGCAACACACTTGTGACGTCATCCCGAGGTGTCAGGAGATGGAGGAATTCTCTCGAAGCGCTTGATTTAAAATGGACTTCAACCAGTTCTCGGCGCGTCAGGGGCAGAGCACCTCTCCATTCAACGCGTCCGTCCAAGTTCAAAACGTGTGAGTTTGCCGTTGTGTCTGTGTTCACACTGTTAGCTTCGCAAGCGTGTTAGCTCCCAGTGGCTCTGGCGTCTACAAAGTGAAAACAAGTAATGAGTTGGATTAGCTTACTTCTGCTAATGCTACAGCTGATGCTACCTTCATATGAAGGTGACAGGTGGCTAAGGCTAACACTGTTTGAGGTCTAGAGGCCACAGAAGTTAACAGTGTAAACGCTTCCTAGCTTTTAGATTGTGTTAACTGTGTGAGGTGATGCTGAGTGAAGAGATGAGACCTGTGGGGATATGAACATCACAGCACATTTCCCTGAATAATAAACGTCATGACATGATAATATTGATCCAACAAATGCTGAGTCGGTTTAGCTGCTACTAGTTTAGGAGCAGCAAGCATCTCCTAAACTAGTAGCTTTCAAAGTAGAATAAGCCACGAGTAGCTCATATAATCGGTTTGTGTTCGAGCTACCTTTCTCACTTTCAACTGCAGTAGCTCGTAGCAAACCCATTTATTACACATTTTCTTCCATTATAACAGCCTTAAAATGCAAAGGTGTTGTATAATGCAATCACAATTACTATTTGTTATGCATTTTCAGATATGTGTTGTTCTGCTGTTTAAGTTACCTCGCAAAATCCTGCCTTCAATTTGCCTTGCATTTACTATGATTTATATTTTATTCCATCTTCAGCAGTTTTGGACCTCATGCATATAATTTCTTTCTCCCAGCTGACATCTTTGATTTATAGCAGGAGAAGTACAGTTGTTACTAATAATGTTAATGGCTGGGCTCTGTTCAGGTGTCCTCATTAGCAATCGCAGTGAGTTGGAATGCACTCCATCGAGACCCAGAAGCCAAAGCATCTCAGTCGAATTCTTCCTTAAGAATTTTAATGAAATATCTATATATACGCGATACAACATATAGCGTTTTAATTCATATGCTCTGTGTACACATCTTTGTACATGCCTACTGTGCCACTTTTTTTTTTGGAATTGATTAATTCAACACAGACTTTTGAAATTTTCACAAAGAATTTTCTATATATAAAGACTTTGTTGTGATGGTTTTAAACTTTTCAAGGTTAGAAGCTGATATTTAAGTGGCACCCGTTCTATTGGTCTGCACACCTCTTGTCTATCTGTCAGCACTATCCTCTCTTTCTCAGCAGGATCATGCTCATCCAATCCCAGATATATTACATGCCCCTTTCTAAGATAAGGCATGCTGGTGGATGTTAGCGTATCCATATGAATTAAATGGACAGCAGCTCTATCAAGATCATCCAGCAGGTCAAGGCCACTCTGCAAGAGGATATGATGTAGCCAAACTGATTTTTCTCCCCTCCATCCCCCTATACACCCCCCAGCCTAGTTATCACCAGCCTCCCATGCAGAAGAAGCCAACACCTTTGTTGTTATATTTTTTGAGCCATTGTTCTCCTGCTGAGATGAGTAATCCTAAATCTGGTCACCACTCAGAGTGTTGGTATAAACATGGTTATGTTAGAAATAAGTGAATGTGAATTAAACAGTTCTTCTTTTTTAATTTATAATTGGCCATCAGTGCTGAGGTTTTGCTGTCAGCACTGACTCTGTGACTTTATAGACTGTCAATGGATATCAGGCTGCTTATCATGTGTGGACAGACTTGCACCCACACTTTCACACTTGGGCCTTAAGCAGAGAAAAAAATAAACTGTCTAAATTTCTCTTTGTATAATTATTTAACATAATTAAATAAAATGACATGTATAGAACAAAGGCTGACCTAGATTCAATGTGTTATTAAAGCCATTTATTGCAGCAGGTTCTGCTTCCGCAGTCAGGAGTCCCACAGAGACATTCTTACACATTACATGGCAATTTAAGTTTGACAAGGCCATGTTAGTGCAAGTGACATGACTAAAAAACAAGTTTTATTATTCTATGTGGGTTTTTGCCCTTGCACTTTTGGGTAGTCATTTTTAATGTGCTAATATTTATTTTTATGCTTTTCTTTGCATAGAAAGGGAATCAATTTGCTGATACTCAGTGACCAACAGACATGCAGCTTAGTTCCAGAGGGTCTGCCAGGAGGGTCTTCAGCATATTGATCAAATGGATGATGCGCCACATGGATGTCTTACAGGTAACCTCTTACAGTCACACATTGTCGCTTCACTTGGGGTTGATTGTGTGAAAGTTTGTGAAAATAAATTACAGCTCATACATAGTTCAGAAAAAACTAAATATGCACAACTTTTGGTTGTTCAACTAACGCAGATGATTACAGCACATATAAAAATGCAATGTAATAAAGTAAGCTCTGAACAGGTTTTACAGCAACATTAAACATATCCAAATCACAATCCAAAGCTGATCAACTAACAGTCTAATAAACCCAAAGAAAAATGACCCCAAAAGAGATGTACTGGAAACCAGTCAAACTCAACAAAGACACCATACCACCACTTCATTAAAAGGTGACGTGAAGATGATTGAGAAGTGTTTTTGTGCATTGACAGTTTTGTTTGGGATGTTGCGCTTGTCCACAATTTTGTTCAAAGTCAATGTGACACTGTTTTTTTTTGCTGCACTATTTGTGAGAGTGACTTTACCAGTGTTGGTTTTGTACCTGCTGCTTCCTTTCATGGGAAGGGAACACTGCCTCTCTGTCGTGAACCTTTCGTAACCTAGAACATGCTTACTAAAAAGGTGGTGTGTCTTGACAGCGTGACAGTTTCATCAGTGTTGTTTTAAGAATTAGCATTTCTACATCAAAAAGCTTTTTGCCATTAAGGAGAATTCATTAAATATTTTCTGCTGTGAGGAAAATGTCCCAAGTGCTTATCTGAAAAAACTAGAAATATTAAATATTAGTGACAGCATAAGAAGTCATTTCATTTTTCCATGTGTGCTTTCACTCTCTCCAAGTTTATTATTAATTCATTTTTTTTTCTTCATCATTGAACAAAATCATGTTTTGCTATAATCATATCCACTTGAGAAGGCCTTTCTCAGTCTGTGACACATTAGAGGGTTAAAGATTTTTTTTCTGTGACCTCATGCAGGTTGCTGCCCTTCCCAAGTTGTTGTCTTTCCTTGGGTACCAAGGTTTTTAGAATGACCCTTATACTTTTTCATGTAGTGTGAGCTTAGTGTGAATTAACTGACTTGCCCACAATTTCTCTTTCCAGATACAATTATGTTTAACCTAAAATCATTGTTCACATGTTGATTACTGGTTACTTCATTATTTATGCTACGCTGTCTCTGTAAGTAATGCTTCGCTTTGACTTTGTTTTGGAAATAACATAAAGGCTCAGTAGATTTAATGGTGGATTTCTGCTGTTGCTTGAGGCCACATACTAAAAGGCAATTTCTCAGTCCATTGGGGGTTTTCCTATTGTGTTTGAGTAAACTGTTTAATATTTTATGTGTTTATCCCCCTTACCACCTCAGTAATTCAGTGGAATTAAGCAACAGAGGCAGAAATATCCATTTGACCATTTGATCCATTGACCATTTGTATCAAATCTATACTGGTTTCTAATATTGATTATTGGTCTTCTTGATTATCGCAGCTAAAAAACTCCTGACTCCCACACTCCCAGACCTCAAATAGCACAACAGAAAAATAGAATAATAAACCTAAATATAGAAAAGCTATGGAATATATGTATTGACTATTATAAACACACTATTATAATAGCTTGTTGCATCTATTTTATTATCTATATTTTAGATTTCTGATTTATTGTAACCCAGTAATAATCAGTAATTGTTGTATCAATATAAAAGATGGCACATTGTGTCTGATTTTTTTTGTCTGTGTGCATACTAGTGGGCTCTGGCCGTAGGGGAGGATGGAATGGATGAATGAGAGATGTCTCAGATGAGACGCTGTCTGTTTGTGGTCAGAGGATGTGGTAGATTGCTTGTGTTGGGTGATACTTGATCTGATGTTAATGTGCTGCAGTCTGTGTGGGAGGGAGTGAGTTGAAAGAGGGAGGGGGGAAGATGGGCAGATAATCCCGTCTGCCTGATGAGATTGAATGCTGGGATTGATTGATCGCCTAATCATAGGAGGAAATGGGCCTGAAAATGAATGGGACTCTGCCCTTGGCTTGCTGCGGAGCTGGGTGGTTGGGTTGGAGGGGATGTTAGCTGCAGAAAGACATGGCCTTAATGTGCATGGAACCTGATTTCATTTGTGTCTGATATACAGTTATATGATCCTGGCTAAATGATCAAATAAAAAAGGAAGAGGAGGAACAGTGAAGGGGATGTAAATCAAGCTTTATTGCAGGAATATTACTTTTTCATCTCATCTGAAATGGATGCTCTTAGAGAAGAGCAAGAATAAAAATTCATCATGAATTTGGAATTGATGGAACTGTGTGTGGGAGAAGGTACGCTCTATCCTGGACCTAGTCGGTTGGGTAGTAGTCGTCTCTTATTGCCTTAATATTTGCCATTATTTGGGTTACGGTATTTTTTTCTTTGTTTGGTCAATTGCTCACAGTTGGATTAGATGATTTATAACATTTCTAAAAGTGCCCGATCTTTTTCTCTGTCTTCATTGCCACGTAGCTGCTGAAATAATGATTTGCCAACTTGTAAAGGAAACTGGCTATGCTGCCCTAACTAATATGCACTATCCAATCTCACTAGTACAAAGACACCCAACAATATATTAGAATGGGAAAATTACCTCTTTGTTTGAAGGTACTTGCTTTGGGTTCACAGAGAATGCTGCCAGACCATATCACCCTGCACAATGACTGAAGTGGGCGACTTAGTCTGGCGTCCAAGTGGAATCAAAGCAATAGGTGTTCGTGGTTGTTAAAGTTGTGTGCGCTACATGTCACTTCCAGTTTGTGTCTATTTCCACGCCACTAAAAGCTGCTTTGCAAAATACAGTCCTCCTTGACTCGGATCGTTCATGACAATTTTAAATGTTGTTTTGAAAGAGCAGTACATTTAATGACCCTAAATGCAAACTTAACCTAATGTGTTAATTTTACCTCAAACGTAGACAATCCTTCACAGGAATAAGAATATTTACCGTTTACATATACAGCATATATATTGTAAGTTGTCAGTTGGATATTACTTATTTTCTGTTTTATTGTCTTACAGCCCCATGCTAAAATATTATTTAAATCAATCTCCATCCTCAATCTTTAATCATTTCACCATAAGGACAAAATAAGAGACTTTCTTCAGAAGTCCCATCATAAAGGTACCTCCTATTTCTTTTGATCAGCTTTAACGCACTTTGTGTATTTTGCACACCGGAGCCAGACCCTTTTACCCAGATAGTAGTAGTAGTTAACCAGATAGTAGTTTTTGTTGTGGCCCTTCTCTCTGTCTCCCTCTAGAGTGAAGTGCGCAGGCTGCATGTGTTGGAGATTGAGTAGAAGGTTGTTGTGGTCCTGAGGTTGAAGCCTGAGAGTGGTATGATGGTGAGGGGGGGAAATGAGCAGTTCATACAAAGAAGTGGAGGTACTGTGGGCAAAATGATCAATGGCATTGATCACCCAGTCAATCCTGGAGTCCATATTCTTCTCTGTTTACACTCTCCCAGTGCCACTGTGTTAAACTGAGCGTGCTCTAAGCAGCCACCTTAGGGACCCTCTAAAAGGCGGCCTCACACCCGCCATTGATTGACACGTCGATTATCTTAGAAGCTGTTGACAGCACAGTTGTTAGCCATCTTAAACATTAATGATGACAGGAAGTCACTGCCTTGAGTAAAACCGCAAAAAAAAGATTCATTTTGAAGCAGAGTAATATTTAAAGTGAAGTGAAACACACAATACAAAAACACCTTGAATAAAGAAGCAGCTGTATAGTGATTCATTATGCACTAGCACTATTACTTTGCGATTGTTAAAGATTTATCGTGGTTGGAAATTGTATTAGTTTCTTGGATCATTAATATTGGATGATAACTGTCATATTGTAAATATTTTTAGAGCTGCAGAATGACTCATTTCCATCTTAAGTCCCCTATGGATTTTAGGAAATGTATGTATTTGCAAGGGGGACTGGAGCCTACTGGCAGGTTGACAAGTGTGACAAAAACCACTTATTTATTTGTATTCATTTAGCAGATCATCCATAGGAAAACTAAAGAGATGCTGAACACAAGCTCTTTAGATTTCAGCTCCGTTTATGCAGGAGATATGAAGGAAAGAAACCCTTTTATGATTCTAACAAATGATTCAGTTTCAGTTGATCTTTGATATTGTGTTTGTGTTGCAATTGACATTGTTGACATCATTGTTTGGAGGATATGGAAAGTGTGGATGACTAATCATACCCTTGCTAAGTGTAATCAACACCAGATTGTGTGTGTCTCTGTGTTTATGTGTGTGTCTGTGTAAAGATAATTGCGTTAAGTGTGCAGATCTGCCACATGCCCCTAGCTCCCCGCATCAACCTCAAACATGTTTCTTCGTTTATGCGTCATTTACTACCTGTAAACAGTTTGTGTAAAGTGGTTTATGGATAGTTTGCAGTTGTAACTTCCTTGAGCCTTCCTAAATATGTGCTTAAGTTATACAAACTCATCATTTTAGTAGACTCACAGTAATGGGCTGACATTGGCGAGGTTGCAGGGACCAGTGCCTCTGAATGTGGTTGTGCTCCAGTAATGCTAATGATCAAACTTCAGGTTGATGCTCCCCAAGCAGAGAAAGTGCAGTCTCAACCCAACATTGAGTCTTTGTCTGGGTTTCCCCTTTTTTTCCAGGTCACCTATCTTTATACCTTAAGCTCTTTCTCGCTGCCTTCAGCTTCCACGGGCCTCTTGTGGTTGGTCAACACGTTTAAAATTGTGCTGCCTCTTTACGAGATTGTCTTTAATCTTTTGCTTCTTCCATGTCACCTCGAAACATGTTGAGGCTGATATGATAATGATGTGGACCTGTCCAGGGTATTAGAGTTAAGCTGGCTGATTAGGCCACACATCGATTAGTCTATCACTCAGCACTGGCCGGGGCTGGGCAACATGGAGGGAGGGGTGGGTGGCTGTTGAGGATTGACAGCCTTTCTGAAGAAATGACCTCACTTGTCTCACAAAAGTACACACAACATAATAAAATATTTTTTATACATGGTACACAAATAGTTCGGACTTCTTCTTCCATCTTGAAGGACATTTATGTTTGATTTTTAAACAACCCTTTATTTTTAAGTTCTATCTAGTAACAGTTCTCAAGAACAACCTTGGGCATTGTGTAGGTTCCCTGGCAGCAGAATCAAATCAGATTACTGAATATCTTACTAAATTACACAAAGTGTACAAACTCTTTTCACCTTGTGTTAAGCAGCTGAGGTTAATTGTAGTCTTGGAATATTGCTGTGGTTTTTTAATGAATGTAGAATATTATAACAGATGATGTAATAGTCAAAGTAATATAGAAGAGAATAGAGTGATATGGGAAAATATTTAAAAACTTGTGGTTTTTCAATCTCAGTGCGCACAAGGATCAGTCACAAATGAGCAGCCGTACTAACAGTATTTTTGAATTCTAGCAATCATTCATCAAATACTATTGGAGCAGTTGATGGATGGAAGCAGGACTGTGTCATTGTCCATAATTTTCCATAATACCTACACACTTTCCTTTAGCTGCTTGTATGGCAGAGGAAAGTCATGACTGTCTATAGGGCAGAGTGGATGTGGACCACAGTGCAGAAGATTTTTTAAATTGATGAAGGGAAAGGAAAATGGATAGTTAATAAATACATGCATAATGAGAAATAAGACTGGTGGTTTAGCACAAGAGTCTGTGATGTCAAGGGACTGTGGATTGGAGGTTGACAGACCTGTAACATGTGTGCAACCTACATGTGACACTTTAATGTGGAAATGAGAAAATGAAAGAGACAAGGCTGCAATGTAAGATAAATCTGGGGTGAAGGAGGGGTGTAGCATGGAGAGATGGAGAAGCCAAGGAAAGGTTAGAACCCTTGCCTCAACATGCTTTTAATCCTGGAACAAAGTCATTAAGGTTCACAGCTACAGAAGAGGCCAATTAAAAGAAGGGTGTAGGCAAAAGTCTGGCGAGAGGCATCATTTGCAGAAGGCCAGGCCTTTTATCAGACCAGTGGGAAACCTCCCTCATGCACCCAGGGAATCAGGAGGCCTGTCAGACATGTCTTAGAGATGTTTTTTTTTCTTCCAGTAATTCATATTCACCCCAGAAGATGCCAGGCCAAAGGTCAGTGACACTGGAGACATTTCTTTTTCATCTCTGCCGGTTCTGGATATCCCACACATGACTTACTGTTTATTGAAAAAGAATATATACACACACAGCGGAATACATATATATATAGCTAGAATAAAGAAGAATTTAAAAATAAGTACTAGGATAGAAATTATTGGGTTTAGAAAAGCAGTTACTTTTGTCTCTTAGCTTGAAACGTCTGATGCAACTGCACTGAGCACTATTCTAGTTTGTGACTTTCTGACAGTTTATATTATTAGCTGCTACAATCATAACACATTCTTCTAAAAAACTGATGTGTCTTTGTTTGTCTCATAACAGAGCCACGCTGTTATGAGCATTCATAGTTGTGCATGGCTCTGCAATTACACTGATCAGACTCTATTGGTTATGCAGCCAAAACTCTAATAGCCAATTTCTAGCAGAAATTTGATGCTACCTAGCGGAAGAATCACAACCCTTGCCGTCTGCATCTCCTCGACATGTAATACCCTTTCAGGAAGGTGGACATCAGGGTACGGTTATGTGTAAGCTATGCCAGCGTAGATTTGACGCAGAAGCATGAATTGGGCTTTAGAGACACATCTACACACTGTATAAAAATCCTTTGTTATCCCTCACAAAGCTCCACTTTGTACCAATTAGCTGCTAAATCTATGCGTGGTGATTTAATACAGGGATTGAGTGAGGGGCAAATGCTTGATCTTGACTCCCTTGTTTACTGAAATAATTGATATTATCAGATTCTTGGTGATTAATGGGCTTACTGAAGTAGACCAGAGCTCAGGAGCTTTGCCTGAATGCAAAGCTCAAGAATCATATTACCTATTTCCCTGGAGTGGACTAATTACTGCATTCAGCTAAGCTTGGGGTGGAATAAAGACTGGAGAGAGAAGGGAAAACATAAGAAGTGCTAATCTTCTGTTTAAGTAAAATGTCTCTTTTAACCATTGTTGATCCTTTTGGTTCCCATTTCTGCTTATGTACAGGTTATTGCCATTTCCCTGGTTCCATTAAGAGTTTTGTCTTCTTTCACAGCATAGGCTCTCATTTCAGGCATAATGATGAATGTTGTGTTCAAGAAACCTGTTTAATTCTATTTTTAATGGGTAGAAGTTAACTCTTGCGGGCATAGGAGTGATGATAGTGAAAGGATGTTGAAAAGTAAAAGATCAGTGACTTAGATGACACATGGAAAAATTGGCAGACTAAAATATTTGTGAGAAGTCTCATAATATGTGACTGAATTACCTGCACTGAACAAATAACTGCAATTATTAAAGCTGTTTTTATGATGATACTTTCCCCAGTGTATACAGTTTTTTTGGATAAATGATAGCAATGGACTGTTACACATGCCACTGAAACATTAACTTAAAATAACAGCAACTGTTGTCTCAATGATCTACCTACAAGACTGACTGCTTCCTGTGAGCTGCTCCAGTGCTGAATGAAGTGAAGTCAGTTAAACTACTTTTGAACAAAACACTGCAATAATATCCACTTTGGCTGTCCAGTGTGATTGACTCCACTTCTGTCAGTGTTGTCAGCAGTAAGAAATGCTTTTGTTTGTGCACTCCCATACCTTAACATCTGTAATTTATTAACAAACTAGGACACAAAAGAAATTTGCACACGGAAAATATAAATTCAGCCATTCCTGCACCCACCCCAATAAATAAACTTGCATCATTCTTCAATTAAAAATCAAATAACATGAAATTACTCTAATACACAAGCACGTTTTTTTTTTTGTTTTTTTTTAATGGAAATGGAAATGTTGATGAATGAGGCCTTCCTGTTCTTCAGATTGCAGTACCTGTACTTGAACATGCTTCTTCTTGAGGAAAAGCTTCTGAGGGGAGAGCAGATGTGAGTTGAAAGAAGAGATTAAAACTGTGTGTAAATTGCATTGGGTTCAGCAGACCACAATGGGAGATGCAGAATGAGGATAGATGCCAACCGTCTTTGTCAACTCGCAAAACCTCCTGAGATGGATTAATAATGACACAGCATGCTGGTTTGTACAAACTCACATATGAAAATTGCTTTTAGTTGTTGTTACAGACCTTTTACCTGTCTGCTGAAGACTGTAGCTGGAGTTTTCTGAAAGGCACAGTGGGAGTGGGTTCGCCCTCTCAGAGAGCTTTTTAGTTACAAGTGGAAACTGTTGTTTGTTGTTTAGAATACAGAATGTGCGGGGCTATAGAGATGATCTGTTAGAAGTTGTACCACCACCAGCTTTCTGACTTGCAATACTGTGCTAGATGGATTTCTTTCCACCGATGGCCTTTCTCTTTTTTGCTAGAATATATATGATTTCTAAAAAGACAAAATAGAGTATCTTTATGTCAATAGTAGTATCCCAGAATACAACAGGTACCATTCTCTAAATATCATGGCAGCCTATGAAGGGAAGTGAAGCACTTCTTTCCTGCCTGTCTGCCATTATTTGCAATGCTGATTGATAGCTCTTTCTCTAACCCCTTCCATCCCACACTGACACTGTGGTTTGCTGCCTCTTTATTTCTGTCTTCTTTTGATTCCTTTTCCTCTTTTGCCCAGCTTCTAACAGTGTCTCTCTGTCTTTCTCTAGACTGTGAGCTGATATCGTCCTTTGAAAAGGTAATGATCCCACTGTTGAGATTATGTATGTGTGCTGCACAGTGTAATGGCCTGGCTTTTTATTGCCTGCCGCATACTAATCCCACAACTGAAGGAATGAGATGACACCTGCAGGGAGCTGTGTGCGAGCTGCAGCCTCACATGAAAGAATGGCCATTAAAAATGATCAAAGAAATTACTGCACTCGGTTGCACAACACTGCTCTCACGCCTGGCTAGGTGTACATCCCTCTGCCCCGACAAGCACATGCACAGGCCTGCACACGCGCACACACAGACATGCACTAATTAGTATCTGCCTGTGATGGATATTTTCCAAGTGATCCTCTGTGGAAATGTCCTGTGCATAGTTGCCTTAGGCTCTCTGCAGATACTGATGCACCCACGCTTGCTGATAGGAAATGGAGGACAAGCATGAGTTCAAAATGATAGTCTGTTCTCCATACCGCTACCACAAATTATTCATAGACATATTACCATATGTGTTTTCAACTGAATTTTTTATCAGGACCTTTTCTTCGGGGGTCTTTTGTTACATTAAGAAATTATTTCAAACTTCATCCATTACATTAACATGTTTGCTGTGTTAATTACAAAAGGAGCTTGCACTTTAGGAATGTAATCAATAGGAGCGCTTGTGTCTCAGCATGCTTGAAACTGCATTTTTACTATTAGAAACATTTTCAGTACAATTATGGTTAGGTCAGTTGCTGTCTGATGGGCTTTCTACCAGTTACAGTGTATCTATCCAACTACGCTGGACTATCTGAGTCTTCTTTTAGTGTTTGAATAGTGTATAAAGTCTATATCCTGATTGTACATCTGTCTATTTACCCTTTTCACCAGCAGCACCTCGATCCCTGTGCATTCTGGGATGTGACACAGTGTGAGTCCTCTGTGCTGGCTAACAAATTACTCTTTTTTGCCAGTCAATTGCCTCTCAAAACAAATTTTGTCTTTGAGCAGACACACTGATAAATGCAATTTGTTTCCTATAGAGCCTGGATTAATAACTCTGTCACTCTGTTTAATGTCTGGTCTGAACAAGTAAGAGCTGCTCAATGTGCTATTAGAATCAAGACCTGCAGAAGTGACAGGAGGGGGGTCTCATAGCATCAAGAAGTGGCTTGTGGAGACATGCAAAAAGAACCAAATTGTCTTTGCAATTATATGTGAAAATTGCAGTATATATCTATTTAAAAGTATTTTCCAGATGGAACACAGACTCGCCAATGGAGAGAATGTGATTATCACTGGGATGCATTTTAGTGAGGAAAGAGATTCCTTTTCTCAGTTCTCCTCCTTCCTCCCCTTAGCCCCTCCTGTTCTCTCCCTCAGCGGTCCATTTTAGAACCACGCTGTATGGTTTGGTGGGAAATTTCACTGCCTTTTCATGTTTCGGAGGGCACAGAATCCTCCTCCATTAGCTAGTGTCATCTTGTGATGTATGATGTATGCACAGAAAGGCAACCTGATGTTTATTCATGACTTTCAAGGCAATGCCTCAGCTAAGCCCTCTGATTTCCTTTTAAGGAACAAAACTACGTGAGATTGAGACTTCAATTTAAAGGCACATGGACCATCCTGCAGCACTATGTTTCTCTCCTCCCTCTCTTCCTCGGCCTCCACATATGCTCTCTCTCTCTCTCTCTCTCTCTCATCTCACCGACAGCTCCTTTTTTTTTTTATCTCTTTTAAATTCTCCCTCGATATTTTTTCTGTCAGATTTAATTTATTTGACCCTTAGAAAAAAGATCACATGCAGTTATTTCCTTCTGATTTTGCCTGGCCGTCTCCCCGTCTTGCCTCTGTACTTAACTAAGGACTTTGATGAAGCGATGAATTTAGATCGTTTTTATAGTAGGCTGGCACGTTAATGAGACACCACCACTGTGAAACTAAAAGGCCCTCTGGTCACAAACACACACACACACACACACACACACACAACATATATTAGGTTATATAAAACTAAGCTGTGGCCACATTGACTTCATATGTCCATCAGTTCATAGTCGATTGTAAACAGTTTGCATTTATATAGCGCTTTTCTAGTCTTGATGACCACTCAAAGTGCTGTACAGTGCAGTTGGCCGTTAACCCATTCACACACACATGAATATGAAATCAACAGGAATCATTTGGTGTCACAAGCGCAAACCAGCTGCTTGTTTGTAATTTTGACTGCAGATCCAGTTTGTCTTATACTAACCATAATTCAAAAATGTGTCCCTATTTGTCTTTTAAATAGCTTTTTAATGACAATAAAGCCACATCTATCCATCATGCTGGCATAGGTCCATGCCTTTGATGGGACTCCTCCTTTTCTCAATGACCATCCTTCCAACAGCGCATGCATCATAATGTATGAGAAATCCACTGCCTGAGATGTCTGTAACATGTGCATGTATGATAGCCAGTCAGGTACTTATTGTGTTTGCATGTCACATATAGTTTGGCTGCGGTCTGCATGTTTTAGGTAAATTGATACCTGGGTGCCTTGGATCTGGATCCCACACTATCAGAACAGGGATGCAATGTGTACAACAGAGAAACTAGTATTTAATCCTGTTTACTTGGGTTTGGATGTGTGTTTTTCAAATGAGCCCTGGGCAGGTCCCTCGTCCATCATCCCATGTTTGATTTGAATATCTAAAGTGCAATATGATCCTGTTATATTTTGGGGATGCTTTGGAGCATGAGTGAGGCAAATGAGTGCATTTTGTATTTAACATTTGTAATACTGTGCTAATAACCATATGCCCTTGCCTTGAGTGGTGCACATTCTAACCTTATATGATAAATAATGCAAATGTGGCAACCTCTGCAAATGCCAGAGAAAATTATGTAGAAGGGAGGGAGAGGGCAAGGGAGTGAAGGAAGAGAGACGGGAGAATGAGAGAGCAGGAGCCACCATAACTAACTGATTGTTGTGCTGTCAAACTGATTTGCATGAAAAAGGCTGGCCTAATTGCAACACTTAGCTGCAACATACTGATAATACAGAGCAGGATTACAAAAGGACATGGAGGAGCTTTTATTAAGAAGGATTTCCTCTGTGTCTTTGAGAGATGCACCACCACCTTCTGTTTCTGTGGGATCCATTCAAAGCAGTGTGTGCCTCACCTTGTTCAGTCTAACATGACATATCCATCATGCAGATGCATTGCTGTGTAAGCATTCATTACCATATAAATCATTTTTACTGTTTCAAACTAACATTTGAACCTAATAAGTTTGCACCAGAAATAAAGATAAGTAGTTTATTTCCCTCGAATGCAGCACGTTCTTTTGAGGAGCGGTACACAAACTCCCCGCACAAATGACATGTTCTCTGCAAATGATACTGGCTTTTATTGCTGAGGTAAATAAGGCTGTGGAATAAATAGTACTATCAGTCCAAAGGTTATTTTTCTCAGATGTATGATTTTACTAGAGCTTTTCTTATAGAATATACTTGAAAGTGGTAAAATATTCAATAGTACAATATGTCTGGTAAAATATACAAAATAAAACATTGCCTGTCCAAATAATTTCATGAAAAAGTCAAGGATGGCACAACACAATATTTTTTCCCCACCCCAGCAATCAATCAACTGATCATAAAGGAATATACTGACAATTAATGAAATGCATTTTCAGAGAAACAGAAGACATAAATAAATATTTTAAAGTCAAAACATTCAAAGCCATAATAATTGACTGTGATTCTGTTCAGAGTCCTGAGAGTACAAAATAGTTAGTTGCGTTGTAAGGTTAAGGGTGTGGAAAAGCACAATGTTGTTGTTAGCACTTTAGCACAGGTCTGTCTGATGCTGCTGAAGGCAGTACTCTCCTTTCTTCCCTTTATTTCCTTTCTTTAATAATAAATGATGGATGCTTCAAATTACGGAACAGCGCAGGGAAAATCCAATTTCGTCTCAGGCCTTGTAGGGAGGGTGTAGAGAAGAGTTCTGTATCAAAGGCCCTTGTTTTGCTTTAATATTTGCAGTGGGGCCCATTGAATGATGTAATGTGTCATGTAATAATGGGTCCAATGTGCTTTTAACACATGATGTGGTTCGTACACATGGTGGTCTTCCCTTGCCAGACACTGATTTAGTGCATACACAAAATGAAATAATGTATAATGAAGTTTATTTTTTTTTATTTCTTTTTGAATCTTTTTGAATCAGTGTGTAATTGTTTGGGTTTTCATATGTGGATAAAGACAGTTGTATTTGACTTGCCTCTTAAGGCCTTTTACTATTGGAATTTGTAAACTCCACTTGACTCTTAATGTTTAACATAACACAAGACCGTAATTAAAGAATATTTGTACATTTTCAACCTTGAACTTTCTTCTGTTTGGTTGACTCATATATGTGTTCAAAGCTGGTTTCAGCAAACCCTATTAAATGAGTGCTATCAATGAGCCTGTACATATGTACAGATATGACCATGGGAAAGTTCATTCTATGCCTCATTTCAAGACAGCCTACAGACACACTGAATCCTGAAACATGAACCCCTGAATGAAATTAAATTACTTCTAATGTCATTGAATACATGTGTTTGGCCACTGTCCTCTGTGATAACAGCATATCAATGTACAATCTTAACTTTTACATATTGGTTAACAAGAAAGGCTATGGCGATTTTAAATTTAAAACCCCACCAATTTGCCCTCGCAGACGTGAGCAGGCTAAAATTACTAGCTTTTGGAAGTGATCAGACAGTACAGAGTCAATAAACCCAGTAAACAAACAGTATTTTTGGTAAACAAGTGAGTGAATCCCAGCTTCTGAATGACTTACTCTAGATAGCTGCTGTAATGTTTGTAATCTAAATTTAGAAGGAATTAATGAGATTATATTGAGAGAGTACTTATGTTTAAACAGAAAGAGTTTAGAAATATTAACTGGATTTACTCAAGTGAAAATGTCTGTACTACTGAAGAGTACTGTACTACCTTGGAGAGTCACGTGTAGTCATACCCAAAGAAGATGAAAGCTTTACTCAAAAGCGTTAGTTTGTGTTGACTATAACTCGGATAACTTTAAAATAATAATATTGGACTTCAATTAAAAATATGTTTTGTCAAGACTAAAACTAAACGAAAACCAGATACCTTTCCTCCTAGTTTAAGCTTAGACATTGATATTATTGGAGTTGTTGTTTCAAAGCCAGTGTTGATGGCTGATCTTTTCAATTGGTACATGTTGGCTAAATGTTGCTCACGTGATCATTGGAATCACATTGAAAGTGGTGTGGTGCTCACTCATTCTAGATCGATAGTATAACCTATGCTTAAAGAAGGCCATCATCTCTGTCCCTGTTTTCCTTCTTGTTCAAACCCCCTCCACCACATTTCCTCTGCTCTGTCTGATCTTCACTGTGACTTGATTGTAGGCAGGCGAGCATTCAGCATAAAACAAAACCAGCATCACAAATGAGCTTTGGTCGGGATCAAGTCTAGCATTTTAGTTCCTGCAGAGACTGGCTAATATTTCTGTCCACCACATCGAGAAATGTAGGAAGAAATACGCATTTGTTCTAATGAACATCTTCCTCCGAGTCGACTCACAAAAGAAGGCAAACCTTTAAAAAGTTCTGTGAGGTAAATCACGTAAAAGCCTCTTAGCTTTAAAAAGAACATTTCCTCGTTCTATTATGGCCATGATGGAGGTAATTCTACAGATTTCCAATGAAAACACTGCTTAATATCTTTGCTTGCTGGAAAAATAAAAATGGGTTGCAGGGTACTTATTATAAACGTCTCGTGCCAGTCAAACAAAGCCTGCAGTATTTATTCTTCTTCGGCCCTCCATGCTGATCCTTGGATAAGACTAGACAAATGTGCAGAACAGGCACTGGAGTTGAACTAGCTTCTCTGACCAGCTCTAGTGATCAACATAGCAGACTTAAAATTCTAGATAAAGAAAAAACGACCACTTCTTGCTAACCTGTTAATTAAAAATTGTTCCTCTGGTGACACAATCAATGAAGACCATAAATCAGAACTATGCAGACAGTCTACACAAACACAACTATTGTTGATGTTACAAGACCAGAGTATTTAAACACACTGTCACAGCCAGTGTGACAATTAGTTTGAACATTGCTTGAGTATTTGAACATCTCTGTTTTCTAAAACATGGCATTTCGTGTAAATGTCATGTTCTAAAAGATTTGTAAGGAACAGCCAACAGCCCCCTGCAGATATTGTTTGCTGCATTTATACCAAGAACTTGTGTCAGTGACTTGACTGATGCCTGCGGTACTCACACAGCTACATGTGTGTCTTCTTTGCTTCACGGAGCCTGTTGTTTAAGTGGGCTCCTCCTTTAAGCAGTCCTCATAACCTTAGCAGTTGGGTTTGCCAAAAAGTCTTGAAGAAATGTCTTTTTCAGTCCAATTAAGTCTGTCATTGCCCTTTAGCAGTAAAGTGTGGAGGCAGCAGATTTTTTTTGCAGCCAGCAGAGGTCATATTCATGTGTGCTTGCCTAGCTCTATTCTTGAGTGCTTCTTGCCTTTTTCTCATCACATTCACTGCTCTTCTCATTTTGAGTGGGTGGGGCTGGGGAGATTTCCACCAGACAGGTTGTCTCCTGACAGTACTGTAAATTGTGAGTAACATGTAATTTCTAGAGGCTTTCAGTGTCGCAGGCTCTTAGTTTTTCAGCAGTACTTAAGTATTATTAGATCAGTATGGCATATGGGACAGAGAACATCCAGTTGTAGGTAGTATTATAACTGTCTATTTGACAAGCCAAGCTCTGGGATAATCTTGGCACCCACAGTACATCAAGATGATGCCATCGAGGTGGAGGGGGAAAGAGGAGTAATTGAGATGAGAAAATACAAATCTGCATGAATTAAAAAAAAAACAACAACAACCTGAAGCTAGATTAATAGGACAGAAATAAACTAGGGTTAAAGAGGTAGGCAAGATGCAGGAAGGGAGAGGCCAAGATGATGACATCTGCAGAAGTGGACTCTGGGATGCAGTATGTTCCAAATCAAATATACTCCCCTGTGTAAACACATTAAAAAGAGACAGCTTTACAGCCTAAACTGCAACATTCTGCATTTATTGTAGATACAGACAGACGCCTAATGTAAACAAGGTGATTGGGCAATCATGTCAAACTCATTCTGTGTGCAGTCTCATGCACTGTACCTGTTTATGTCCTCTGCACATCACAAATAGTGTACTGTATTTTTTTTTTACATGTTATTTGGGCATGGGCACTTGATTTTCCTGTTCCATCTCCTAACCTCCTCATTATATAGTAAATGTCTCTCTTTTGGCTGGTAGTCAACATTTGCTCACACCATATTATATAATAGCAAATATTAAATGGACAGTACAAATAATATTTCATTAAAGATGCTAGAGGTTTCCCATAGTTTGATACTATTACATTGGTGATTTTGTAACACTTAATCAGTGGGAACTCTTGGGTTTCTCTGTTCATTTAAGGTCTTGGCCTTATTTTGTTACGATCTGGCCCTGAATAGTGAACTGAATTGAAAACCTGTTATTATAGTTCAATGTGTGTGTCAATTTGAAACTCTGTTTAGATAAGTGCTATACATATAACGTTATTAACAGAAAAGAGATGTCTATGTTACCATCTACAAATTTAAGAAATCTGCCTGTCTCTATCTCGTACAAATGGAAATCTCACAATCTTTTGTCAATCAAAAGATGCAAATGCCTGACTTAACCGAGGCAAAGACATAAACTGTGGTCCAGATGTGGTTTAATGGTTCTGCAGTGCTCAAATGTGAAGTGGCGTGCTTTATACCTCACTCCTCACTTTATATCAAAAGCGACCACTAAAACTAGTAAGTGTGTGTGTGTGTGTGTGTGTGTGATATAGTCTGCATTACAAAGAGCGAGTGAAAGAGTGGTGGTGTTAACTGTCTGCTGGAGTAATGAGAGAGTGAGCTGTCATAGACATGCATGTAATGGCTCCCTTGCCAGCTGCCCAGTTCAGGCCCTGTGGGACACAGCACAGACAGACTTTCTTTCAGTATGTCTCTTCTCCTGCATTTCTCTCCTCCCTCACTTCCTTTCCCTCGCTCTGTTGTTAAACCCTGACCCGGACAGGGACCATGGCATACCTCTCATATCTTTTGTCTCCTTCCATTGCAATGGTCACATACACACACATGGAATCTCAGTGAGCATGCAGGACTCAGGAGGGGCGTTTAGTGGCTATATCCCATAGGATGGCCGGAGCTGTTCAGTGTACTGTAGGTTTCTCATGGGCAGTCAATTCCACCCTCGCTGGAACACGCAAAAAGGCAGCAGCTTCTCAATAGACCAGACAGAATGGTCACACTCTAATGGTACATCTTTATCTCTGACAGCCATAGCATACTTTAAGGACTGCTCTGTTCAAGGAGTCAGTTCACAGTCAGCTGCCTTCTGGACACATCTTTCTACTGCAAGGTCATTTTACTCTTTTAGTTGCCTTGAATAAATCATTTCAACATGAAATTGTATTTTCCATATAGAGGCCAACTAAATGTAACCATGCTTGTTATATAATGTTCAGTACCACAAATTTCACGAATTGCTTCATTTTAACTTTCCTCCCTCTCCCCTGTCGCTCTGCTCTCAATCAACGTATAAGCATTCATCCCTTGCACCTATGGCAGTTCTTTCTTAAGCCATTACTGTTGTTGTTAATGATTTCCTCAGTCTGACTTTAAAGACTCATTATCATATTGTGTTGCCTGACTGACAGTTGACCTTCACGCCAGTTTGTGAAGAACCGACAAAATAGAGTGGGTCACTTCAGTGTCAGCATATTAATACTAATCTGATAGAATTACCAGGAGCCAATTAATCTGCAGACCCCAGACAAGATACTGGTTAAAGAGATAGTACTGGTTCTCAGCTTGGCCCAGGCAATACCCACCGAGCTGTGGATGGATTTAAATGCAGGAGTGGTTCATTCCCACCAGATAAACCAAAAGGTGAGGCATCCATATTGTGTACAAAGATGAGGTTACACTGACCCTGCATGGTGCAGCTGACTTTTAGTTCATGAAATGAAGTAGGGCAGAAATAAATTGCAGTGTCAACCATCATGTCGCCATATGTGTGCCATGTTAAGGAGACTTACATCTTTTGGTGTTATAATAACAATATTTGTCCATGCATTCTGTAACTATGTGGTCAGAAGATGTAATATATGGTATAAAGTCTGTCAGACTAGTAGTTGTTCCTCATTTGAAATCAACATTATTTAAAAATCGACCTCAAAGTTCCAAATGATCAGAAATAATTTAGGAACAGTCACATAAAGTACACAAGTACAAACATTAAGATACAATATAAGATGTTTCAATGTCCCTGATTGAACTACAGTTGAAATGGATACCAAATGTGTATGGGTTGTCATAAAGTGCAGCCATTTCCAAAAACTTGTATACTGTTGAATATATGCATGGTTGGGTGACATATGGAACATATCATTCTACTGGCATATTTAGTGTTGTTTTGTCCCTGGTTATTACTTAATATTCAGTACTTTTCCAAATTCATTTCTGTGGATATGATTGATAATTAAACATTTTGATCGGGGGGTGAGGAAATAAAGGGTGTGTTTGTTCAGACAGAGACGGTACTCAGACAGTCGCAATATTACCTCACGCTGAGCTGTGTAATAAAGACAACCGGCATGCATATTAATATCTGCGCTCTGCATAATGTCTACATCTTATTAGGGGCTTAGGAATACACACGCCTCACTGGTGGTGTTCAGCCTCTGTGCTAAACTGGGGTTATTTGCAGCCACCTTCACTCTTACAGGGAGGGTTCTCCTCTAACCCTGGTCTCGCCCTCATCAGCTCCTCCAGCTGCCAGCCTCTTTCCCACACGCGACCAGTGTTACACATTAACGCTCTGCTGTTGAAATGCATGGTGGAGGTGTGTGATGCCAAACAAGTTCCTCATTACCTCCCTCCCACTCAGTTGGTGGAGGCTTTTGGAAGAACTACAGCGACATCTGCATGTGCCACGGTTACAAAGCGCCAGGCTCATACCCACCCACTTCACTGGGCTTCCCCTGCCAGCCTGCTCCCCATCTGTACTGCCCCGCCTCCTCGCCCCTGCGGCACTCATCTCTCAAATTACTAAACATGGCTAATTGTGTGAGGCGTGAAGCTCACTTCATTTGAATATTCTGGCTTGGGGGCGGATTTTCCTCGCATTGGGGAAGAATTAAGCAAGGATGTCTGTAAAAGGGAGGATCCGCAATTAGATACACAGGTCTCTGTGGAGTCAAATTTTCCTGCAGAATTTCTGTTTTTAAAGGTGTTAATGTTGCACTTCACCAGGGCGTTGTTCTGAATGGAAATATCTTTTGTTCAGTTTCAGTTACAGTAATATAATTGTTCTATAGAATACCTGCACATGTTTTTGTTCTAATACGTTTCTTTAAGTGTGCGTGTCCAGCATGTGTATGTAGGGGAATTATTTTATTGCTGATTAAGTGAAATAGTATTGGCCTCATTGTAAAGCAAAAGTCAGGGTTATAGATTAGGATATGTGATGTTTTTTGGGACAAATCACTTTTTTTTTGCCCTACAGAGGAATAATTACAGTTATTGTCATGGAAGAAGGTTTAATATTTCAGTGGTAGTAATTTCTGAGCTTCCACTTATCCTGGTTTACACCTGCTGACAACTGTCATCTCCACTGCTCGTAAAACATTTTAAAATACTACATACACTGGTGCGAAATGAATGGCAAGTTGTACTTTTACATATTCATGACTTTGCAGGTCACATGCAAATATTTCATGAAGACT
The DNA here is from genome assembly GCA_016785235.1 of Pseudorhombus dupliciocellatus. Classification (NCBI taxonomy): domain Eukaryota; kingdom Metazoa; phylum Chordata; class Actinopteri; order Pleuronectiformes; family Paralichthyidae; genus Pseudorhombus; species Pseudorhombus dupliciocellatus. The sequence continues at coordinate 7,448,061 of JAFBJW010009053.1, read as the reverse complement.
GAAAACACAATAATAATCAAATGTATGTTTCGTACATTAATCCACAAACATCAACATTAGTTTTCCATGAACAGACATCCACTGCATGAGATGGCTCCTTGCACAGATTGTAAGATGCTCAATTAATCTGTGTCGGAAAGGTTGAGCGCACTGACTTTTTTAATTAATGTTGAATTAAACGAATTGGCAGGTAGCCAGGAATCCGGCACATCTTTGAAGATTGTCATCGCATAATGAGACGCTTTTTTTCCTTGATATTTTATGCTTTTCTGTTTCCACTCCCTCGCTCTCCGCTGCCATTTGCCCGTATGCCTTAGCGATTTAATGATATGCAAAGGAAATATGCATAAAACCATTCTGCTGTAGGATGATTAAGCACAGAGGACATTAGCCAATGCCCGCCACAGTGTCTGTTGTCTCCTCTGCATTCCGCTTCGGCTAGGCGCCAACAACACCACTCTAATAAAGATCAATGCTGCTAATCTACTAATCATTTGAATAAAACAAATAATATCCAATTTGTGAGAAAGTAGATTCCAGGCAGGATTCCTCCAGCTCCAGTTTTGTAAGATCCAGAGGCAGGAAAGGCAGTCTTCAGTGGGAGAGTTGCTACTCCAGAGAGCGGGCAGGGAGCAAAGAGACCAGGTTTTCCAAGACAGAGCACTTGAGCAACACTGGCAATGCAGGAGATTTTCTCTGCTTGTTTGTGAGTACTGTGGCATTATTTGACTACTGGCATATAACGAAGGAAGAAAAATATCCTGTTCTTGCTTCCCCTCTCTCTCTTTCTCTCATACACAGACACACACACACCCACTCCACCCCCCATTCCATTCTGCTCTCGTGCAAGCCTTTTTTTTTTTTTGGTAATCCATTTGTGTAATGAAGACGCTGCGCAATTAACATCCCCTATGGAATTAAATAAAAGGGTGATTATCCAAAGTTCATTAGGTCCGAAAGATTAGAATATCCACGTTCCCCCGTGATGAATACGGAAAAAAGTGGCATCAATTACAAATTACACTGTTAATCGTATTTGTTGCGATCTTAATTATCGCTTTTGTGATGCCCAAAGAGATGCCATCTTTCAAGCGATCCTTCCGCACTGGTGGTACAACCACATCCAGGTATCTATCCATCTTGGTAGTGCCATGGTGGGGTAGCAAGCACAAAGATGCTGTAATCCCTCCCTTTGGATGACTTCCTTAATTATTCATGGTGCACAACCATGCCTCTTGTCCAAAGAAAACCAGGGGGGGAAAAATTAAAACAATAATTGTTGGCTGCCAGTGGATGAATATCCTTGCGTTGCTAATTAGTTTTAATTCCGACATATTAACAAAGAAAACGAACTTGATGAAAGCCTCCGTTGTGCGTCTTTGCGGCGATGCCCATCCTTGGCTCCATGCCCGATGCCAGCAAACCTTACGGGAACCACAGAAACGTTCCACCGGACCCAGAGAGCACCCCGAACCACAAACCAGACCAGTTGGTGAGCCTGTGTTGCATCTGTTTATGATAGTTAAGCGCAGGAGGGAAAATCCTGAAAGGGTGGAGTTTGTTCTCTTTTTTTTTTTTTTTTTTGATGGTTGGCAAGAAGGGGGCAAAGAAGTCATGGAGATGTGGGTGTGGAGGATGTAATGACTTCCTATGGCCTCACTACCTCCTGCTTGGTTGCAGGCAGGCCAGCACCCCCCCCCCCCCCTTAGGGTCTCTTGAACTCAGGTTGCCTCCTTCCCCTGTGGCTTCTGTGCCCATTCCTGTCGTGTCACCTCTCTCACTTGGCTCTTGGGCACCTGGGTAGTATATTGAGCCTATAGGAATTCAGGTCCATGATGACTGATGTGAATAAAGATGGGCATATGGTCTTTTATGACTTTTTTAAACTCCATCTCCAAGTTGCAACTATCAGGAAAAATATCCAAAAGGAAAAACGGGTGTGTGTTGAGAGGCTCAAGCAAAAAAGTCACTTCCTCAGATTCTAATTTGATTTGGCAGCTCATTAATATGCATTCTCATGTGTGCATTTTTTCTCTCTTTGTCTGTGACATTGTAAACAGCTGCTATCGAGCCTCAGGCACAGTCCCTGGGGTCTTCGCCCCCCCTCCTCACGAAGGCAGGCACACAAGCGATTGGCAGATTGGCAGCATCTGCTGCAGCAGTGCCTATGGTTACACATTCAATGTGGCCAGCAGCCAGTGTGATAAGAAATGACACTCACACTCACTTCACACCCTCTGCTAATAGTTGAACAGTTCGATGCTTTTGTCTTCATCTTGATATTTGTTGTGGTTTCACCTCCATTATGGATTCTTTTGTTGATTCCTTTGAGTATGTCACCCCAATTAACGAAGTAAATATTTCCCCAATTAATCATATCAGGCGCTGTAGTGTCTCTCATAGTTCTTTTGTCCATTTTTGGCAAGTGATACGTGAATGGTATCCAATTGTGTCGGCTCGGCTTAATTGTGGCATATCTTCTTCGTCCTTCGCTTTTATTCTTGCCAGATGCCATCACATTCCGGCTGGCACATCACTAGAGACCTGCAAGTGCCAAATTATTGCTCCTTGGGCATCATCCAAACGACTTTTACCCAAGTCCATAAATGCCAACTGTGCGATTGAAATGGTGATTGTCGTCTTCCAAGGGTGCATCCTTTATTGCTAACAGATGAGTTGGCATGGCTTCTTGTGCCCAGATCGCTGGCTGGCTGCCTGGCACAGAGAGTTGTGCCTCAGATGGTTAGAGAGAGAAACAGAGCAGGAACGAGAGAGTAGGAGGAGCTTCCTTTTGTGCCACCGCCACACCCCCCAGTTATAACAAGAACAACAACACAGCTCCAAGTTTCTAATTTTTGTTTTTGTGAAGCATCTCCTTCATTATTTCCCAAGTGACACCGCCTCCATGTCCTGTTCTTATCCACATGGCACCTTCACGGTTAGTGCACCTCCTGTAACACATCTTCTGTGACACACAGTTTAGCTTTAAGAACCTCTTACATCCACTCCTGTACCATCTTCATGGTGCCATGCAACACAATAATTCAGTTTGATAGGCAGCTCCCAAAATTCATTCAGGTGTAGGTCACATCTTCATGATCGGCAGATGTTCGCTCTTCCTCCGAGGTGGTGCAGATGTTAAGGATGAAGGCTGTGTGCCTAGAGAACCGCATCTTCACTCCAACTTCTAATATTTAGAAGATCAATCCAAAAATCCAGAAAAAAAACAAGTGAAAATACCATCTCAAAGCACGCAACGCTGCGAAAATGACGGCAGGACCCTTCTGTCGCCCAGGCTTCATCTAACCACCTACCCTTGAGAGCGAACAGAAGTCCGCCTTGGTGCTACCACTGAATGGATGGCACTGTGCCAACTTCTCTCTGCCATCAACCGCATTCGCTCCTTGTTTCCCTTATTTGCCCATCCCCTTTCTCTCTCAGTCCCTCTCTTACCCACCCTCCTCCTCTCTCTTGCTTTCCACATGCCCAATACACCCACCTTCCACTGCCCTCTTTTCTGCAATGGGCTGATATTAATTAATGTTGGTTAATTGATTTTAAAAGATGACTTCTTTTAACAACTCTCATCACCTGTCTCCCGTCGTTTTGCATCTTGCAGCGTAAACTCGGTGCCTGGCACTAGCCGTGCCTCAGTTCTGCCTTTCCTCTGCACTGGTCCTGGATTGTGAGAGAAAGCGTTTCAACCCACAACCAGTAGGTGTATAGTGCATTGAAAAAACTAGAGAGAGCTGTGCCTGTATGTGCCGCAGTACACAGTGATAATATCAAACTGCTTTTCCGACTGAAGCGCATCAAAGTTGATGTTGTAATCTACATTTCATCGATAATCTAAGTCCTCCCTCTCGTCACCTTTCATTCTATTTTCTTTAAATGTGTGCTCCATTTCAGCTGCCTCGCCTCCAGTTCTACCCAAACCTCTCGCGCGTTTGTAACTGTCTCTAATTAATCATTTAATTTAATCACGATCATGTGCTGTTATATAATTAAACTGCATTTTAACCATCTGCTTTGCTGTTACTATTGGGCGAGACGGCTAAGATAACGGGTAACGGGTCGTAAACAAATAACCGTGTATTCCGACATTTTTGATAAAGCTCTGCGCATACGCGTGGTAATTATCTTTTCTGTCTTTTGTCATTAGCTTTTTTTGTCCATAGCGCACATTTCATTAGATAATTACCTTCGCCACATCTGCCTTTTTGCTTTCGTAGCTTTTATTCTAGTCCTTGGTCCGGAGCTGATAAGGTTAAAAACAGGAGACAGAGATGGTTTAATTATTTAATAAATCCCCCTCCCAAAGATGAGGGTATGTGCACAGCTCTTAATTAGCAATGCAGCAGCTTGATTTAATAGTCGAGGCAGAATATACTAATGAAGACAGAAAATGTAATGCTCGTAAATACCCGAGCGTAATTTGTGCGATAGCCGTATGAATTCGCACAGTCTTTCTCTCTTTCTCATCTCTCATGTATTGTGAACATTTAACATTGGACAGTTTTATGTCAAGTAAAGATGATCTGAGCTCAGAAATGTTCGTTGGAAGTGATATTTCAAGAAATCGGCGACAAAATGGTTCATGAGGCTCAAACGTGCTGTTCTTTCTTGTGTTACACACTTTTTATTTATTTTTTTAATGTATTGTATTTATTTTCTGTCATTATTAAATAAAAACCAGCAACTGGGCAATTGAGGCAACAAGAGGAATCCATTATGCAAATTACCCCATATTTGCATAATGTCTTATGCCAGGAATATGCAAATGAGGTGTATAATTTATGAGCGCCTGTGTCTGTCTCATAGTGTTCCCATAACTTACAAAGAGTTTTTCTCCCTCCTCCTCTCCCCTCCGATCCAAGCTGGCACGACATGCACCATACTCTCAGACCAGACCCACACTAAACAAGAACACCCACAAAAGAGGTTGCTGGCTGGGTACTATGACTGGGTGGGAAAAACTTGTCTGGCAGACTGATGAGGGATAAGGAGGCAAGCACAGGGAGGGGAGGGGGACGAGGCGGGTGGTATGGAAAAAAAAAATCTACAAAGGCTCAGTAGCAGATGTTAATTCTCTAAAACAACTGCGAAACTAAATAAAATGAGAGACAAAAAACAAAGGCGGAAGATATCGGCTGGGCGGAGCGACGATTTCTGACTTTTCTTTTTGTCTTGTTGCAAGAGCTCTGGTTCTACCCTCTTTCTCTGGCTTTGATGCCCGCTTTTTTTTCCCTGTCATTGGAGCTGGCAGCTTTTCCCTCTTGTGGAGTATTTCCTTATGAGTCAGTTGGATGAAGGCAGCTGAGTACTGGGTGGGATGGAGAGGAGCGAGAAACACAGAAGGAGAGGGAGGCTGTACCTCATGGCATGCGTATGTGGGCTCCGTCACTCTCCACCAGTACCCAGGGATGCCAGCACTCAGCCCAGCCAAGCCCAGCTCTGAGCATCCAGGCTGTATCCAGGGAGACAAGGACCAGACACTTCCTGATGTGTGATATAGATTGCACACCAGTTACTCGGGCTTCTCATTCCCCAGCCGGATTTTGTTTGCCGCAATTATTCTATTACGACTCGTTTGTGATGATTGGCCTGCTTCGCATAGTTAATGTCAGGCTAATGGCTAAAGAGACATTTCTTCATTGTTCTGAAGGAAAAAGCCACAGGGGACTGCACTGGAGAAGAGGCTTCAACCACTGCTCTCCAATTCATTGAGGACATGTATGCTGGAAAAAAGAGAAAACTTGTTTGTTTTTCTGAATCCCTCCTGAGGGCCTGTTCTCACAGGAATTCCAGACTTCATGTCGTCACATTTTTGCATCAACTGCTTTTGTGCTGGAAGACGTGATGCACATGTTCTATCTTTCTTGCCACACTTGGACAACGGCGAGCTTGCGATTGTAGGAAGGTGTTTGTACCAAGACTGCCCCAATGCACGCCTTAGCCTAAAGGGGCATCTGTTAGCTCCTCGTTGGACAGCGTATGTATAGCAGCAGACGTGTGTGTGTGTGTGTGTAGGGGGGGGGGGGGAGCACACATGCTTATAAACAGAAGGGGACAAAGGAGATTGCATTATGTAAGACAGCATGATGTGTGTCTCCTTTCTTGAACACAGACACACACACATGCATGCTGATATAAGTGGCGTGTCACCTTCTCTGCTGCTGCATCAGGACCTTGGACTGGAACGAGGACAGAGGATCATCATGGAGACGTAGAAATGTGTAATTTCACCTTTTGGCTGTGGTCTTTTTTCGCGCTCCTGATTACGTTTCATTTTGAGATTGTGGTTGGTGTCGCTAATTCCAAATTGTTTTTTTCTTAATTACAATGTCAGGATCATCATCAAATGCAATTTTATGTTGTCAGGGTTTCTTGTTTCATATTTATTTTCTTTTTTCCCTTCTATCAAGTGATGCTGAGAGATTGCCAAGATACATTTTCCGTATGCACGGTATTAATGTGAGCAATTATTTTCTGGCATTAGTATTCAGCTGGCAGCTTATTATACCGTGCAGACCTTTCATTATCTCTAATTAATCACTCACTCCAATCTGGAATATGAGGACTTGAATTCTGTATCTGAATGTGTGTCGGAAATGTTATCCGTGTTGTCGGGATTGCACAAATTGGTTAATGTACGTGAACCTAAGTTAGATCAAACACCTTATTTTTTGCATTACAATAGGTAAAATGTTTCTATCACTTTTGGATAAACCAGCATTGCATAAAGTGTCTTTATGTTTTAATTCCTAACATTAGTCAAAAGTTCCTAAAAGTTAGGAAAATACAAATACTGAACTACAATTTGAATGAGCGTAATGATTGGATCCTTGTTTGGTGGATATTGTGGTGTTGAGGTGATTGTGGCTGAGATATGGGCCTAAGCTGTGTGGTGTGATAAGTACACTGACACCTTTAGGGAAGTGGGATGTAGATTACCTCATGCTGCAAAACATTTTATCAAATAATAAAAATGTAATACAAATTGAAAAAATGTACAGGAGTTGTAACAGCAATAGCATATTTTTCCTCCACACATACACCTGTATAAAAGGTATGGTACCCGATTGCACTGGGACAACTTAAAAAGTTAAGACTTTTTAAGAAAGACTCATTTGTTCATCAGAGATAACATTTTATTTAATTCTTCACATTTTGAAATATAATTTAACTTGAGTATAAAGTTCTGTAGAAACTGTGATACGACCACTGCTGTTGTGTCTGTGAAAGCCTCCACAACAAAGCAACACAAATAAACAATGTGAAAATGTTTTAACATTGACAGAAACGCATTGATGTGTCATTTTGATATTAGTTTAAGTTGACAGTGTCGGAAGGCATTTGCTTTAGATTTCTATGTGTTAAGATGTGTGTGCAGACATCTGCGTGCACTTTGTGTGCACGTGTTTTTGTTCTTGTTCTGTGATGTCATGTCATGTACAAAGTACTAATCAAAAAGATTTGGCAATAAGAATTGCCCAAAACAGCGAGTTTCCAAAGAAGAAGCACTGACACCTTTTCATGTCTGTTGAACAAATTGTATAATCACAGAAGTGAAAATACATTTTAGAAATAAATACAGCCCATTGTTTTTCTTTCAAAGAAGCAGTTTGCTCTCATTTCAGAGCAGTAAGAAATTCACACACTGTACTTTTCATACTTGTCCTTGTGTACAACACTGGGAATATATTGACATGGCTACAGTTATGGTACATGTGCAGATATTTCTGGAGATGTCACATGTGAATGGCATTCTTATCTATAGTTTCTGTGCTATGCTGGGACTAAATGCCCGATGTCCTTCTCTCCAATGGCTATATCTTTGATCTTACATTGAATTAAAGCTGTGGCCTTTAAACGAAAGTCCAGGGATATTCTCCAGTGTGTGTTTTGTTTTTGTTTTTTTGTTTTTTTTTTTTGATTGATTGATTCACAATATGTCTTATTCAGTAACTTGTGATTTTCATTTTGTGTTATACCAGACAAGAGGGAAAGGTCACCCAAGACTAGGTGGGTTAAATGTTTCAATCCACAAAACATTTCTGGTGTGTCAGGGGAAGACATCATCGCAGGCTACTCAATACAATTGAAGTAGCTACAAAAAACATTAAAAAACACAAGCCTCCTCCATATTATAAACACTACTGGAAATTAAAAAGGCAATGTTAACTAAGCTGTTGAAGAAACTAAAGAAGAACTACAGAAACATTAGAAAATAACTACAGAAGAAAATAAAATGAAGTCGGTGGTGGCAATGCAACTACAAACAGGATGCCACCAGCCAATCAAACTAACAACTAAGCTGCTGAACTGTGAGAGCATGGTAGCTATAGAAGGAGGTGCAGTGAAACCGCAGCATGTTTTTTTCAAACTGTATTTTGTTCTTTATTCATTTTGTATTCAGATTCCATTCTGATAAACCGCATCTGGTTTCAGATGTTGTTGTGGGTCTCTATCATGTAGGTCTATTCATATTATATAAATCGTCGTAGTTACTTTCCATAAGCACAAGATAGATATCAGTTGCTGTTTTTTGCAACGCAAAACCCTCTTTAAATCCATTTATTTTGCTTCAGTTGTACTTGGTATGAGGAAATTTGATTTAAGCTGGACAAACTTGGTTGTTGCTGTACGTGTTGACCCGGCACCGCAATAAACCTAAATATTTATGAGCCAGGTGAACTTTGGAGAATAGAAGCAGCATGTTTGAAAAATAAGATGACACCCAAAGATTATATTTTAAAAAGAAGGTATGAATGCGAAGCAGGCTGCTACCCTCGCTGAAAGCTCCCTTCACATTCATTGCACTCCTTGACCCCTCAGCACACATTAGCAGGGGAGGATTTATTTCAGCGCAAGATGTTCCCATAAAAGTGGCAATCTTGTTCCACTAGCATGAAGGTTTTAGCATTCTGGGTAACAGCATCTGAAATCACAGAGACGCAAATGGGTCTAGCCATAAATACAGTCCTTCTGTGGAAAAAAAAACGAGGCAGCGTGTGTAGAAGCACACAGCATATCTCTCCGTGTGTAATCATATAATTGCTCTTCTTCAATTTTGAGTAAACTCTTCATGTTTTGAGATTTTAGGCTCTGACAGGAATTGAAAGGGTTTCTGTGGACATATACTGTATTATGTGAGTGTGAGCTCTGTTTGCTTAGTGCATTAATGTATCATTTTGTGCTTTGTGTGTTAGCAGAATAATTGAAATTGTGATTTCAGCCGAAATTTAACAACCTTAAAGGGTACGTATGTACTCTCTGTTCAACTTAGGGAATCGTGTAAGCCTCGAATCAAAGTGAAAAACAAGAGAGCGGAGTGGTTCTGCCACATCATCCAGCTGGTGATTCTTCGTGAGAAAGTAGACTGTTGGAGTAACGGAGTACATTTCACTTACTGACCCTCTTTTGATTGCACTCTGCAATTCTGTTTACTCTTCCTTCACTGTCAACTCTACAAACTCTGTCAGGACTGCACTGCACACAACTCTATAGTGGAGCAACTGTAGAATTGATATAGCAGGCTGTGCAACAGATAAAAGATAAATATCAGAAATCACTTTGATTATGTTTGATTAAAACTGTGTTATATATATATATATATATATATATATATCAGTTGCAGACAAATAGGAAGCTGGCCACTCTCTCAGTAAGAGATGGATCTAATACTCTAGTACTCGTACTGATCCATACAGGCAGCATTTATGCATGTGGTCAGTAGTAGCTATCTTGAGATGCCTTGAAACATATAGTTTTGTAACTTCAGTGCTTTCATAATCCCTTTGTAGACACGGTTGCTCAGTTGAAAGACGAAGCGGTTCCTTTTTTCATTTGGAGCTGTTGTGACCTTAAAATTCAAAAGGGTCCTAACCTCCCAGGGTTGGTCTGTAGTTGTATCAAGAAGGTGCACAAAACTTCTCAAACCACCCACGCAGCACTTTCCAAGGTAAGTGCTGTTAAATTGTCTAAGACCATTCTGCCGCTCAGCAGAACTAATGACCTCTGTGTGCTGGTCTCACAATGCAGGGATTCTGTACAAAAGATAGGCTTCAGTCTTTCTTCCTCTGACATGGCAGCTGTGGACTGCTCTTGTAGTTGAGCCACCATACATGCATTGCAGGTCAGATAAAGACCTAGAGACGCACAGTGGAGGAGAAGTAAAGGAGGTGACAAGCTGAACTTCATGACAGCTCACACCTCATCTGATGTCATCACTGTGAGCTAATAGCTCTATAGATGCCTTCAGTGTCCCGCTCGTCACCAGGTGGGAATGCTGCAGAGTACGCCTCCCTCTGTAGAGGGACAGATGCAAATTTCCAAAGTGTCTGACAGCTGAAGGTTTCCAACTTCAAATCAATGATTTGTAGCATTTCAGTGTGAAGCAAGCAGGACATCCTCAGTTTGTAATGAATGAACCTGCAGCTCAGAAGGACTCTTCTTTGTAAACATGAAGCTCACTCTCTGTATCTGTCACTGGCATGTCGACCGTTGCACAGCAGATAAACTCACTGTCCTGGTGTAATTATATTTTCTTTTTCATTGTTGCAGCTGCCTCTGCGCAGGTATGTGTCTGTGTCCATGTACTCGTTTATGTCTTCTGCCTCATTGCACTGCGCTCCTGTCTTACCAGCAAATGCTTCCAAAGCCCCCTGTCCTCTCATGCCCACTGAAGCAGACAAGTGCCAGAGGGTAAACATGTCCAATGCCACACGTCTGCCGAATGGCCGCATTTAACATGCACCGCATGCCACAGTCAATGGACGCATACACATCTGTGTACTCACACATGCATACGCGTCTCTAATGAGTCTAATCGTGAAATGCACACCAGTCCAAGGGACCCCAGGGCTGTGTTAAGCAGTTATGTTAACTATTGCATGTAATGCGCCCTAACATGCTTGTGAGCAGAATCCTGCATTATTCAGACTGGGTGGATGGGGTAATTAAGAGTCTTGTAGTCACTTCATAATTTATCTGCATTAAAAGCCCAGCAGTTTTGCTGGGATAAACAAGAGCTGGCACATGATGCGATGTAAGATGAAACAACATAGCTCTTGTGCACAGAATTGTAATCTTTTCTTATTCAGCCTGTGGCTGCTTAGGGTCGAGATAGAACAGTAGTAATGGAGGGTTTAATTGTTCATTAAATAAAAGGCCATCTTTCTTCATATACTCTGCCCACGTAGCTTCATCTCTTGTACACACATTATGCAAAATTAAAGACAAATGGCATGCATGCCTTTTCTGAAAATATCTACTGCAATATAAAGCTATTTGCGTTAATAATACACACATACTTACCATAAACACTAACAGCTGCTAATGTAGTTGTAACGACAGTGCATTTATTGTGCTGTGCTCTTTTCTTATGATCATGAATCTGTCAAATTAGAGCAGTTAATTGTAAGATCACTTGTTTTTTAAAATTATGTATGCCCTGTGACTGAGTTCATAAAAACATTATATATCTATATCCATTGATAAGTTCATTATGACATTCAGCATTAAGAGTATTAAAAGTGTTGATCAGTTTATTGAGTGACCAGTCCAGTACTTTGAACCCACAGCATCAGATGACTGAGTGTTTATTTCTCACATTTCATAATCTTCCCTCTGCAGCTGAGGGAAAATCTTAAAGGCCATTAGCTAATTAATCACTTGTCAATAGTATTTACTATGATGTATTCCAGGAGATCGAACGTTACAGCTCAAGGCTGTTAAAAGAGGACCATATCTGGAGAAAAGAGAAGGCATATTGTGGACCCAATGAAAGTGAGCTTTGCTTTAATGTATCATACGTATTAATGTGACTTACATCTGTTTGCTTCTCAGACATGAGGATCATTGTGGCTCTGCATAGAACTTAACAGTAACTGGTTTTAATTTTTTCCTCATTTGTTGTATTTGTTGTAACTCCTGTCATTATGCATTCTAACTCTCATGAAACACTTACTTTGAAGTAAGTTGTTAAAAATCCTGTCAGTATAACGGAAAAATAGGATATGATAGTTTTTTTTTTCCTCACCTTTTCTTAGTTATGATTTTAATAATGGAATGAATGAATCATTGCAGTTGATTTAATCCAACTGGATGATAAGAAAAAACATCAACTTAATTTCAGCCTGGCATGCAAAAAAGATATGCATATGTTTTTTTTCAGCTTAACATGACAGCAGCCTAAGCTGTAGGTCTAGTGCTTGTGTTGAGTTGCTTGTGTGAGTGTGCACCCTCATATCTGAGCTCTCTGAACGCAGAAAGTGATCCCAGAGCTCTTTAAAAGGTCAGGACAGCGCTGCTTTTTTCCAGCCGTGATATTTGACTGGCAATGGATGAAGAGTGTGTGTGTGAGAAAGAGGGCGAACATGCAAGTGAGCGAGTGGACCAGTTTGAGCCTAGAACACATGGATTGAGGACATTTTGAGAAGGTGAGGTCATTTTGGCTGGTCCTCGCTTTGTGACCTCCCTTCAATAGACTGGAGGCTAACACTTGGTTTTCTGTTTAGGGTTAGATTAATGGCTCGGGTGAGGCAGTTAGTTTTGATGATTACGGTATGCTAGCGAATGCAATATGCCATTGAGTGTCCTCACATGAATAGAAGTACAAATGTGTGTCTGTGGTCAACTTTTTGTGTTTCTGCATATGGTTTAAGTATTTCATTGTTTTCTCGGGACGGCGGTTTGTTGTCATTTGAATGACATCTAGTTACAGAGCATAATGCAAATATCCTGCTTGGACACATTGTGAACGCGCTGACGACAGTGAGGTACAGTGCGTGTGTTGTGCCATCAGTGCCACGCATCCAGGTTGCACAGTCCCTCCTCCCTTAGCCCCGAGCCCACGTCCTCTGCCTGCAGTCTTGTGTGCAGCGTGCTCTGGTGGCTAAAGGCGCTCGTTAAAGTCCATAACTTATCTCACATTTGAAGCTAATGGGAAGAATACTGGCTGCAGTGAAAAATAAATTACATTTTTTCCCCCTCTCTCTTCTTGCCCTCATAACCTGCAGCGTAATATAGCAACGGTGAGAGTATGCATTACAGATCTTAAGCATTAGAATTTATCTGTGCTGCACGACGCTGACTGATGCATTTGGAAATAATGTACTGGAGCTGGGCATTACAGGAACCCCTGTAACTAATGGACAGCTCTCGCCTGTGGCCGGCGATGTATATCATTCAGCCGGACTACCTCATCAACTCCTACAGTTCGGTGCAGGGCTTCCTAGCAAGACCAGCCACTCAGGGTTCACATTAAAGACCCTGTAATAAAAGCCCCTCCCTTCCTATGCTGCCCATCCTCCACTTTCAACCCATTACATTTGGAAGTCCAATTATACTAGATCGCTCATTTACAACGTTTAAAAAATAGAAATGTGGAGAGCTGATGGCAAAAGTCAGATTTAGCTCATTTATTGTTTTATATGAATTTAATCAAATTTAAAATGGGTTCAAGTGTTACCAAACACAAATCTTAAAATCTGTCACAGTAGCTGCGTGCAGGTTTTTGTTTTGTTCTTTTATCTCAGTGTTTTGGGTTGAATATAGTGGAATGATTTTAGTTGAGTCTTACAGCTCTAATCCCCCAACGTACAGTGTCACAGACAGCTCTCTCCATAAGGACAGCTTGTTCGAACATTTTCAGAAACACAGAGAACAATGAACACGTCTTGATTGTATTCATTCTGCCTAAACATAATGTACAACACAACAATTTACAATCAACAATAAAAATAAATGTTTGTACTGTAGGCAGGACTGAAATCAAACTTTCATCCTGGTCCACCTGGAAATATTGTTATTGTGACCTGTAACACCAGATTTGTTTTTTACTGCCCAGAAAGAAAACCTGAGTGTGCTGTTTATGTGTCTGCTGTATGTGGGCCCTTTGATAGAAACTAGAAGCCAAACACATTATCTGTAAAAGCTGTTTGGCCCCCTATTGGTCAAAAAACTGTCTGACAATCAGACACATGCCTACACAATACTATTTCTGCCATTTTGGACCAGGTGCTGTTTAACAGAACGCCAGTAGTGTGTCATCTCCCTCCCTGTTTGTAGGTGTGGAAGATGCTCTTTTTTCATTTTTAGCGTTTCATACACACAAATAAATTGTGCACTGCTGTTTCTTATCTTTCACAACCCAATGTATTGACACAATAGATTTTAATTGTAATAGAAGGGAGCCCAATGTAGCAATAGTAGAACGATTTTTTTTTTTTCTCTGCCTTTCTCTGGGCCTTTCCACATGCCTTACCGCTGCACATTCTTATTTAATGGTGTTTATGTTTTAATAGCTGCACCAGACAGAAGCTGCCCGTCTCCAAAGTAATGTAAAGAACAAGGGATGGGCCAGATGAATTCCATCCACACAGAGGTCAGAGAGACAGAAAATGAATAGCAATGTGAATCCCCCAGCAGGCAGCAGGAGAGACAGACTAATAAGAGCATAACAGAGGAGGAGAAGGGGGCCCTTGGGAACCAGCATAAAGGTTTTCAGTACATTTTTAAAAGAAAGTGGTCTGAAAATATAATGATGCCTGCTTTGAAATGCATCAGTAATCAGGGATGGAATTTGTTCCAGGATATGAAGTAGGATTCCCCAGCTGTGTTGAAGAATGGGGTTTGTAGGTGGAGGGCTGGGATAGTGAGAAGAGGAGAATATGGAATGAAATATGTGCAAGATAGAGGCCTTGCCTCACTCTCTTCTGATGCACAAGGCAAGGATAGAGGACGTACATATGGAGTCATCGCCTGGGTTTTTACAATTTGTGAATATGCAATTTTGTGCAATCACAAGTTCAACAAAACTACATACAGGGATAAAACTGCCAACATAAATTGTTTATTCCATGGAAAGAATGTAACAAGACTTCAGATTCTGGTAGACATGTCCTCAAAATGAAACGAGTCAAACGTTCATTTTTTTGTGCCAAAGAAATAGTTCTTTGTTGTTGGAGTGGCAGCAGAGTCTGAGTGGGCACTAAATGAAATGATATGCATAAACGGTTTGCAATTTTTCCAAGTGATCTGCTTGACCAAAACAACTATCGTCCCTAACACTGGAGGCTTACCCTGTTCATTCTTTTTATTTTATGTGAATCTATTGTTTGAACTCAGTGTTATGGTGCATTCAGACCAAATTTAAAGCAGAACTGTTACTCTCATGGACATCCACTCCGACTCTGGATGTAATCGTGAAACAGGAAGAATTCTCACCGCATTTGGTCTCATGGTTGAACTTCGAAGATTCAACACAACGCTATTGTTTGAAACGTTACACCCTTTATGCTGTGTGATAAATCAAACTTCTCAGTTGGTATCTAAAGTCATTGCCTATGTCTAAGATGGATGGTGCTTTATATTTTCTTTCCTGTTTTCATGAGAGGCTTATAGAAAATGTAATTAAATGAAACTTTAATAAAGTATGCATTTCTTTACTGCCTATCAGAGCAGTGTTTATGTTGTGCTGCGGTTGCAGTATAATGCTGTCAAATCCATGTGTGGATGAACTCGCCGTTGTTAAAGTGTAATATAATTATATCACTCGATAATTGGAAAATGCATGGTTTTGTGTAATGAAAAGAGAGTGGGAGCTATGTGGTGGCCAAGTGCAGCCTTAAGCAAATTTTCTGCCCCTGCAGATGTTAAGAAAATGAGAAGTCAGCAGTCCTGCTGCCTAATCTTTTGGCGTACATGGTGTGAGCGGCACCGGTGGGATTATAGGCTACTAAATATCTGGATAGTAATAACTTTTGTAGAAATATTACCCCTACTCATCATCATAATCCAAAAAGCACCTTAAATAATTAATTGTAATGTTTTGTAGTCATAGGTGTTAGTAGATGTTTTTTCTTTTCAGTCCCTTTTCACCACATTATTGGTTGTAAAGAATCGTCAGTCAGTGGAAGAGGATCTATAACCCTTGAGTCAGAGAATTGTGAGACATGTTCTCATTTTGTCTTCCTGCGCATTTCCTGCAGTCATGGAATGAGTCAGTGGTCAGGTGAGTCCCACTGTGTGACCTGTGCAGTAAATGGACTCTGCACTGGACTGTCTGGAGCTGTGGCTGTCAGTAAAGCAGAGGAGGTAGGGAGGTCAAGTCTGGGTAACTGACCTCAACCTTGAGGTCCACAAGTCTCCAGGCACAGTGATTGGTTTTCTCCAACTCCTTGAAAAAGGCCACTCCAGTAGCTCGGAACCACCAGTGCCACCACTCTGTAATGGATCTGTGTGAAGTGGATTTGTTTGGAACTTAAGCTGGAGACCAACAGACAGAGGCGCTATTACCAAACAACCCGCCATTAAAAGGTTGAATGTGCCAGTGCCAGAACAGAAATGCTCCATAGTCAGCCCAATTTCATTTAATTGACTGTGGCTGATTGTTTACTGAAGTGCACATTTCCAGTGTACGTTCATCATGGCTCCACTAGATGTTTTATTTTTTTATGTCCTTTATGTCATTTTACCGTGGGGCTATCATTTCTAATTTACTAAACTACATCATCCCATCTGCGCTGGCTTACCTTGAACCGTGTAGATGAGCAACTAAACTTCCTGGGATGAGATCTCAAGGCAGGGTGGTATGTAGTTGACAGACGGTGGCGTGGCCCTCTCCTCTCATGTGACTTATAGTTGCATAACGAGGGGAATGACCGATACTCACAGCTCACAGGGTAGACCGATACTCACAGCTCCACCCACATCCAGAGATATATCTCCTGGTTTTTCCCAGTCTAAACCAGAACTGAAGAAGCCCTTCGGATGAAGGACGAAACGTCTTCAATAAAGAAAGAAATCCAGTTGCCTTGACTAAACGATCACCTGATACTATGACCTGGATGAATGAGAATCTCCACAGACGCTATCCAATAATACATTTCAATTTCAGAGCTGTGAATCATCCCAATTGTAGATTGCAAATTTCGGTATCCCTGCATTTATTTTTGCTTCACATGTTATGGTCCCAGTTCCCCGATGGATGTCCCCACACCCTAAACCCCTGCTTTGATGTGGATTATCACTGAGCCTCATCACTGCCCCCAGTCACCCTGTCAGTACCTTTTGATGTTTCCTGTGTGCACTAGTAGATAGAATTTCTGAGAAGGAGTCATTATCATTTTGATTTCTTGCTGAATGAGAAGACTGACCTCTGGCATTTAACCTACAGTGTCTGGTTTGAAGAAGAACTAATTGAGGTGGTGATGATATGTGCGAGGGTTTTAGGTGCAGTAGGTTTGCAGGCAGGTTTGGCAATGGCAAAACCAAAATGCCCACCATGTTATCATTATTTAGATCACTGTGACTTACTTGTTTTTACGGTGATTTGATCAATGAATCCTTAAAAATCCTCTCTTGGTTATAAGGAACATCATTATATTGAAATACAAACGGGGGGAGGAAGGGTGAATATTTCATGGGATGTTTGTCTATAACAACTGCAGTGCCCTATACATTCTCTGAAATAATCTGAAAATATCTATTTTTTTTAGTGGTGAATAACCAGTTCATGTCTCTAGGAGTCTGTAATTAGAGTTAAATTTCTTTATTTTTTTGGAGTTGACCCGGATTTATGCTTTATTTTTCAAGGACAGGAAGGTGCTGGCTGAATAGAACTCTCTATCTCTAATTGGAGGGCTCATTACTAAGTGCCTGTGATAATTATGGCATCACAAAACAGGCCTTTGGGCGAGCCTCTGCTGTGTGAATCCAGGGAGCACCTGCACTAATTCAGCACTATTTTAACCAGGCCTTATTTTGGAGGATTTATTGTCTCATAGTCCAAAAAGCTTTTTCTCCCCTCACGTGCAATGGAAAGTACTTTTCGAATCCTGAGATGACGTAGCCTCTCCACATGCTTTGTTTTTCATCCTATATCTGGAAAATCATCTGCAATTAGCATCATAATGATTGGCACTGAAACCTGTTTAAGATCAAGACAATTGAAGTAGTTTCTGGGCGCCTGGAGATAACAAATAACCTTTAACAGAAGAAATGTTCTATTAAGTAAACTCCTAATTTACTGAGCAATTTGTGGAAAAATCCTGCCAGTAATCTTTTCTTTTATGTTGTGGAGTCACGCATCTGCCTCCAGCTCATTGTACTTAATTACACTGAAGACCCTGTATTCTCATCTGTTCCTTTTTTCCACTGTTTCTAGTGCATCTGCATATTTCTCCCCAGCTCTACTTGATGTTGTTGCCCGCTGCTTGAGTTCTGAGTGGTTCATTTAGGAGGCCCGGTGGTGCTGCTTTGTCACAGTGGAGAGAGATCAAAGAGGCTACTTAATGCTGAGGTTTAGGAAGAACTAGAACACCCAGTTCAAGCAGTGTGAGAGGACTCCTGTGGCTAGTTTCAGGTCAGAAATAATGAGCATGCTATAATATCCCCTTCAGAAACACAAAGCTCCTCAAATGTGTGGACGTTAGACATGGAAGCAAGCTCTCTGAGAAGCTGTGGGTACAAAGAAGCCTGGGTAAACATGCGGCAGAGTCACAGTGTTGCATGAGTCAACAATGAAAAAATAAAAATTGCAGATGGGAGGCTCTGGTTGGGGGTAGAATCTTCATGGGGAAAAGGCCACTGTGTGTTCCTGGTTGCCTGTTGCTCATAGACCAGGGATCCCTTCACTAAGCACTTGAAAATGGGCATTTTTAAACATTCTAAAGTGCCCTTGTTTAATTTCGTGAACTCAATCCATCTTGCACTTCTTCACGATTTTTTGAAAAGAGCATCATTATTACACACACAAACATGCCAGACACCAGTAGGTCGTGACCCACTGAGCTACAAACCTGGCCTCGGTAGTTGTTAGAGAAGCCTCACCATTCTCAGACGGAGCCCCGCAGTGTGCACGCCAGCTCATCTCTCTCCATGCACCGCCCCAGGCCATGGGCTCCAGACAACCCCTGCCTCGTTACACTTCCCTCCACCACCTCACTTTTGCTCTCTGTTTTTATTTCTCTCCATCTCTATCCATTTGTCTTTTTTTCCTTTCTATACATTGATTCAAAGCAGTTCACTGTCTGTGCTCAATGAGAATGTGTCCATTTGTGAGTATTCTATAGATCAAACTTGTCTATCGATAGGTATTCAAAAAGTACATTAGGTCTTCAACCAATACGACATTAGTTCCAACTGAATGATGTTAATATATGCTGCATGGTGTCACACACAGACATAAATAAATCCTGAAAATATTCAATGCCTATTCCCATTATAAAGCATGTACAGTAATTAATTGTCAATGTCTGAATCATTGTCTTGCAGCTTTTCCCTGCTATCCATACATTATTTATTTATTTATTTGCCAAGCTCTCTAGTGTCATGGCATTTACAAAGTTTTTTTCTGCTTCCAAACAATAAAGCGCCAAAGAGAAGTTGTGAAAATGTTAAGAATTTGAACTTTATATATGTATACGCACAGTAGAGCACATATGGCCAACTGTATGGTCTTGTTTAGGAAGAGAAATAACTTTTGGACTCGAACATTACTGGAACAAGTTTAAAGGTTGTTCTGCAACATCAACTGCTCTTGTCTCTTATATCTGAAAGATATGAGAAGTCATTTTAACAGCACCAATTTAACATAATAACAAAGTATTGTGTGACCATGCCGTTTTACCAAAATATGTTCATCAGAAAATTCAGTTTGCAGCCCTTTATTTAAATGCTAACATGGTTCTAAAACACATCTTAACTTAAGGTGGCCTCTTCTGTCTCTGTCCAATTTGATATTTTATACATTATACATATATATATTTCACATGTATATAATTATGTTTTATATGGCCAATGATGGTTTTAGCAACAAGTTGATTCTAAATTCACAATATAAACCCAAACAACCACAGAACTTGGCCTGATTTCAGAGGGGTATTTGTTGTGCCACATCAGACCCATGCTTGTCCCTTGACTTGTCTTGTTATTTTTGAAGAGCACTGCTTCCTAAATAATACTTTGAGAAACTGAGGACATTTTAAAGCAGTTACAGTGTATTTGATGAATTTATGAATTTATTGCAATGCAATATTTGCATGAGATGTAAGTAATGTAGGCTCCCATAGCTATTGCTTGAGGCTACTACTTTGTGCTGGTAACTCAACCTCAGGTGAACTCTGTGTTAACTTAAGCACTATATGGATAAATTGCATAGTTATGTTGAAACTGGGCTAAAAAGCTCTGGCTCAGTGCCGGGGCCTTTTAGAAGGCAGCTTGGATTTCTAATGATGGCACAAGTTAGACTCAATGTGGGAGCCAAGGCAAAGTAGAACAGCAGTCTGTCTCTGTAATATAATCAGCAGCTTAAGCCTCACAGAAGACCCACTATCTCTTGACATCTTCACACATCTGGCAGCCAGCCTACAGACCATGGCACTGGCTTAAGATCTAATGAATTGTGATATTGTGCAATTTGAATCAGCTTCTAATTCTGCATAATTACACTCTAATTTCTGTTGGATTTCGTTGCAATTTCATCTGTAACTGAACGGAGGGCAAGGGTTCAACTAGAGTTGTAAGCAACCCTTGGAATAGAACAGTTTCCTCTTTGTTTTTATATGGAAATGTGCAGGAATAATGAGACAACATTTATTCTCTGCTTATTAAATTTGCAAGGTCAGGCGCAGTGGACAGGACTGTGATAGCTGCTGAGATAGTAGATTGCCCAATTAGAAGAGGTCCCTCCAGTGAAAAGCTGCTTCCTCTCTCTCTGTCTCTCTCTCTCTCTCTCTTTGTTCTACAGCACTGTGACCTTGAAATCATTGCAAAGATTAGTTAGAGCTGGCCCAACTAACAGGACTGGCTTTAGCCCATGCAGACACCGGTAGGCCATACAGTCTGATCCTGTCCAGGTGGTAAGAGTTGGAAACTTCACTAATGTCTTCTGATTACAGAAACATCTCTGTCACGTCTTTGTTAACTAAGAGTTAATGAAACTGAATGTTAACTGAAGAGGATTCTTTGTTTCCTTATGTAGACCTGTCGTCCTCCCACATTCTTCACAGTTTGGCTGTCTCCTTGCCATCCCTTTCTTATTCACTATGGTGGTAATGCATTGGAAAGGAGAACCAAAGTCACACTACATTAGTTTGGTGGTGGCTGTTGCTGCAGAGAGCCATTACTCTTCCCTGACAGTATCAAAGAGAGGCAGCAGAGCCGGGCTGCGCCTAGCCTCCCGCTCGCTCTCACCATGCGCCACTCACAGGAAATTGCCTCATACTTCAGCAGGCAGGAGGTGAAACGGCAGCGACACCCATGCACGTGTCACGTTCCAGGCTTGGGTGGGAGTGGGCTTTGGTGTCACACACAAATGCTGCCTGGGGAGCAGTAAAGGAGCACTGCCCAGGGGAGGAGAGGCCAGGCAGTGCTACAGGAGCCGAGTCGTGTTCCAATACAGCGATGACTACTGCTGAGCTTTGGAGGCTGTGTAGACTGGAGTGGGTTAAAACGTTGCACTGTTGTTGAGTATGACTCATTCTCATGTGGGCTGCAATGGCTGAAATGTTCATAGGCTAATCAGCCAATAAATTTACACTTTCAAGTGTGAGGAATGACTGGCAAGTAAAGTATAGTATTTTAAAATGTTTTCACAGTTGCCTGGAAGACAAGGTTTGTAATTGTACCTCAAATATAATACTGCAAGGATTTTTGTGTGTCCGGGTGTGTAGAAATCAAAAGATATATACCAGATATATCAGAAATGAATCATTTAAAGGACGGTGAATTGTTACGGCCGGCTGCCTGCAAACTTTAGGGGCAACGCAGAAAAGAGGTAAAGAGAGAAAAGAAGACAGAGGAAGAGACAGGAGACATATGCCCTTTATCATCCCACATCCCCTGTCACAGGTGCCATCATTGAACTTCAGTTTAAATACACATGAGTTACTTTTTGAGAGACACTGTTAAACATTCATCAGAGGCACAGTTGGCAGTTCAGCTTCTCTAATGCATGGTTTAATTAGACCTTTGCCTATAAGGTTATGATGTTTTTCGGCATCTCATGGGGAATATGAGAAATCTTATCAGAACCCTGCAAGCTTATCAAAATGCTTCAGTGTGTGTTATGGTGGAGGTATGTTTGTTGTTTGCAGATACATTTCCATAAACCATATGGTGAGATGGGAGCTGAACCTTTTTCCAGGCTGGGTTGGGGGTAAAAATGTGTAGATGCTATTCCAGCATCTCTTACATCTTGCCAGGCTGCGCCCATCCTTTTTCTGCTGATGTCTTGAGAGGACAAATGTTTATTGCAAATATAAGGCAGCCTTTGTTTTGATCACGTGCGCTTTCTGTCCCCTTCTCCTTGTTTCGGCTCTCCTTTCATTTTGTGCTGAACTGGGAGGGGGCGGGGTGGGGGGTGTTGCTGCAGCCCGCCGCCTCTGCGGCTCTGTGATTAGAAAGGGAGGGAGAGTGCTTCTCAGCAGGACTCTCTGTTTTATATTCATCAAAAGAGCTGCCTTTGATTTGCTCCCTCTTTGACGTGT
The DNA here is from genome assembly GCA_016785235.1 of Pseudorhombus dupliciocellatus. Taxonomy (NCBI): domain Eukaryota; kingdom Metazoa; phylum Chordata; class Actinopteri; order Pleuronectiformes; family Paralichthyidae; genus Pseudorhombus; species Pseudorhombus dupliciocellatus. The sequence continues at coordinate 7,425,565 of JAFBJW010009053.1, read as the reverse complement.
GACAGCATGGACTGCAGCACCACACTGCTGCTAAGGAAATCGTGCACTTACCCCCCCCCCCCCCCCTTCTCCCCACTCCCCCCCCCCCTAACCTCCCCACCCTTTTCTCTTTTCTCTCCTTCCTGCCATCCTCCATCCATGCCCCCCTCCCAACCTGACTATTACAGACTGTCACTGCCCACCCCCCGCCCACCTCCACCCCCTGTAGTCTAACCCTCAGGCCAGTGCACCGGCTTATTAATTTCTCCATTATTATTGATATTGCCGCTCTCCTCAAATCATCAGACTTTCGCCAAGGTCATTCTTGCTGAGAGCGTGCCCCCGCCTCATTCTTGCACCTTCCATCTGAGAAACAGACAGATAAACAGGCTAAAAAATGGTAAGCTCACAGGCAGACTGTCCGACTATATAACAAAGAGAATAAAGACAGAGGTGATACAGCAGAGCTGAGACTCACAGAAGGGACGGATGATCATGATATGTTGATGTGGAGACAGTAAAGTCAAGTCACCTCCGTCATAGGATGCTAATCGCTCACTGTTTTTAAAGATGGTTGTTTAGTGCACCCCAGTTCTCAATTGTTTTTTACATTATGGTTATGCCTGCACACTTGTTATGTTGTAATGCAAAGAAAATGTTGACATAACATCAAGCTACTGTGTGCTTCAACGTTGTGCTTACTGTTCAATGTGTGACCTTCAGCTCCTAAACTGCTGGAGGAAATCTGTGGTTTCCCCAGTGTTGACACAAGAGACCACCCGATTACCAGCCGCAACTTTCACACCAGTCCATTCTATGTAGTCTGTGATAACTCAAACTGCAATCACACACACATTCATATGTACACCTTCACCTCACTGTTCAAACACTGTCCCAGAAACACACACATTTTAATGTTTGAACAGAACAGCTCTGTACCACAGAGACTGAGCTGGTTATTAACAGCATAAATTATTTAAGAAAATTCCAGCTCTGCAAACATTGGTGGGAAGAGACAAGATACAGGAATGTGTGTGTGCGTGTGATCCAGTAGGGACAAACTGAGGCCATTTTCTGATTCGTCCTCCTTGCAGTGGTGCCGCTAACAAGGAGGAACGTGCCCTAGGAGAGCCTCTGCAGAGGGCAACATTCACTCACCCATGATTAGACCAGAAGCTATAGAAACAAATATTTATACATATAACATTCCTACATCGGGCAGGTTGCTCAGTAGTAGTTTTCTTAGTTGGGTGGAGCACAGCTGTAAAGTAAAGCTTTAACACTAATTTCTGCTCAAGAGTGATGATTTAGTTTCTTTTTTATGGGCCGAGAATGACAAACAACAAAAACCTTTCACAAATCTGATGCCAATCACTTGTCATTTCCCCTCACTGCACTGCTGCAATGTAAGCATTATATAGATGTACACAGGACCTTTTGTTGCATTACTATGGATGAAAATGATATCATAATAATGCTGTTTTATTGCCCAGTCCTAATGGTGCCTCTATATATCCTTCAGTAAGACAGTACAGGTAACACCCAGCTGTGTCCCTGAGCTGTGAAGCTCTGATGTGTGCTACCTCATCTCTACATGCCTCATCTCACACGCTGTATCTTTGCTTCAAGTGTCGCCTTTGACAAGGGGCCTTCAGTTCATCAGTGTTACTGTAGCTCTTGAAAGCTTTTTGCTTATTTGACCAATACAGGAATGCCACCAAAGTGAAAAGGCATCAAAGTAATAGCTAGTCACTGTGCATGAATAATAACAGGGTGTGGAGGTCATTGCACCTTTCGGCGCCTGTAGGCATCAGTTTGATTTTGCTGTCAGCTGTTAGTGTGATTGGAGTTTGATGCTGTGCTCTCACTGTGTGATAGCCCTCCTCGGCAGATGACACCAGACTGTTCAAGGTGAACACTCTGCAGCCCTGTCTACATGCATGCATCTTATCACCGTCTCTCTAATGGTCCCTCACTTAGGTCTGAGGCATCTTCTCCAGCACTCAAGCCAACGTCACCCTCTGTCATTTCAAATGTTCACTTGCCCCAGTAAGCAGACACGGGCATTCGGCTCTTTTCTCCTCCTGTGCCACTTGGCGGAGAGGGACTGCAAAGGAGACAAGAGTAGATGAGAGGAAAAGAAATGAAGAGAAGGGGTGTTAACGCCTGCAACACTGCACTTTGTGTCAGAAATGGCACATCTACCCCCACCCCCACCCCCGTAATCTCTGAAGCCATGGTGTGGCGTGTCAGTGTTAAGTTGATACCAAGCTTTGGGCCTCTGTCTGTGGACTCGCACATCTGAAGCTCCACTGTAGCACCTAAACCCCATAATCCAACTCAAAAGGACAGCTAAGTGTGTACTCACTCCAGATTCACAGTTCTTTTCTCTGAACAAAGTATTCCTGCCTTTCGTTCCCTTGTGTCGACAGTCTGCTCCTTGGCCCGACAGGACCCCCCGAGGCCAGTGGGTGATTCCGGCACTTATCCTTTCCTTCAGAGTGACTCTGGCACAGAGCACGTTGTCTTAACGCGGCCCGCTGCACGTTCCAGAGGCCTGCTGTCATACTGAAGACCTGTCAGTAGTATTTGTTCAAATAAACCCTTGTTTATATCTGACAAAGACAATGTTGATGAACAAACCAACAGTTCACGGTGCAGCTCTCACCCTGTTTAAAATAGCAAAGATTTGGTCAGTAAACATTTGCAGCGTTAGCTAGCATTTCATTAATATGCAATCTGCAATGGTGCCAAACTCCCTACATTCTACATAAACCTCCCACAAGATTTCTTTTTTTGTTACTGGGTTGACTTTTCTTCACTATCTGACAGATCCACTTATCACTATAACAACAGCAATGTAAATCATGTCAAGAGGGCGAGGCAGAAGGTGCACTTGTTTGCTTTCTTTTTTAAGGGCATACTGTATTCTGCTTTATTTATGATGTTTTTGTATTATAAAGTCAAGTTTGTTGTGCATCACTATCTTGTCATCGCTTTATCGTCAGCGTGCTCCTCCATTGTCTGCTCTCCTGCTGCTGAAGTCGAGAGTATTTGATAGGGCTCTTGACACAGCTGAGCCTCGGCAACTCACCTCCTTTGTTCTCTTAGGAAAGGGTGCCAAATTCAGTGGAAGGCAGTAAATAGGAAAATGCTTCAAAGTCTTACCCATTGAAGCAATAGACATATTTGTGCACTTGGCACACGGTAACATTATTTGGCTCCAGGATAGGGCAACAAAAAATAAACAGTCAATATCTGTGGTAAAGCAGCATCATTATTACAACTACTGCACCAACCATAGCAACCCTAATCTTATCAGTAGCATCTACCTTGCACAATCTCTTAGTGTAGCGCAACCGAACAAATCACATGAAGGGAAAAATGCTCTTTACATTCAGATACCTGTTCCCACATTAGCGTGACTTTGGCAGAACCAACTGCAAGCAATTATTTGCTAGTGGTCAGCATTTGGCCTATCTGTGTGGATTAACGGCGAGAATGCTGACCCGCGAGCTGGTCAGCCGTGATGTCGTCACACCTGAGTGAGTGGACTCTGGGCTCACCTCGGGCCGCAGATAGACTGTCCAATGCTGCTGGGGCATTAGGGAGGAAGGCTAAACTCGGTGAGAGAAGCATTTGGGCGGATCTCTATATGCAACCACAGTTCCTGTCTGCATCTCCCATACCAATAACCTCCAACAGAGGTGAAGCTTTTGAAATGAACCACTGCATAATGGAGATAAACTCAAGTCACGGGTCATAGCGAGAGATAAGAGCCTGTATTTAACTGGGCAGTTTCATACATCATCTCTCTGCCTGGGAGCAGGGGATACTTTCAAATAGGCCGAAGTGTGATTGCATGGGACAGAATGTGTGTGCCCACGTGTGACTGCAAGTTAATGTTTTTCTGCAAGTGTGTGCATGATCATGTGTACATTTTTTGAACAGTGTTTGTGTGAGAGAGAGAGGGAGTGGCGAGGAGTTTGCTTGGGTGTGAATGTAAGTGGAGAGAATGAGGGTTTGGGTGCGGGCCTCTGTGCGTCTGCTCCGGCAGTATACGTGATTGTGTTTTGATTAGGTCTCAGTGGTGTGCCAAGTTCAGGCCTTGTTGAGATTCTCGCTCGTCCCACATCCCCATTGCTTTCCCAATTTGACAGCTGATGGGATCTCAGATGGAATGTACGTGTGTGAATTGCCAGCAATATACATAACGACCTAATTTCTCTTTTCCATCCCTCACCCCTTTTCCCTCCCTCCATCTCACTTTCATTCCGCTCCTCTACCTCTTTCTATGACATTGCTCCCTGTCTTTTCCCTCTCTCTGTCTCTCCAAACACCTTTCACACACCCCTCATACAATTCATAGGGTTCAGGGGCGGTGACAACCCCTGCCTCTTGGGCTGCAGTTTTTCATCTCGATGGTTCCGTGCTGTCTCTGCGCCACAAGTCTTCTGATCCAGAGTAATTTGGTTAGCCAGTAAGCAATGCCAATAGCACAATTCTTGTACTGCACAGTACAACCTTGTTGTTGGAAATTGAAACTGTGACAAGTACTTACAGGTTCAGGGTGTGAGATGTAGGTGAAAGGGAACCTCAGGCAGAAAATTAATGTAGAATAACTCTCATGAAGATTGCACTAGTTTGTTCCATCTGAATCGTATTAATGACACAACATTGTAGACATTTAGCTTAATTGTGCCCTCATTCCATATTATGGTCAATACTAAAGCTGTGGCACAGTAAGAAACCTTGAAGCATGTGAGGATAGGTCAGTTAAAAATGTGAACTTAAGTAAGTGCTAGTCAAGATCAGGGAGCTGTTAAATTGTCATGCTTGTAAATGTCTCTCCATGTCCCTTTTATTAAGGAAAAAAGACATTATTAAATATATTTTCAAACATGCCCTTAAGGTTCTTTGTGTGCTCCCAAAATTTTCATCCGAAGAGCACATGTGTGTCTTGGGAAAAAATAGCAAGTGTCAAGCCTTGAAATATGTCATTCACCTTACAAAGGTGAACAGGAGATTAGTAATAAAAGCCTGTCTCATAAAAGCACATACTGAGATAATCAATGGTCCCGAAAGCAGTTTTCAAATGTTAGGGGAATATTTTTGTGTATACAGTGCGCCGTACATACACCAGCAGTATACAGCCTGCTGGTTTGTGTAATAATCTTGTGTTTGCACAAGCTGTCTTTTACTAAACTAAATATTGGCACTGTGTTATCTATCATTCATCAGCTGAGGAAATACTTGATTCAGTATTATAAATGGTGTTTTCTTTGTATTTGTGCATGTGTGTCTGCACACATCAAGGTGCATTTGTCTCGTGTGTTTGTTGACGGGTGTATGAATGAGGTAATGCACTGGGACAGGGCTGTGGTAATGAGCCTTGGCAGTTGCTTGCTTTAGTATTAAATGCACATCTCCCTCCTTTTAAGACAGTAGGGCATGTTGGGATGCAGTGAAATGTTGACAGCGCTGTGGTCGGTTTCCTGCAGCATGCCTGGCCGTGGAGGATATTATTGCAGTTCTAATCACTCATCCTTGGTCATCAATCACTGACCCGCCCCCTCTTTTCCTCCCACAGAACTTCTGGTCCATACTGCAAGGACACTTTTAATGGCCTCCCAGGTAATAATTACCAACTTCAGTTAAATAGTTTCCTCATGATTCTTCTTGTGTGTAAGGCGGAATTCCACAAATGCGGCGGTTCTGGTGTTCTGTGACTGTCTGTAACTTCAAGGTTGCAGTGAAGTGTGTATGGTGAGAAAAGCTCTTTGTATGGAAGTACAGCAATAAATATTAGTTCCAATGCAGAGTGGGGATAGGTGGAGAATGAGAATGATGACTTTATTCAGAGACACATGATTTTTGCAACAGAATTTTCTTTTTTTACTCCCAAAGGCTCCTCATTGAGAGAGTGATTTCTTGTGTTATCCTACTCATAATTCTGGATTTATGTATATTTAATAGTTTCCCCACCTTTACATGCATTTAAATATTCAGTACTTAATATTGATTTGATTTTAAATGTTTTATTATAGAAAGCTGATGGGGCAAATGGAAAATGGAAAAGAAAATGGGGGATGACATGTAGCCAGGGTCCTATATCTAACTATAGGACATTACTGTATAGTTCTGAACTGTGCTCACCCACCATGTGGTTTCTTTGCACCACATATGCATGATTCTTCTTTCCACTACAAGGAATAACAAGATACCATTGCGCCTGATCTGCTTAACATTTTCAACAGATTATTACCTGGCCTTCGTACTCTGCCCATTCTCTCACACCATGGAAACAAAATTGTGATGTGATATTACATATAGGCGTGAATCAAGATCACAATTTTTAATATACTGTACATTAACCTAACCCTAACCCACTTGTACTGTTAAAAATCCAATGGTTACATTTCGTACACAATGTTTATACAGCAATGAGTGTGTGTCATTCATTCCAATATCAGGCCAGACAGACAATAGCTTTTGGTCACTTTTTGTTCAGGGTATTTTATGGCACACAACACAACGTACTCCAATTGTAGCATATTTTGAAAAAGAAATCCAACTCACACATATGACAGATTGTTGCCTCACCCCACTTCCCAATCCGTACAGTGATGCACATCAAATAATGCCAGTAAGACGTATAAGACAAGGTAAATAAAGTCATATTTTTTGCCCGGAGGAAGTACATCTTGTTGTCTTGCAACAGTGACATCCATTTCGGCATTATAATTGAAAAGAGAAACTACTGTGTCACATCTCGGTGTAAACTGTACTTTCTCCAAATATTAGACTGAAAATGTTTTCTTTTCCTTTCAGGCCCAGTCTTGAAATCAGATTTAATTTCTGTTTCTCTTCAACATTTCTTTTATCAAGCTACACAAGACAAGACGGAGGAGATGAAACTAAGCAGCAAGAGATTAAAGTTGTTCCTATCAACGCCAGCTATGTGTTTTAGCTCATGATGAAAAGAAGTATGGCTTTGTTTATTAGTGAGAAAGCAGTAGGTTGCTCTGCTCTTGAGTGAGCAAAACTAATTAAAATCCCTGTAGAGCCAGGACTTTTCTAGCTGGCGCAAAACTTTGCTGTGCTTTTGAAATGCGTTTCTATTTTTAGATGATCCAATTTGTGTCAGTGCTTGTGTATTTGGATGTGTGCACTCTTGCTATAGTTGTGAGGACCAACCTCTGACAGACAGCTAATGTTGTGGGGACATTTTACGATGTGTGGACATTTTGGCCTTAATGAGTTCTCTGTATAGGTTTCATAAGAAGTCCTGGCAAACATAGTAAACCCTGAAATGTGTGTGAAAAAACTTCATACTGCAGGCAAAATTTTATATCCAGCAATCCAATTTTTTTGATTGCCTAAGGGTAGGGATTAAAAAAATCATAATAATCTCAGTGTCAACATAAACTTTAGCCCCCTTGATGAGACAATAATTGGCTTATCCAATGTTAGGAAACGTTGGTCTTTTATAAAGGTGGTATTGATTTGAAGGTTTTTTAATATATTTTTTTATTTTGGGGTAAATTGGTCATAATAGAAGTAAGTATAGTGATAACATAGCGGTATTAAATGTCTTAACTTACCACTAAGGTCAGTGTTGACATGCTATATCTCGTTAATTTAATAGAAATAGAATACACAGAAGCATCATTAAAAAGGAGCCCCAGTCCAGAAAAATTTGTCAAAGATTTTTTAGTATTCTAATCAGTTGTCAAGACAGTCAGCTTGCTTTGTCAAATGAAAATGGCACCTGCAAACATGTTAAGTATTTTGCAGACTCTGGATCTTCTGTACTTGTTAACTTGAGTTCATTGCCTACAAAATGGAAGTGTCCCAAAAATATTCCGTTCAGTTTTTTTGTGCTAGTCATCAACTTGGGTTTTTCCATCATTCTTGTTGTGCAAGGTTGTTGGACATTTCTCAGCCAAAACTTTGTACGGTGTCACTTCAACCCAGTTGGCATACAACGTGCTGCAGGTGATAAAACAAGGGGCTTTGAATACGCACCTGCCAAATGACTTTGTAAATTGAAGAAGTTTTTTGCCACTGTAATATTGTAATATCTAAACCTATCAAGAGTACAGAGTAAGACACATCTATACTCTGTGGTTGTGCAGAAGACCTTTTTTTCTGCAAGGTGTTGGAAGAAACATTTATGATGTTATGGTGATAGGGCACATCTATTTGTGTGGCTCAGGACTATATAGATTATTTTTGTACCTTGTGATTTTTCTCTCTGGTTCTTATTTTTACCTCAGTGGCGTGGCTGTTTGATGCTGTGCTTTTTCAGTGGAGGCAAACAACACGTGCACGTGTACACACAAACACACACACTGCATGCACAGAGGTGGAAGGCAAGAAATAATCAGTGGTACTGCACAAGACAGGTGTCAGCGTGTCCTCTTCGCCGGCCATAAAAGTTAATTAAAGAAAAGGAATTTTTATTGTGCTTGGTTGCTCAAGCACAGGCACTGACTGGGCTGCTGCTTAATAACAGCCTCTCCTGGAGCTGCTGTCAAGAGAGGTGCACCGCTGAATAATGGCTTCCTGCAGATGTGTGTACGCCATGTAGGTGAGTACAGTACCTGGAACTATTAATTATTTGCATGTTTTCTGAAATTCACATCTAGACATTCAGCCCTACTCTTAATCTTCTGCCATACACCAGTACCCTAGTGGTCCTCCAGTAGTGATAAGGCATATATTATTCGACAGTGATGGAGTTTTTCAGAAGAGGGGCAAGTGTATAGACATGTGAGGACCTGCATGTGCAGTATAATGTGAGCATGTCTGGAGGCACTCTTGAGTTTTGGAGAGACTCAGTGGAAGGTGTTACACTATTATGTTGTTCAGTTAATTTTGTTTTCAGTTTTGAAATTGAGTTTTATATTCTATCATCCTTATGTCTGTGTTCTGTATCAATAAACGTCCCATGCATGATAGAAAGTGCATTTTCTTTTCACTAAGTGAGTGGCTAAGCCTGCAGTGGATGTTAAGTAATGTGCTTATGAAATGTTCTCAATACTTCATCTAGTCTATATATATAAAATACGTAAGCTTTTGACAAAAAACTGAAAGGCACTGACACCTATTATGAAAGCAACACTACAGAAAAAATTGATTTTAATTGGTTTAAGACATAACCTGTATTTCAAGGTGTGCCTTTCAATGACTGCCACCAAAACTACCGGATCTATTAAAACACACCTCTTGTTACCAATGGAATGATCAGAGGAGAACAGATGGATCGATCCACAATGGACCACTGACATCAGCCCAAAGTTTGCAGAGGGCCAGTGTTGGTCTACTGAAGTTTGTGTGTTAACCAGCCAGCCCATGTTTCCCTTTTTGAGAGGGACTAACTGTAACACCAATCTGCCCTGAAGACGTGGGGCTGCTGGAGGCGAATTGTCATGCAAATGCAAAAGCTTAAGCTCTTGGCAAGCGACCATCACCACCCCATCCAGTGGCTTTTTCAAAAAGGACGTTTTAATAGGATAACAAAAAAGCACTATGCAGAGTGGTTGTCTGCTAATTGTGCCCAGTTGCTGGACTCAAACCAGGGGCCAGCATGTAGTTCAACTCTAATTACCAGGGAAAACCACTAAAGCAGGTGGGAGATGAGAAATTGAGGGAAGATGAGATGGCAGGAGAAACTGAGAGGAGCAAAATAATACCGCAGTAACGGATGCATTAAGCAATTAAAGTTAGGGAGCAACATAATGAAGTGATGTAATGATGTTCCTGCAGTTGTCATAGCTATCGCTGATGATTACAAGGGAGCGAAGCAGAGAGGAACCGATGTCAACAGAATGCCGCGTCTCGGCGTGCTGCTTTGACAGTTTTCCATACATAATCACTGTCACCTGAATACACAAAAAACATTGTATATATAAAACATTCAGGTTCATCGCTGGATTATGACCAGATAATCATGTGTATCCCCGAGGTAATGAAGTCTAATAAGATCCACCAGAGTGTGATTTGATGAAGCCAAAGCCAGAAATACCTCAGCCACTGACATGTATCTACATATTCTCTACATCTGCACACTTACACTTAAATCATTGTGTATGCATCAATATTTGATGAACAACAAAGATGTTGGTGCCCTGCAGTATTTTTGAGCCTGAGCCATGGGATTATGTGAACAGTGTTCACACAACCTCATCTATGATTCATTTATAGCCACAGCCCAAGCCACCACTGTTTTACCGCTCAGAGCTTTGTCAAGCCTGTCTGTAGGAGATAGCCACTGGGAAGACCATGTCTGGGTTACAGAATGGAAATATCGCTGCAAAGCGAAGACTGTAAGACCACAGAGAAATTTACCCTTTTGTGGGTGTTCAATTTGAAGCTGTAACTGCCGTTCTCTCGACCCATTCTCTGCTTTTGCTCTTTTCAGTCCTTCCCTCCGTTACTGCAGGTCTTCCCAGCCCTCATTAATGTAAATATATGCAGCCCGGCTGGCGTAAAACCAGCAGGGAGGGGTCCCTCTCCCTTGATTACCAGCATTGAGAGCGGGGGGTGTGGGAGGCTGAGGCGAGGGTGACCTGGACAGACACCTCATTTAATTTAATACATTGGAGCATGCAGCAGTGGGGGAGTTGCGGCAAGGGAGATAATCAAGAGGCTGGGCCCTTAAAATTGTGCTCTGAGATGACATGGAAGAGATTGGATTTGGAAACGAAGAGCAAAGAAGAGCAAAGCCAAGCGGAACACAATTGATTGATTCCATTCAAGTAATCGTACCCACTGATGAGGAATGGTTTTTCGTTTTTTTTTTTTTTTTTTTTTTTTTTTTTCTAAAGGAGGGTCTGATCAGATTTTTAAAAAATTCAACACCAGTGTTTTTTATTGCTCATCCCTTATTCAGCAAAACCTGCCCCTCACAGTCCCAGGTGCAGAAAGAATCAGTCACCATAAATTCCTGTTATGCAGCAAAATCTCTACAAAACAGCAGTTTCTAGCTACAATTAGAAACATGGCTGCCTTGTGGGTTATACGTATTAATGGAACTACAGATATAGTGATGGTAAAGAACAAATGCAAAAAATGATAATGGCTAGTGATAACGTGAAAAGTGATCATTGCAGCCTTGTGCTACTGCAAAACAATATTGTGAAGAATACATGGCAGATCGTAACAGAACACTATGTTCCGTAACCTTCGTCTCAGTTTTTAACCTATTTATAAAGAAGTTGTATGGTATTGCTGTGTAAAACATGTTTTCTTATTTAGACTGGACCAAAGGAGGCAGCATCTTCTGGTACTGTGTTTAGCACGTATCTGTCAGTCATGCTGCTTCTCTCTTTCACACAGACGTCAATCAGACTCCTTGACCACCACCACTGCAACGTAATGCAGGACCAGCAATGCCCCCCATATTCATATCTTTTATAAAGGACAGAGAACAGGGAATAAAGGCTGTGTAAATGGAACATAAGAAGATTATTCTTTCAGCATCCAGGCTCCAGTTTCAGAGAACTCGGAGCTAATAGCCATATCTGCCTGTGGCCTGGGTTGTATATACCAAATCTTTAACGTAAGGTGATACCTGAACCCCCCTTTCTCCCTTCTCTTGGAGATGAACAGTCCTATCTTGGGGCTACAGCACCTGGGTTTAAACACCACCCGCCCATCCCTCTATCCATACTGTGACGAATGGCAGGAAATCAGATTTTGGCCATGACAGGCAGATTACGCGATCCTTCTATCCACATGACTTAGGCCTGTCTCTGCTTCTTAATCGTTAAATGTGATTAAAGCAAACAAACGCAGCATTATTAGATTAGTCCGAAGGACATGGAGTCTTTGTTGCTCATTGTCTTTTCCCTTTTAATGAAATGCCGCTTGAAATTAACATTGCTTTGACTAATTTGGTTTAAGATTACGAAATACCAGACAGCTCTCATCTGGCTGCAGACAGTTTGAAATCCTTGTCAAGAGATGAAGATCAAATGCAAGTGAGTAAGGCAAACATTTCTGTTCCTCTGCAAAGTTCACAGGACTTGATTGAGTTAATAGTCCTGCACCATTATAGATGGTTTCACTTGAGACCAGGGAGAGATTCATTATGTATGTGACTGAAGAAATGGATTACGAGGAAAGGAACAAATGGAGAATTAAAACAACAACAAACCCTTGTTGTGGTGTTGTCAGGAAGTTGATGTGTGTTTGGATTAGAGGGTTCGTTTTTGCAAGAGTAGCGTATGTGAGTCAGTTAATGGCAGTGGGTGCTGCATTGTTGTTGAAAATAATCCCGTCAGCATAATCCTCCTTTGTAAGGTTCATTAATTGCTTTTAAAATCAGCTGATTCAGGCCCCCGCGTTTGAGCCGCGTTCAGCTTTTACTGCTCAGAGCCGCTGTCAATTCAAAGGCTAAAGGGTCAGGTAAAGGGTGTTTTCATTCAAATGTGCTCTGCCTTTTTATCCAGTTAACCCTAAACGGTGTGGCTGTGATGTATATACACCCTCTCTATTAATTTAGCAGCTAGCAATCCTGAGAGAGCAGCTTCAGACTGACATTGCTGCTTGTGCCGTTGAGTGAGGGCAAGGCTAAAGATTCATTCTCTTTTTTCCAGCAGTGAACCTTGAAACATGAATTAGAAATATAACAACAACATTCACAAATATGGGCTTGTATATTGTGCTGTTAAGTCCTATAGAGCTGGAATGTTCGCAGCAATGCTGTGGAAGTGGTTGCACGTGCGTCCATTTTTCTATTGGTGACAAACTATATATATTTGTTATTGCACACTTCCTTGTTAAAAGTGTTTAATATGACAGTTGTAAAGATGATTTTATAGCCATAGCCATATTTATACCATGTAGTATTCCTTACTTTAACACACCACAAGAAATGGATTAAGCCATCAAAAAATATTTAATGAATAATCCACCAAATTCTCCACCTAGCGGGAATTTGGAAGGAACTCATGAAACCTTCCATGTGCTAGAAACTCAGCTGTTTCTTGTGCAGCCGGGTGTTATTACTCTCCATTTTTATTTTCTTGAACGAAACTTTAGAAAATCCATTTAGGATGGCCTCTGCTGCTTTGGCAGCCAAAGATACAGCCGCTTAAAAACAGAGGTCACCTCCACGCTTGTTTAATAGCTACTCAGAGCACCTTGGTGAGTGTGTTTTTACCCTGACTGGTAATAAATACTTGTGCACCAGGCTGCCTTTATCTTTTCTCAGTGTTTTAAAGAGATACCTCTTTTTAAAGGAATATAACACCAAAATGTGATCAATCACTCCACTTCTGATGGCTTGACCACTCCCGACCACAGTCCTCCTCTTTTCTGTAAACACTGTTCCCATTTACAAAATGTGAGGGCAACGTGTGAAGAAGCATGATTGTGTTTGTTCCATCATTCACCTTTGTTGCTTTGGATTAGTTTGTGCAGACAGTAAACGACGTTGTATAAAATAATTGTTATTGATTTCTTAAGCTGTGCAGCACTCAATTCCTTATGTGATCAAAGTTAGTTATTACTACACATATACCAATTTATGTAGTTGCCCTGATGAGATCTGCTTTTTTTGTTACAATGACGCAGTACAGACAACTTCTCATTAATAGCTCTGTACCTATACACCCGGTTGGCAGTTTATTAGGAACACCTAGCTCAAACAGCCCTGCAATATAGTTTAAACTGTTTTAGTGTCTTTCTAGAGGCTGCAGTATGCTGAGATGTGCTATTAATTTATATTGCTTTACATAGACAGATGTAGGTCTGGGTCAATTTTCTCAAATATTTTAATTTGTATGAAGTGTTGGCACTGATTTATGTGAAAAAGTGAAAGTTGTTATTTTCAACTTTATAAAGTTCAAGTATGACATATAAATATATATATAAAAAGATATATATATATATATATATAAAATGAACCATGGTCATCGTGCTATTGATGAAAATGAAATTGTAACAGTTATTGTTTTATTGCCTTGACAATTCAGTTCAGTTCCTATTTGTCCACCCCCTTTTTTATCAAGCAAAAGCCAATTAACAAAAAGATTTCACCACATGGACCACATCCTCTCAAATAGTCAAGCTACTGAATCACTGAAAACCTCTCTAAAGCAGATAAAAACTGGACATTATAACCTTCATGATTGTAGGATTTATCGCCAGACCATTCAACTAGATCCTAATCGTGGGTGATTTATTGATATGAGCATTTCTGTGGTGTGTTGCTCCCAGCGCGACTTAATTTTGGTCTTTCAAGCATATCTGCCTCTTTCTACTGATTTTTTTTTTCCTTCCCTCCCCTTTTATTTATTTCTTTGGCTGGTGGCAGGAGGGAACTTGCCATGCATTTCATGTTGAACTCGGAGTATGTTGCTATGGTGGTTGCTAGGGATTTAGCCTAGAGTGACGTGGAAAGTCAAAATATTAAAGGTGTCCTTCTGTTTCAGAGGCAATAGAAGCTGTGAGGAATGAGCAATCGCCTCAGAGAGAGGCTTTTTTGTGCCCTTTCTTTATCAGGCCTGTCTTTTGAAATATCAAAATTGATTTTCAAAACACAAGAAAGGATTATGTAGAAGCTACACCAAAAGGGGAAAACATTGCCTCTGAATATACGTGTCGTTCATTAATTTTCTCATTATGCTGTTTACAAAACGTCCTCCTCATAAATAACAAAATAAAAACCACCATCTTTCCTATCTGCTAAAAAGACAGCAGAGGCTAAGACCTAATAAAGGGACCAGGTTTTCTTCTTTCAGCTACCTCATAAAACATTGTTTGGCGAAATCCAGTGTTGGTTGGTTTTAAATTGAAATTATGTATGTACAGTCTAAAATAATGGAAACATCCAACAATAGGTAAAAACAAGGCCAAACAGTCAAAGTAGAAAACATTTAGTTTTTCACCCTTCAGTGCAGCATTCATGCCAAAAACATGTCTATGTTAAATTACCAATACAAGCTGCAGGATCCTTTGTGTTCCCTCATTGTACTTGCACCAAAAACACAACTAAAGGCATCCTGCTAATAGTTCCCTGATCCCTGAAGACTAGAAAGAGGGAGACTCCAATGACAACAATTTACCTGTTTTAAAATTGCCAGAAGAGATAAAGCCTTCATGTGTGTCCATAAGACCATCAGAAGGTGTGAACACCTCTGGGAAATTCACAGTCTTCTGCAGGAACTGTGTTCACTGCTTTTTAGCTTTTCCGCCATTCATTCTTGCCTTGCCATGAGATGGAAAACTGCACCACAGCATCTGTCTGTTTTGACTTGGTATGTATTAGGTAAAAGTATATAGTATATATCGTATTCCAGCACATAAAGAGAAATAAAAATAAGTCCAAACTCACTCAGGTATAGTATTTGTTTAACCTGGCCAATGAACATCCAAATGGAAGAGAGTCTTAGCACTCTCCAAAACTGTTTATTTTTAGTAATTATCAAACTTGTCACCTGAACCAAACCCTGAGGAGACGTGCATTTTTGGAAAGCTGTAAAACTGTAAAATAAGGAGTGTTAGCTTAATTGCTGCATTAGAACACCTGTCTTTAATTCAAAGCTTCAAACCTACAGGAGTCGGCTTGTTATGACTTCAAAATTTCTAATTCAAGTTGTTTCTCTGCAGTAATCCCTCTCATTATCCTTTAAATTCAAAAAGAAAAAAACAACAACTCTTCATCTTGGCTAAGCACCAATGGTGGAAGTGGTTTACTTTCCATAATATCTTTGAGCAGATGTTTGCATTGTGTTAAGTGCTTCTTTTCCCCGTGTGTGACTGTTTGATATGAAGGCTTATTAAGCCCTCGGCAATCAATAGCAGCTTAAATGATAACGTCCAGTGCCTGTCTCAAGAGCTGAGGGCCTAGAGAGAGGAAGACCTGCCCTGTTCTCCCTTCCACGTCTTCTAGCACAGCCTTTCCCTGGCTTGCAGTCCACAGCTGTAGAAGCCATCACACAACCTCAGGCAGGCTAGTTAGCCCTGAGAAAAGAGCCTGAACCCCCGATCAATAACTTTAGTCTTGTCTGCCTAATTGCTCATTGGTCAGCATTGGCGCCAGACTATATGTAAGTGCACGTTTCCCCTGAGTGACCGACTCCAGCTCTATTTCCACCACTTCCCACCTAGTATTGGGCTCACAGTCTCCCCTCTCTCTTCTCTGTTTTCTCCTGTCCTCGCCTCTGTTCACCCAGGTTCTGAATAGAGAAATCCTGACCTGATCGGCTTCTCCTCAGTTATCCCAGCGGGACGAGATTTGTCCGGAGATTCGGGGATGTGCTGCTCTCGCACCAGGCCCGTGACTCCGAGGCTTCTCAGGTAAATATCCAGGCTTAATGACGAACAGGAAGATTAGCCGGCTACTCCCGCTCGCAATTTCAAGCGCCAGGAAATTAGCCAGTCTCGTTTGGGGTTTTCTGAACGGCTTATTATATGAGCTAATGCAGACGCACTTTATGAGCATGGAGCCGAGCATGGTGAGGGAAGTATTGATTGTGCTCATTGTGAATTATGTGAATAGATAAAAGTGTGAGCGTGCATATATATTAGGCAATTATGTGCTCAGGTGCTAATGTAAAAATTCTGCTGAATAAATATGAAATATACCTCTATCAGCATCCAACTTGTGTCCCTTCAACACTAGTCATTTGAGATGATAATTGGGATAGCATGTTTGCTTTTTTCTGATGAGACAAGATATTGCGATAGCTCCGCTCTGCCTGGATTTAAATGTGTATTGATCAGCGTGCAGGCTCAGGAGCTCAAATCAAACCAGCGGTACAGCCCCCGCACACTTGCATATACTTCTGCCTTTGTTTTTCACGTTATGTTTTTAAGAAATCCAACAATCCGCGGACATAAGGCGTCAGTTGCTATGTCACTTAGCATAACACTCTCATTTGTATTTGTTCTCGCCCTCTTTTTCCACTAGTAGTGTGCTAATGTCATGATTTAAATGAAGTATTGATCAGTTTAGGAGGGGAGAATAGAGAGAGAGGGAGCGATTGTGAGGGAAAGAAAGCAAGACCAGGGTTATCTGTGTAGATCGCACACAGAAAGCCAGTGCTAACGGATGAGACACGTTTAAAGCGATTCCATGAAATGGATTGCAGCATAATTTGTATTTTTTTAATTCAGGAATAACCACCAGCCTCCTTTGTTTGACTTGGTCTGAGAAGCTGAGGTGGACATGGAGATGACAAAAGGGCAGGAATGGAAAGGAAATGTTTTTTTTTTTTTTTTTTTTCAATTCTTGTTTTTTCTTGATTTCATGGAAGTATTTGCCGACCCATTTGCCGATGGTCAGGTGGTTTATCCTGGGTCCTGGGTTGGTCTCCATCTTGTCTGCTGTGATTCCCTCTGCGGCGACGACGCCGCAGCAGCATCAGGTATGCTAGACTAAAGCCTCTGTCCAACTGAACCACGGGCTAGGTCTGTTTGTCTTCCTCTTGCTGTCCTCCCTTACTTTCTGCTCCCTCCTCTACCTCCCTCTCTCACAGTCTTAGGCTCTCTCTCGCTCTCTCTCTCTCTCCCCCTCTCCCTCCATCCCGTCCCCTCCGTTCATTTAGCAGCAAGGTTGTATTAATTAGTAGCCTGTATATTATTGTTGACCGCTTACTTGGCAGGCGACCGTTGGTTGCAGATTATCAGTAACGTGTTCTGTCTGCACTATCTTGAGATTACCAGCATTTATTGTGAAACAGAAAAAAATTACTGAATATTATTGTTTTTATAATGAATAACGTTTTTTTCCTGAGTGCCTCCTGTTTGTACTTTTCTTGATTGTACTTATCTTTGCTATCTATCAGTGTGATTTTTCTTAATATATATGATTCAAATACTACATTGTTAAATGTCCTAGTCTGCAGACAGTCACTGGATTTTCTTTTTGAATAACGCCTGCATGCTAGCCATCAATAAGAATAGTGTTTATTTGTATATATTTGTATTGTGAAGACATTTTTGTGCAAATTTTAAATTCAGTTTCAGGAGAATCCAGCCTTATCTTTAGCTTCTAGTACCATAATTAGCAGATGAAGGCAGATATTAGGCCTGCCCTTGACGGGACAGTGCTACGCTGGCTTTATCTTTGAGAATCGCCTCAGGAGGATGGGAAACCATGGTCTATGTTATCCTCAGCCACAGAGTGTGCAGGTTGGCTGCACAGAGAGGATATAGGCTCTATCTAGTGTTTTTATTTTTTATTTTTCACCTCCTCTGGCTGCCCTGCCTTCTTTTGTGGTTCAATAGCAGGATATCCATGGGCTTTCAGTAGCTGCCTGAACTGCAACAGAGCTGCCTGGATCTCTGGAGGAATAGTCACATGCAGAATTACCAAAAAACAGCTTCAAAGAGAGACCAGCAGGCCCAGGAGCTCCAGACTCAGGTATAGTGCTTACACTAACAGGCCCAGGTTTTTTCCAGCAGGCCCCAGGTTCAGACCATCATGATTCCAGTACCCATCCATTTCAATTCATCTTGAACAAAAGCTAATTTAAAGTATTTTCATCCCAGTTCTGCTCTATTGCTTAAATGTGTTTAGCTTCTGCTGTCTGACCTGGAGTGTTGCAGTTTGGTGAATAACATTCTGAAGAATGAGGTCCAAAACCTTCAGATCACTTCTCAGATGGAATTAACCACCGTTTATATACAAGGACTTACGGATGATCTCAAATGTAAACACTATTGTTTCAAATAATGATGCATTGTACATTGCATCTGGTAGGATATATGTCCACACACACGTCAACAGCTAAACATGACCAACACTCACCTAGTCCCATTGAAAAGCTATTGGAAATCTGATGATCGACTGCTGGGTTTTTGCAATATACTGAAGGAAAAGAATGTTGTTGCCTCCTTCTCGAGAGAAACAGCACTGACCAATCTGAATCGCCGCTTGTGTTGATTGCTGGTGTATGTGTCACTTGTTGCTAAGCCTCTGGGAAGACTCTGTTTGTGATGTTCAGTCAGAGCCCTAGGTGTCCTCTCAGTCGCACTCTCTCGGTATTGTTGGCTTGAACGTTCACATCGCTGCAGTATCCACTCTCTGCGTGTTTCTCTTGTGTCCGCACTGATCTCACTATCGTCACTCGCTCAGTCACCCATTTAAACACTCCTCCAGCCACCGACTGTCAAACCAGTGTCAACTTAATTTCCTTCCTGAATTGAAGACAATCCATGCCATTTTCTGGCCACTAGAGGCACTGTGGAGCCACATTTCAATTGATAGTTTCACGCATTTTTGTCATTTTCGTTAATAGTGGTCTGACGGTGCAGCCACCCTCTCTCTCTCTCTTCTCTCGCCCTTGTCTCTCCCCCACCTCGCTGTCCTGTTTTTTGGACAATTGTTGTGCTCATGGTGTCCTCCTGGTGTAATTCAAATGTGTTGTTTTAGGATTTGTATTCATTTGTTGGGCGTCAAGGATACATTCAACTATGGATTTTGGTTAAAACGAAAAAAAAAAAAACATTCATTTGTTGGTTTATGGTGAAAAACTTTCTTTCCTCTGTCTTTGAATTCTTGATAGGTTATTTTTTACATGTGTTGCAGCACTTAGCACCCATTAGTAAGGATAAGGGGCACCAAATATTTCAGTAGTCACAGCACCACTGATTATATGCATGTGTAGTCTGTGTTCACCATAATCACACATGGGGCTTTTGTATTGTATTTAAAGTCTATAGGAGAGGTCTGTCATTCTGCTGACCTTTTTGTTCTGTTGGAAATAGGATTTTTTCAAAATTGTAGTAGTTTCTGAAAATTTTAGCTCATGGTCTGCTTTGAATTTGTTAAAGGCTTGATTATTTATAATGTTTTTTCAGGGCCAGTTAATTGAATGACCACTAGAAGCTGACCAACTGCCTCCTTACTACATGTCTGTATCAGTTATGTCATGATAGGTTTATAGTAATATTTTTCAGCTCAATCCACTTGATGACCATTTGACGTCCATCAAAATTTGATTGCCAGGTTACACTGCACTTTGACTAGGCTCAACTGTTCACTGTACAGAGAGAGTACTGTCTGTAGTAGGAACAAGCATTACCGGTATAATTGTCATCATATTCCATTATATTATTCAATTACATTCCTAAATAACTGCAACACTTTTGAAACACTCTGAGAGACATGCAGCGGACAGTACGCATGTCAATGTCAAAGACGTGTACTTAAGTTTTGAATATATATGTTATTTAAATTATAACAAGCTGTGGCCAAATGTCATCTCTATCTTTTGCCTCTCTGTTAGTTTTCCTCAGCTGCAGTTAATGGACAACGGGTTCAGATGGAGGCGGTGAATGGAGGATTAATGGAATGTGAGCAGTGGTGAAGAGTACAGGTCAGCCTTGCTTGAACAATGCACCATACGTACTGACCAGCACACCTCCACACGCATGCCCAAGGAACATGCACATACATAGGAGGACTATGTGAAACAAGTACGGTTGGAGTTAGCATTTTTTTGTGAACATAGTGAACATATGGTCCAGGATGGCATTTTAAGTGCATGTTCACTTTTATGGAGACAACTGCCTATTTGAAAAGAATCACTGTATCCTTATGTGGCTCTGGAGGGTGCTGAGCAAATTGAATCAATCAAAAGCCTTCACTGTGTCTGGAAACCACCATGCCTGCCACCTCCTAAGAACAAGACTTTTAGGACTAAATTATTCTTAATGGAATATTTGATTGAGAAGAACGGGAAGCGTGAACCGGACGGATTCTGCCCTTTTTATTTCACCATCTCTACAGTCTAGCTATGCTGCACAATGGGTGCCAATGTCAGAGGAGTTCAATGCAAATTTGCAAAAGTCACCACTTTAGCACCAAATAATAATGCTATCATTTAACAATGCAAACAAAAGCTAAATTATAGAGAAATGTTTTACTTTTTGCATCCATCGCATGACCTTGTAGAGGCGTCTGGAGTCCAGGTGGTACAATAGAACTTCACTTTTATAATTTTTTTTTCCTGCTAATAACAAAATGTTTGAACAGCTGCGTGGCTAAATACTTAACATCTGATTATTGTTCTACCTTTCCGTGATTATTTTTTTTTAGTCTCATTTGATGATAACTTATGCGTCCACTGACAACACCCGTCTTTCGGAGATGACCATTGTTTGTGAAAGTAATTGTCTTTGGAATCTTTGGAAAGTTACTACATCCAACCAAGAAATAATCTGGCAACTAATTCTCCATCGACCATGTCCGTGTCTGTTAGCATGAAACAGTTGTACTGAAATACTCTTCACAGGTTTGTCCAAAAAAAACTTTCAAGAAATGCTGATTTGTTTCTGTATTCATTTTATTTCAACCAATTCATAGACCAGTGAAGTATCATTTCTATAGATCTTGTGGTTTAGAAATCTAACCTAGAAAATACATTGGGAAAGAAGCACACAGAAACAGAATTATTGTAGGCAAACCTTGACACCTTTACTTCACAAAGTTATTACTGCTGCAGTCTGTCTACAAGGAGTATATACAATCTTGTCTTACGTTACTGCCCTTGGTGTAATGCGTAGTTTCTCCCACAGACGTATATTATAGTAACATTAAATTCATTCTTATTCACTGGAGGTGCAGGAAATTGTGAAAGAAAAGTTAATTTTGCGTGTGTGCTGGAGCTGGCAGAGGGCAGTACATTTGCAGGCACAGAGTTTTTTTTTTAATTCCTGAGTGTGTACCTGTGTGTGGTGTGTTGGGGTGCACATATGGGTTTGTGGGATCCGTCTCCTCTGTCTGTGTGTCACCTTTGTTGACTTTGTTTCTCTTTTCTGCAGTGCTGTGCTCTCCGCTTTAATGACGCATATATCCTATCTCCAGTCGCTGCCTAATCCCAGCAGCACTGGCTCAGGAACAGATTACTGCTTCCAGACACCAGAGGGGAGAAGACCAGGGTGGGGGTAGGAGGGTGGAAAGAGACGCCTCAGCTATGCAGTATAGTGAATGATCGAAGAAGCCAGCATATGCATTTAAACACACACACATATATATGTTTACAGCAGAAATCACTTCCTGCTTTGGACTTGTTTCAACACATGGTTCATTTGTGTATTCAACTTTGACACTGACTTTTTTTTTTATTCAAAATGAATTTGCCATGTGAACAATCACACCAGTGCAGTGCAGCGTACATGCGTTACACATTTGCACACCAAATGCCTGTATGGATTATATGAAATCTAAAGGAAATGGCACGAAACAGAAGTTTTCTGCTGATTGTTATTCTTTTCTGTCTGTACTCCAGACTGAAGATCTTGTGAAGTAATCATATTCTCTAGCGGCTATTAAGCACCTGTGGCTTTAGGTGTAAATAACTGGGAGTGGTGTCTGTCCTGCGGCTGCTGTCATCATGCCTGCTACCTCCCAAGAACATGAGTTTTAGGACCAAATGATTGCTAATAAAACATTTGATTGAGCAGAGGAGAGTGTGAGAACCATAAACAGGCTGCATTCTGCCCTTTAATTTCACCATCCCCAGAGAATTGGTTTTGCTGTGCTGCAGAGTAGGTCCCACACACGAGCAGTTTAGTTGTCTGCCCAAGGACTGAAATTTAATTTAGCCTCTGTGTGTGTGTGTGTTTGCATCATCTGTCATTCCGACTGTCTTTGTCTGTGACTCTGTCCATCTGCATGAATCGCTTCAGATTATCTGGTTATGGGAAAAACTAGCTTTGCATGAATTGCATAACTACTACATCTGTGCTGTAGTGTCTGTGCCTACATGCTGTTTTTTGTGCTTTCGTATTCTCCAGTGACTTAATAGCGTTACAATGCCCCGCTGTTAGAGTAGTATTTTACTCAGTCTAGTCGTACTTAGATGTTTATTTGCTCTGTATGCTGCTATCTCTCTGTTTTCTCTCTATTTCTTTTTTCCTTTCTGTGTGTTATCACTGTGTTAACCTGTAATACCCCCAGTCACTATTGGCATCTTCAGTTTTGTAATCTAAAAACTTTTTAGCTGTAGTTTTGTGCTCAGCGTGTGCTGATTGCATGTTTAGAGCAGGATTATTTTCACAAAGGTTGCGATGGGTTTTCAGTGTGGCCAGTTTCTAACAGCTCTGTGTGTGTGTGTGTGTGCGCGTGTGTGTGTTTATGGCGCAGGTTCCTGATGAAAGCCTAGAGCAGAGGCATATATCAGAGCTCCAGCACTAATAAAAGGCCAGCAAGCTGTGCTCCTCTCCTTCTGGGAACAGCACCGCTTTTTACTGCTTCTCTGACAGCAAGATAAAGTGCCCTTCCAATTAGAAAAATATTTGGCCACATACCTACCAACAGCGATCCTGGGTTTTTATTTTTCATGCCATTTGATCAGGAATCCTTGCTGTTTTTACAGTGTGCTTTCTTATCATCATGTCGTGGGTATGCACATGTTAATGTGCATCCCACCACTGCGCCATAATGCTGTGAAGTGAAGAGATGGTGGATTTATTTTGGTGTCTATATATATATATTGCTTCTTGTTTCACACCGGCAGGGCTGCGTTACATTTATGTGTTGTTTTGAGATTGGGAGTGAGCCAGTATATGTTTTAGCATTTTGCATGAAGGGATCCATGCTGCTGTGTATGTTTGGGGTTGCTACCATTCTTGTTGCCCTTGTCATCTCTCTGTGGCTCACGCACATATATACTTAACAGCTGGTGCTTGTCCCCTTCTCTGTTTAAGAATACTGTAGATATTTTTTTTTTCTTTCTTTTTTCCAGAGAGTGCATTAAAATTAAATTCTCTCTTGTTGTTGTGAAAAGAGGCACACGTAAAAAATAATTGGCTGTAGGAGAGAACAAAGGATTGGCTCCTCTCTCCTCCCTGCACGCCCCAGCCAAGCATTAATACCAAGCCTGCTGCATTGTTCTGCTGTCTGCAGCCATCCCCCTAGCCAGACACTCAGCTCTGGAGAAGTCACTTTTAATGTCTGATAATCAAGGTGAATTTTCAAAAAGCTGCCATTTTCAAATGATGGTGTATATATTATGTGTAGATGGGAGTTTAGGAGCAGGAGCTCCACTGGGTGAGAGAGAGAGAGGGAGAGAGAGACGACCTCAATCATGTGAAGTGAAAGAGAGACACCCAACGGCCACACGAGGAACTACAAGCTGATTTCAGCTCTAATTAGAATTCTGTGAGGGAAGGAGAGCAGCTGGAACATCAGTGTCATTTCTGAAATAATTAGATTTTTTTTTTTTTTTTTTAAATATACATGATTTTTAGGTTTTCATTGTAACCAGTACCTCGCTGCTCTTTTTTATTTAAGCCCAGTGCAGCCTCTGTATGTGTCTCCTGTGTCTGTGGACGTGTCAGGGGAATATATTGCTAGAATCCAGACACTGCCTGCTGTTGCTCCTTGCTGAAGGGAGCTCTGGTGCTGTGTTATTGGGGAATCAGGCAGCCAGCAGCAGAGCAGTGGAGCTGCATTTCCCAGCTACAGGGCACAGACTCATCTTCCTCTCGCTCCTCCCCTCTCCCCACCTCCCCCACCACTAGGTATGATTATTTCTCCTCCGCTCCACCGCACCATTATATTCCAGGTCCGCAGTTACCCCTCCCTGCTGTCATTTTTCATGGCATGTTTTTGCCTGTGTGCAGCACTGCACAATTGCAGTGTGGCTGTGCAATATGTTAAGGAGGTGAGCATATGCAGCGTGCAGAATGTAATAAGTATATATTTATTTTCTTTGCTGGTGATTTACTGTTTTTTCCGGTGCTTGAGAAAAAAAAAAGGCCAGCTCTTGCCATGTATCTTAACAAACATGACTGCTGCGTATGCACTCGCCTCCAAGGCTTTTTACTCACCAGGGAAACCAAATTATACATCTGAAGCAGACTGGTTGTTTTTCGTGCTGTGATTGTTAAAAACCTGCTAGGTATTTGGAGGTACTAGCCTTGCTAACACCAGTCGGACAAAGCTTTGGTTGTGTGTGTGGCTTATGTACTTAAATCAAAGCAGGGCAGCTGGCATTGTTTGGACTTTAACCATCGTTCACATCACTTAGAGGCAGGTAACGGCACCCTCTGTTTCTACCACCATACTGCCCCCCTCCCCCCAAGTGGTCCTGTGAATACAGCACACACTTGATCGGAATCTCCAAAATTCAAACCCACATACCCAACGTACACGCACTCGGCTGAAATTGACATCATACAAGGGGAAGTAGAGCTAACCCTGTGAAACAGTAGGATTTAAATGGATCGTGTGCTGGGAGCAGCACGGTGCACACGTCTCCCTCTGTGAAGCTGTCACAGTGGGAGACTTCCAGATTTGCAGAACAGACAATAAAAAAAATAATCATTCTTAAAGATACACTACCCGATTCTGTTATGGTGTCCACCAGCACCACATAAATCCCAGAATTCCCTCTTGGCTCAGTGGTGATGAGTTTTAAAACATCAGCAGTAACGGGGAAGAGGAAACCGGAACAGGCAAATTGGAAGTGATATGGTCATCTGCAAGAACTTTAACCAAATCAGGCAGCTGACTGCAGAGATGACGTAAAAATATGATCCGGTGTGGATGAGTGTCATTGATTGTTTCAAGCTGCCTTGCTGTATAAGACCAAGATAATGCTCAGCTTGGAAATGAAATGAAAAGCAATTTATTTGATGTTAGACGTGCGTTCTCTTTCAGTCATTGTGTCACGCTTGCCTTTATGTGTTTACGTGTTGTTTTGAAGAGTCTTCTATATACCGGGTGCCAGCATACAAAGTCTGTCTGACATTCTCATTTTAAAATATTTACTGGGGTGGATTTGTTTATATTTAGTCGTATAGTGCAGCCTGTGAAGAATACGTGTCCTCCGGCTGTGGGCTGCAGTGCGCTTCATAACATACAGTATCGTCTATCAAGAGCAACTTTGAGTGTGCTGGCAGTCCCATATTGTGTTGTCACATCCGTCAGTGTACAGGCGGGCCACACAAAGACTCTGAATTCCATCTTTTTCTGTCGATTCATGCAAATAAATAACATTGAATACATCTCAGAGCTCACTGTGCTTGTTCATACTCCTGCATATGCACCTGATGCGGTGCCTTGATGTAACATTGTTTATAGATGACTTGGTTTTGCCTTCAGTATGATTGCATAATAACCAGGCATTCAAATGTGAGAGTGCTTCATTTGTTCCCGGCAGTAGTCGTGGTTGCATTATTTTTCCCTGGCTGGTTGGAGGGCATACTTTCAAAGTGTTGATCTCAGCTGTGGTGCAGAATAAAGACAGAGGAGGAGGAGAGGGCCGCGGGCGCTCTGATGAAAGGATGTGTGGGGAATCTGCAGTGAGGAGAGAGGGAGAGAGAGAGAGAGAGAGAGAGAGAGAGGGAGCGTTTTGCCAGTCCAGTGTGGCAGAGCAGGTCTGGCCAGGTGCCAGTCTGGGCAGTGTGTGGCTAACGCTGACTGCAGCACGGCAAGAGAGAGAACCTGGGAGATGAGTGTGTCGGCGGGGGGTGTCTGAGGCTCACTGGCAGCAGACGTTTAGTCTGCATTTGCATGTGAAGTGGCCAGGTTGCGATGCAGCAGGGAAGGATGAGGGGAGGTTTCCTGCGCTGTGTTATGTCACCAGCTCTGCTGCTGATCAGAGGCTGCGTGAACACAAGCGGTGATGTTTCAAGTTGCACTTGAACTTGTATCCCGCTCTCACTGACAAGGAGTCGATGGAACATTTGGCACAGCTCATTTAATCAGGCCTTTGTTGTTTCGTTTAATCATGCTCTTGATTGTTGCTGTTAATTGCTTCTCTATTGTTTCTTTATGTTCTGCTTGAGGAAATACATCCTGTGGGTCCTAAATGCTATCTTTCTGCTTTGTATGCATTTACATATTGTTTGCCTTTCTACATTATATCTCTCTCTCTCCCTCTCCCTCTCTCTCGCTCTCTGTTCTCCTCTTTGTATACTTAAAATATTCTGCACACCCCTCAGCAGTTCCGCATGGCAGACAGCCCTAATATAATCTGTGTGTCTGAATTCTAATTTATACCGTCAGGATAAAATAAATAGTCTGCAGTTAATTATGGGGAGCCAGCTTCTGGCTTTGCCCTGGTGATTTATGAAGTGCACGTACGCATTCTGCATCACATTTTTCTTAATTTATTTTTAAGCTGTCTTTCAATTAATTTTACTGCAAACGTCTTAATGATGGCAGAGGGCTGCGTTAATGAGGCTGGTGAGCTGAGATGAACAGGCAGCCACCCCAGTGAGACGCTTTGAGGACGGGGTCACGCAGAGGGTCTTGACGCAGCCATAGCGCTTCGGTCCCTGTCATGTCTTTACACTACCCCCAGGTCTTTGGAGTGTGTCACATATACATCGAAGGAAATGGTCCCCCTGAGAAGAGGTAACATTGTCTTTGTTTCATGACATGCTGCGGTGCTTTCTGTTCTCTATTTGAATTCTCCAAACAACGCAGAAGAACATGAGTTAGTCGGTGATCGGTATCTTTACACCCACCGTCAATTTTACTGAAGTTAGATCACTCAAACTGAGAATGTGTCACTTGATTCTTGAGCTGTGTCCATTTCGCTGAGTGATTTTGACACTGTGTGATTGTCCAATTCACACATCGTGTAGGCGACTCAAAAAAGCAGCCCATGCATGAATATAAGTTGTATTCAGAGTTGAGCTGATTGAGCCGTTTTGCTCTTCTAACTGCTGACTTCACTGTTAAGTATAGAAAAAACAGTCCAGCTTCAGTGGATTTCAACTGTTGCTCTCTGTTGGTTTTGTTCACAACCTGCCTGTTCACATGGTCTTTGTCCTCGTGTGTCTTGACTTGTGGCTCCCCAGACGAGGCAGAGAAAACC
Source organism: Pseudorhombus dupliciocellatus (assembly GCA_016785235.1). Taxonomy (NCBI): domain Eukaryota; kingdom Metazoa; phylum Chordata; class Actinopteri; order Pleuronectiformes; family Paralichthyidae; genus Pseudorhombus; species Pseudorhombus dupliciocellatus. The sequence goes on along the minus strand of JAFBJW010009053.1, from coordinate 7,397,792 downwards.
ACAGTCTGTGCCTCACAGACAGGAAAATGCCTCATATGATTAGAAGCGTTTTATACATCGTTTCACCCTCTCTCAAATTAGGCTAGTGTCTCTTCTGTACTTGCGATGCACTATCGTTTTCTTCCAATTAGCATGGAGCGTGGCCGTCTCAGCACCAGGGAGGGCCTGGTGTGCGGTAGGCAGGAAGGTGATGTAGCCACGGTGGTCAGCTACCAGACAGCTCACATCAGCCTACCCCATTAGGGACATCCGCGCACAGCTGTCTGCATCAGGATGCTCTCATTTACTGCTTCCACATCCAGCCATTTATCTCCCTCTCCCCTGCTCTTCCTCTCACTCGCTCCTCTCTTTCTCTCTTTTTAATTTTCCTCTCAAAAACAGATCCCACATTAAGCAGCCGAGCATGGCCCGCTGCAGTGCCTCTCCTGAAAGAGCGAAGGAATGATTTAATTTCACCTCCTCACTGTCTCTGTGGCCTCCTCTCCCTGCTCATACACAGATCATTACACACAGAGGCCTCATTTTCATGTCCCTGTGAGGGCACATGCAGGGCTTTAACTAGTCAGCCACGCCATGGTCATTGCTGACGATCAATACCTGTGGTCAGGACGGATCACGCAGTGCTTCCTAAATAGGCCCTGCAGGTCTGACTATAAAACACCTCAGAGGCCGTGCACGGTACCCCATAAATCCCAATTTTTATTTTTATTTTTTTCCTTCCATTCGTATAGTGGAGTGAAGGGTAGCAGGCATGTGTTAGATGGGTGACCTGGGATCATGGTGATTAAGAAATCAAAATTATATTTTGGAGACAATATTGCTAAATGTTGAGGGCAAAAGTTGACCCATAATGAATCTGGTGTAGCTGAAGAACGAGACGGACATATGTTGTTTTGATCTTTTCAGACAGACTGTGAGTTAGAAAGTTTATCAACTAGTTTTCTGTTGGATCAAATCTAAGGAATCTAAGGCGAAGAGTGAAGAGACGGCATAGGACCAATACTAAGTGACGTGACAAAATGTGTATGCAAGTGCATGAGTATATGCGAGGCGCAGCATCCAAAGTAGACCGTATGTAATCCGCAAAGACATCAGGGCCTGCAGAGATGGTTTAATTTTAACAGTAGGCTACTCACAACTGAGAACTGCTAATGAGATTTTACTCAGTTGGAACCTAAATTAAACGGAGATAAGCTCAGAGGAATTGTCAGCTCAAGTTTTTCTATATGGATAGTTCCCTGTTTGGTTTGTGGATTGCAGGATTGGAGGAGGTGATATATGGGCCAGATGAGAGTTAGCCTTGGGGCTGGTAGACAGAGACAGAAAAATGGATGTGTTTCTCATCTTGCTTTGCCTCCAAGGCTCTCAGCTGGCCTGATCCCTACATTAACCAAACAGATAGCCAACAACTTTAATTACCTTTGCATCCAGTCGCTTTCCCAATCCACCGCTCCCCACTTGGCCTGTGCAAATGAAAGAAAGTGAGGGATAGAAGCAAGAGAAGCATAATTACTTATTTTACTGGAGTGCGGCAGAATGCCTTTTGCCAAATGACTCTAATTCCAAATGGTTAACAAGATTTTTCTTTTTAATAGAGCCGAATCCTTGTGACAGCAAATTGCTTTCCTATTTGGGACCTTAATGGCTTTTCATACTTTGCACTTCCAATAAGCAGTAAACTCGGAAATTAATATTGCACACTGTGTTATGATGCAAATGGGAGCGAGATAGGAGAGCCGTACCTTCATGCAGAAACCTCTGATTAGATCCATAATTGCTCTGCTGGGATGATTTTTCTCTTTTGTTTGAGCTTATTTATTTATTTGTATATTTTCCGTCCATGCGTGCCACTCCAGTTTCATTATCAGCGGCACATCCGCATTGCTGTATGTTGCATTTCACTTTTGAATGACTTTTAATCATTTGTAATAGAAAATGAACATTCACCGGTTTTAAATATAATAATAGAAGGTGATTTGTAGCCCAACCGTGCTGCCACCGAGCTCGGCCTACAGCTTCAAATGATGTGATTCAGTAGAAAATAATAGCAATAATTATCTTCACATTTTTAGACCATCCTCACATTGACTTTGTCTTCTCATTAAGACAATTACACAGACACAGAGACATCTTTCTTTAGCTCTGGAGTCAGTTGACTGGTTCAGTCAGAACGGTTTGAACCCATCGTACGAGCAGGTACAATCTAAAAAGATATATTTGTGCAGGTGGATTTGTAATTAACTTTTGATCCGAGTCATTTTATTCCTAATTCCACCTCACACATTCTCATATATTAATCCTTGCCTTTGTATAAGGTATTGTATTCTTAATAAGGGGATCACAGCACATAGGCACAGAGCTGATCTGTCAGCAGCTCACAGATCAGAACATGTGCTTGTTTTTAGAACTCTCACTGACTAAATGAACAGCACCCATGGTTAACTGAGTCTTTCTTATGTTGCCCCACTGTGCCTCCATCATACTCAAGACAATCATTCTATACTTTTTTTTTTTTTTTTAAAGATGCATCATTTTTATAACTTTAAGTGTTTTCTTTTTTATACAGTTTCTGACATGGTTATATTCAGCTTTGTCTCCAACACCGTCTCGCTGATGTAACTCTGTTGGAGGTCTCCTTCCTTCTTTTAGTGCAGATAGTAGTAGTAAATATTTTACATGGTCCCCTCTTCCGCTGTCATCGGGAGGAGAGGTGTGGCTGGTGGAGGATGTCCAGGGTTTGGCTGTGGCGGTGGCACCAGCCTGACCTGCAGACAGAACAGCAGATACATTCAGCTGGATGGGCCCGCGATTGCTGCAAGCAATTGAGGTTAAGTGTCCTTTGGTGAACAGGGCCTGAGCAGAGCAGCGGTTCAGCCAGATATTGGTCACATGGCCACACACACACAGTCTTTGGCTGTATCACCATGGCAACCCTTCATTTTTTTTTCTCAACTCGCATTTCCCATTTCAGCTGTCATTCTGGTAATTGGCTCTGACTTTTTCCTCCATATGGAGGAAAAAAAAAGTCATGATGATCATAATAAGACAATATTTATGAACCCAACAGTGACAGGCAAGTGTGGGAGAGAAAAAAAAAACACGAAGCTTTCATTAGGCTTGAATATTAATGTAGCAGCAGAGCTTTTTAGGGACTAATAAAGCTTGTTCTGCTTGTTTTTACAGGTCTCTGCTCATTGTGTGCACGAGGCACACTGTAGAGCGAGTCTGAGTTTTGATTTGGTTTTAATTGGGTCACCCTATCCGCTCCTCTCTCCTCTCATACAGCCTTTCTGTTCAGCTCAGCTTAATTAGCCCCTCAAGATTGTGACACCACCAGGAACACATTATATGTGCTCTGCCTCCATTTCCATTGATGATCTGTTTTTAGAAGTATTGATAAGACAAGCGGTGTAATTACATTTGCTGTGCTGCTGTAGTCATTAACAGCCCATGTGGCCGGTGTTTGGCTGTAACGGCAGCAGTGGGAGAAAAGAATAAAATGTCTTAACGAAAGAAAAGATGCGTCTTGAAGGTGAAAGGTAGCGAGGCCTAATGACTGTTGCACCATCTGCTCTTCATTACCAAGGTCACCCGCACCAGGAACAGGTGAGAACCGCTAAGTGGTCCATTGCCTTTAAAATGACCATGAAGCCTTTCCATCAGTGATGCACTCATTCACACCTTCAACTCAGTGACATGCCTCACAGGTTCAAAATCTTCATTTAGCCTTATTTAAACTTCTTTTTTATGCTCGGACACTGTGGATGAAATGTGTGCAGTCATGCTGTATTTACATGACAGCTGCATGTTGATACTACAGTAGGTGATAGAAGGAATTTCCCAACACGGTCATGGTTGCCTGAGTGGTACTTACAGTGAGAGACATGTCAAATCTATCCTATTCATTTCCTCTGTGACATTTCTTTTCTTGTGAACTAGCAGTGAGGGATATTCAACTTTATTTCTCTAATTTATTGGGTTCCTCTGAACCTCATTAGATTTTCAAAATGCAACGCTAAGTTATCGTGCAGGGGTTTATAACAAAAACAAATCTCCCCCCACAGAGCAGAGTTAATATTTGGAATAAGGACATAAAAACAATTCATTCCTGCTTCAGAGAGCAAAAGCAAGAAAGCAAAACACATTGTTGGCTTTCCCTATGCGCTGTGGGGGGAATGTCAGTGGAATTAATTGATTTGCCCATATTTATCAGAAGAGAGAAAGCGCCTAATCCCAGCTTGCATTATTAAAGATAATACCACAGTGGTTTCTGCGAGACCACCACACTGAATCAAAGTCTGACATGGACTGATTATGTATGGATATATTATTCAGAGCATTGCATGGGCCTCGGAACAGTGCAGCTCCTTTTTCCTAACCTCCCGGCTCACCACGACGTCATGCATACACACCCATGCACACAACCTCCACTCATCGACCCCTGGAGGGCACCTGTGTTTTCAAAGTAAAGACCACTTAGAGAATAGCCCCAGGCATGTGAATACTGAAGTGCCCTGTGTTACACATTAGAAGCCTCTGTACAAGCCAGAAACATAAACACTCTCAATAGCCCTTGTCTCCTCCCAAGGATAGCCCGCATACCTCACAACAGAGGGAAAACCGCTTACACTGGCCAGAATATGGAACAGATACTCTGCTGGGACTGGACCACATTAAAGGCCACTCACCAAGATGTGCAGCTCATCAGACAGGAGCCTGGCCAAGAACTGGGGTATACAAAGAAAGGCTGACAATTCGATTAGGTTTTTAGAACATCTTTTTTCTGGCATCTGACAAAGAAAGCATATAGATTTCAAGGGCATACACCTGTGAGCTTTACAGGTTAGTGATTTTTTTTTTTTTCTTCCACTTTTCAAATCTCTGAGACTCCACTCGGGCTCATAACAGGGAAAGACTTGCGACTCGATCTGTGGTGCACCAGAGGGTTTTATGCGTGAATAGAGAGTTGTGTATGAGGCAAACAGCCTAACCCCCCCCCCTTCAGATACAGGGTTAATGATAAAGAGTTTCACTCACTCTCTCCCACTCATTTAATCCGAGTAGATGTGGTTTGATCAGCAGCCAGGAACAGGAGAACAAGCAGCCCTCAGCGTCAGCCCAACAGTCTGTCGTAATGAACACTTTAATATTAGAGGAAAAACAATCTTATTAACAAGGAGAAGAAGACAAGAGTTTTCGGGGGGGGAAAGCAAGGGAGCTGTAATCTAAATTTTTAATGGCTGCTCATGCATGATGACTTTGTCTGTGTGTTTTGTCTGTTTGGAAAGGGAAACGAGTCGGCGCTGTCACACTTAATTCAAGCTACCCTTTTGTGCCAGAGCAGTGGGTAAATAGCTGGGGGGAGACATTTGAATGTCTTAATAGACGTAACTGCTCCATCTCTAAATGTGGTGAAATGGCGGCGTGAGGAATGGCATCATTAAGGTAATGTGTTCAAGAGGCCAATGAGTTGTGCTCTAACCTCTGCTGCTCGCGCTGATATTCGGTAAGTGCACAATCTAAGGTCACCTTAATCAGAAAGAGGCGGCACTTACAAACACTTGCGTGCACACACAGAGCCTCAATTACATGGTGAAATTGCTCTCAAATGACTCGTACAGGATGTCTTGCTGCTCTGTTTATGTATTCTTGGGACGAGTCCGTGTTCCTTTTATGTGATTGCAGTTGTACAGTGTTTGTAAAATTTGCTTGTACAGTCGCTGCGGACCGCAGAAAGGCTGCTGTTGTATATGATGGGCTTTTACCACTAGGCAGTAAACCCCATCTGCAATGGGAAACGGATGCCTTCGGCTACCACTCCCAGGTCAAATGTCTCTACAGTGGATGTGGGATCTTCTCAGCTCTGACTCCATTTGACAGATAGAAATCTGGGTGAACGTGTTAATTTATTCTATATTTTGCGGTCTAGACTCTAACTCTGTGGCGTTAATTGAACGTCTGGGCTCTGGTGTTTTGTGCCCTGCAAGACAGTTAAGTGTCTGACACTTAACTGTGTGTGATGTCAAATATGACTCAGTCGGGTGGGCAGAAAGGCAAATTACGCAACTTGCTTCCTTGGAATGGGACCCGGATGCTCTTTTTAGCACTTAAGAACCTGCGTCGACCAGCTAATTTTGGGCTAGAAGAGATAGCAGCACAATGCTGAGTTAGGTCTAATGTATGTTTAAAGTGACTTCACTAAGAGGGAAGAGGTTTCAAGAGTTTTCCAGTGCAGCTAAGTTTTTTTTCTAAAGAGGCAACGAGAGAAAACAGCCATCCTTTTCCTCACACATAAGCTCTTTAAAGTGTCTTCTCGCTGAGTTTGGGGGCAATCCGTTATCCGTTCCTGTGTTGGTCGCCGCTCCGATGTGTGTTTGGTTTGGGCTGGAGAGATTTTAGTGATGAATTTCACCCATCACATTCACCACTGGAATTGACCAATGTGTTTTGTGAAAGCATAGCCTGTGGTGTTTTTCTTTAATAAGTCCAGAGGTGAGGCAAAGCAAGCAGGCCATCAGTCATCCTGTCAGAGTCTCACCCTCTGATTAGCTCAGTGGTACTGGTGGAGATATTTAACCTGCCACACCCACGTCACAGACCAGTATTTTCTTTTCTCCATTTATTCTAACCAGCAAAAAAATATATTCTGTAATATTGTCAGTTTAAATAATTGAATACCTAATATATGACAAGCTGTCTTTGAAGTATTTTTTTTGGATGAGACTGCTAGACTTATTGAAAGTTCATAGAACTTTGTGTGTGTGTTTACAATATGTGTACATATACACTTCTTTATGTTTAGGGATGCTCGTCAAATTATTCATTTTATGAAGTCTATTAAAAAATAATAATAGTGCTTCCAACTTATACAAATCACAGGCATCAGTGCTCTGATACCATCTGATACATGATGTAGGGAGATTTGATTTGGTTATTGTTTTGATGCTGGGAGGGTTGGACCACGCAAATTATGGACATGTCTGCAAATGACATCACCATGTTGTATTCAGCTGATCCAGAATGCTGTGGTCAGGTGTAGAAAATTACCTATGAGAAAAAAGAAAAGCCCAGCATTTACAGTAACTCAGATTCAATTCCCAGTATTGGCTCCCACAATGTGATTCTTGTCCTTAAATCATTGAACCGTTTAGGTCCAAAATGCCCATCAGATCTCCTGACCCTCTGTGAACCTTGCAGACTTCTCAGTTCAGCTGGCAGTTCCCAGAGTTAAAAACTAAACGTGATGGAGCTGAGAACAGGTTGACTACTGTCACATCCAAACTCAAGGCCTAGATGTTGAAAAATAGAATTTAAGTAATTTTCTTTTCGGCCGTTTCGGCCATTTGCTTTTAGCTTCCTTTTCTTGTTTTAAGTCAACGTGCTCCTGTTTCCACACAGGTTAGATGAGACTGAACAAGGCTATGAAAGCAGCACTGAAGGCCCGCAGCTGTCTCCCGTTCCCGGGCCTCTCTTGCCCTTTGATAGGGACACTTGTGTGGTCCCGCGCAGCCCATGCAGGGCCAACCTGAACAGTGGCACTCTCGCCTTTGGGCCTCAGTTACAGACCTCAGAATGGATCTTTATTTACAACACAGAACTCGGAAACAGCTGGTCAATCCATTTAGCCTAAGGCCACTGATTTGTTCGCATTTACTACAACAGCCAAAGAAAAGCCAGGGTATTTTTTCCTCTCTCCTTGCTATTGATCCGGCGCTTAGAAAATCTGCCCTGCTGTCTAAACACTATTGATCCCACCCTCTCAACGACAGGCTTTCGCACCAGTGTATAAAGGGACTGGATGAATTGAAATTTCATTTCCGACAACTTGTTCCTGTTATTTTTACCCTTCTTTCAATAGTATGGAACATGCGCTGGCGGACAGCCACTCAGAGAGTCGATCAGTGTGAGGCTCAGAGGGGAGCGGGTGGATGCAGGTGAGACTGTTTGTATTACACTAAGCAGGACTTAACACCAGGGACAGGTCATGCTCTGTTACTCAGATCCCAGCGGTTTCTAATGGTTTTTAGAGCATGTCTGTGGCCACAAGAGAACTTTGACATTTATAGTTTTGGACTGATAATAGATAGATGCCGGGATTGGAGTAATACATGTGTTAACCACACCGGGGGTTTTCACATGTTTTATCCCATTGACATCAAGTCTTGGAGACTTGATGTTTACTCATAGTTTAACAACTTGCTTTATTCAGTTACAATGAAGACTTTATTACATGTTCTTCCCCTTCGGTTAACTCTGCATTATTGTTGGATAGCAACTGCAAACTGGAGCCGTTCAAAAAAAAGAAAAACTTTCTTTGCCCTCTCACAATTCACACTCACTGTACTTCAGTATTGACTGATCAAACCTGCAAGAGAAGCTGAAAGCTGCTGAGCAAATGTCTGGTCTCAGATGTCAGAGTTTCCTCAAAGCCCTGGACCGTACCAGCAAGAAAGCTTTTAGAGCAAATTCTCTGCTTGCAGCTGTATAACAACATAATAATAATGTAAAATAAACACGTTTAACAAAACACATTGATTTGACACACAGTTCATGGCATCTCAAACAAGTTTCAAGTTTTTGCAAATGTCTGTAATTTTCGTGACCGTGGTTGCACAAACTGGAGGCAATGGATGCCTGAAGCATGCACAAGGAAATCTATCTCAAAACAAATGTTGTTTTCTGTGGAAAAAGGTCAGTAGTAATAGTAGTAGTAGTTGTAGTGTTGGTATGGTCATTTTTCTCGGAGATAGAAAGATGCGGACCTCTGTCCTTCTATGTCCATTATGTTTCCTTGATTGAAATGGTGACTCACCCGGTTCTGAACAGAGTAAAAGGTGATTCATAATGGAATAAAGACTGTTGAACATGGTGTTGAGAGAACCTATTTAGATCTTCAGGTGAGCCACTTCAAGACATGAACTCTAGAAAATGTCTGTTTTCCTCTGACATCAGAAGAGGCCAACTGGACAATCTCTGGACGTACAATACTTTCATAACAATTTGAAACCCTCTGGTGCGTTTAGGGAATGGTTGGCGTAGAATGTACAAATTCCAGTGCAGAGATCACACGGTATTGTTTACAGCACATCAACTTCTGTCCGTATCCCCTAAAAGCCCTGGAATGTTGTTGTCTTTTTCATAGTTACATGAAAAGTGCAGCCAACATGTCTTTTTCTGTGGCATCAGCCATAAGCTCACTGTTGTTTTAGTAAAACCAAACCACCTCTTCACACATCTGCTCTGTGCGTCTTCAACACGCTGCTTTCAGAGGATTCCTTAAACAAAAAAAGAAACGATTTCCAAGCCTTGTTCAAGAGGTCCACAGTGTCCCCTGCAGGGTAAACCAGCCGGTGACGACTTGTGCTGCACCTGGCTCCCCACCGTATCCACCACTTGCCATTACAACAAGACGGAGTGTTACATAAAGAGGAGGTCCTGTTTTAATTAACATCAATATTCATGTAATGGCCATAAAACCAGCCCACATTCCATTTCAAGCTCTTAATGTTAATGCATATTTTAATACATTATCATTGCCGCCATCATAATTCTCATTATGATAACTGTAATTATTAGATTTATGACAGAATTATGGTTTAGTTCCCTGAAGGCACATATTTTGCAGTGAATCCAATTTTTCCCTGGTGCATAGCGCTCCCAGTCTTTCCCTTCCAAAATACTGAGCAGACGCTGATAAAGATAAACACACAAACACCCCAGTGTGTCTGCTGCTGTGCCTGTAAAACACTCAATCTGAATTGCATATCCGCCTTGCCACCGAGCTTGTCATAAGCTGTATTAAGAAAAATGGTCACACAGTTTGACATAAATTGGAAAATGACATTTGGAAAATGGGCACTGCTGTGGAAATTAAAGATATTAAAATTATAAATCAGTGTCTGGAAGTGCTAAATCAGTGTCTGGAAGTGGGGGGGGGGGGGGGGGGTGGCTTGCCTTTTCTCTTTTTCCGTCTCCCTCTCTCTACGTTCATCTCTCGCTCCATTTCTCTCTTTTTCTGTCTCTCGCACACTTTGTCTTTTGTGCTCTCTCTAGAGGCACCATACAGTCGAAGCACAGAAGTCAGTGCTGTAAAAGTGGTTTTCAATGCATCCCCACGCGAGTCTGCCCCCTCAGGGACAATCCCACTCTCTCATCTGGCAGTAAAAGTGCAGGATATTGTGTGCATTTGTGTTTGTGCACGGCATGTTTGTCTTTGTGTGCCTGCTGCAGTGATATCGCGTCGTCTTGATGCTCGTTTCTGTTGCCGTTAACCTGCTAATGGATCATCTCCGAGGTGTGAGATGTAATATGCAAAAGTGACGTGTGTTGACACCTTTAAAAACAGACTGCTTCGATCCCCTGTACGCCTCACCTCTGAACCCTTTCTCCTGTCTGTGCAGAGGCAGAACGAAGAACAGATTAATGAGCCACAGGTTGAGATTGACAGGCCATTGACTGCAGGATAAGAAGCATGAGCTGCAAAGAAAGGTCAGTGGCCTTCCTATTGACCAAAGGCACACACTCCCATACATGCATGTGAATCTTTACAAAGTAAATAGTGAAGATTTTTCCAGTGCATACAAGTGCTTATGCATAGCTTTGGCTTCGGCTCATCCTTTCTCTTCATTGATCTGAAAGAAGAAAGTCAGTGACGGCTCACAATGCTGTGCCTCTGCAGGCCTACACCCGCTGACCACCTCCCTTTGAGGAAAAAGAATAAACATCAGGGGCCGCGCTTATCCAACATATGCTGCCTTTAAGATGTAGGTCAGAGGGTCTTTTCATTGGTGTTGCAAGGAGAAAACATTCAATCTCTGTATCCTTGAGTGATTGTCATATTCACACACACTCCTTCAGTACTGAGACAGAGGTGAAAAGTAGGTTGTGAAAGAGAGGAGGTCACCGCTTTAAGAGCAGTCGCCGTCTCAGACCTGCTTCTTCCTCCAGCACACGCGTGTTCAATGTCACATATTTATTGTTAAGGCTTGTGAAGGCAGCTTCATTCTTTGAAACACAAGTGCTCCTGCTGATGTTTCATCAGGCTCTTGGACGCTATCAATATATTGAAATTGGACAAATCTGCATGAGCCTAATCTCAGCAGACAGTCCCACACAAACCAACTCTGCTATTACATCACTGCCCAAACAACGGTCCTGCACTTAAATATTTCAGCACTTTATTTACTTCCATTTAGAATTTCACTTGCACTGTGTCCTCTTATTGAACTATTAAAGGGGATATTCTTGAGGAGGTCAGGGAACAAGAAGAGGCACTTTGTTTTGTTAAAGTTTTGGATGCGTCTCGCGGTAGTCAAGAGGAGGAAGAACGTGGAAGGGGTCAGTGTCCCTGGCCGAGCCACTCGAGAAGACAAGAAACAACCTTGTCAAACCTCGCAAGATGGTTACAAATGAATTGTTGAAAACCCACTTCATTTGTGTTGCAGTAATGAACCACGCTTTCCCCATGATGCTCTGCTCTGCTCAGTGGAAATAAAATGTTCAGCCCGTGTCTTTGTGTGTTTCACTGAGCTATTGCGATGTGCAAAAAGTAATGAGGAGATTTAAGGAGCGGCGGCTGAAGGACAAGATGCAGCCCTCAGGTTCCTCCATGTATGACCTACGCAGTGGCACATTCAGAAGCATACGCGTGCCGCGGTTGCTTTCATTCTCTGCGGGAGAGATCTAGTCAAAAAGAATTTCGGTTCAATAAAACCTTCACCTTCTGGGAGTAGGATGGGCAATAAGACCAGGCAGACCTTTGAGAAACGCGGCCTGTCTGAGTAACAGGCTTAAATCCACCTCAGCAGCTGATCTTTAAACATCCATTCAGGGAGATTTGAGGAATTTCAAAATTTTGACGATGACCTACCACGTTGCTGTTCGTAACTTTTAGGTTGTGTGAGGACGGCTGGAGACCAAGAAGCGCGTGGCCTTATTTGTGCCTATTAATGAAATGTGAACTTCCTCTATAGTTACGATGGAGCCCTGGCTGAGAAGGAGCGCTGCACATACTTGCAGTCAAAACCAAGGAAAAGGACTTGAGCCCTGTGTTAAACTGTAATGGCTACTCTTTGACCAGGAGTGGGTGAGGAGGTCCAGATAGCCGTGTGTGAGGTGTGTAACTGGAGGCAAGTATTGAGCGCCGAGATGATGTGTTTTTACAGCGCAGTCTTGCTGTGCTTTGGGATGGCAATAAACCACGGCCTTCAAAGCACAGCCAAGCGCCACTTACTGCTGAGTGCTTCTCTGGTGGTTTGACGAGAATACTCTCAAAACAAAGTGCAGACAGGTTGATTAATAGAAGGGTCTGCAGAGGTGCGTGCCGCAGTATATTTTCGCACCCGGCGAAGACTTGTTCATTTCATTCGCGCGGACTTTTATGGGCTGATCCTGTCACTGAGCGGCTTCGTCACTTCATAAAAAGGGTGGCCCTGTGTGAGTGTCTCTTAGTAAAAACTTATCAGAGCTGTTGCAGGCGTGTTGTTTTAAGGTCATGGGGGCACACTGTGACTCGAGAGAGCAACAAAGTTCACAGACCATATTTGTCCTTGTACCTGAATCTGGGGCGAGGGGACCCGGCTGTGACTCTATAAATCTGAAACCCTATACTCCAAACATGTGTGCGCAAGCTGAATGAATGCAAATGAGATTCATAAAAAATACTCGGTTTTACCCTCTGACTGACCAAAGGCTACACTCCTACTCACTGCTATTGATGATTACTGCACTGTAATGACTCACACGCTGACTCTGCTCTTCTGTGTACTGTTTTCTAGCCCAGCTCCGGTGACGAGCCGACTGAGATGAACACAACCTGAGGATGGATCTGGGATTTCTGCGGGCGCTGCGGGAGTAAAAAGGCACCGTTCCATCCTGCCTCGCAGGCAGAGAGGCTTAGGTTGGTTGAATTAGAGAAGCAGTCTTGTGTCTGCAGCAAGAGACAATCCTTAGCAGAGGGGCATGGTAATAGACCGGGTAAGACTGTAGCCGTTTTCAGATACAAACCCCTGAGGATGTCCGAATCACTGGGTACAGACCTTCTCCAGAGTTTAATCTGATTCTCAGCTCAGATGCATTCTCAACAAAACAGAAATCTCCGGAGTGCTCGGATGACATCTGGTGCAAGACGGAGAAGAAGGATGTAACTCGTTCGTTCCATCAACACCAGTGTCAGCTCATATCACTAAAACCTCCTGATACTGCTTACCCAGTATCCGCTCTGATACAGCTTTGTCACGCAAAACCATTTAGCATAGTTAGATTTTAGTTTTACTCCATTTTGTCTCACTCGTTCATGATGAATCCTTTGGAGGATCTCCAGCTGCAATGTCCATATCAGATATTAGCTGAACCTCTTGAGAATGTCCATATCTACCTCTCACTCCATCCCTCCTGGAGACTGTCAGGAGATCTTCCAGAGTTATGCACAGGATTTAAAGCAGCTTGAGACGAAATGATATGGTGGGACCTTCACTCTGGATTAGATGGCCTAGTGTATTGACATCAGTGATGAGTTGGCTTCAGGGGAGGGGAGGGTGTTGCAGTCAGGGAGAGGTTGGGGGGCTCGGTCAGCTTCTCATCATCGTGAGGTCACCCCCTCATTTCCCTCTGATCACAGGGTTGTAATTAACTTCAGCAGCACATCAGACTACAATCAGCAGAACCACAGAGGAAATTAGATTTTTTTTTTTTTTTGGTGGCATTCAAAAGTGTGGTGTTAAAATTGCATATTAGCCTTGTGTTTTTAATTAACATTTTGTGCTTAGGAAGCATGTTAACAGTATCCCTTAATGAGCTTTGTGGAAAACGAGCCACACATGAGGACAAAGGGCAGCCTCCCACCATGTTGGCCGCTGTTCTCTATTCTAATACAATGAGATTAGTAATCATTGTTTAATTCTCCACTCAGTTTCATCTCAACATAGTTCTGTAGAACAGGACATTAGCTTTGATAGAATGAGAATTTATTTATTAGGATGCCAGCGAGATCTGATTACGACTTAGAGAATTGAATGTGCCTGTTTGTTGTTATTGGACTCTTGGTCCATTTGATTAACAATATTGTACTCATCCTTTCTTTGACCTTTTTTTTTTCTTAAAAAATATATTTCTAACTTCCACCTCACCCTCCCATTCCAAACTTTTACAGAGAACCTGTGGTGGCCTTCAGCTGTCATGCAAAGTCCAAAGATGGTTAGTTTGTCCCATTTAGACGAATGTAAAACACATGGCAGCCTCTATAGAGAGGACCTGCGCCCCATGTTAATATAAACTATTTCATCATCATCCAAATCTTGCACACTGAACCTTCAAAGCTGATTCAGATGTATTAGAATCATTTGTCATGCTCCTATAGAAGCCCTCATTGCCTCACTTACTTTATTTTTCTTGCTCATCTATGTTGTAGAGCTTCCATAACACATGTAATTTTAGTCCCGGTTATAAGATTTCTTTTGTCGAAGTGATGTTTCCAAGGTTACTGATGAACCCGCAAGCACCAGGTCCAACAGCATCAGCTCTCTATAATGATCATTTCCATCATGGAATTCAAACAAGTGAAGTCAAGCAATGAGTTCGACCTGGGTCACACTGCTGCCCCCGGGTGTCTCAATTAAATGACTCTTTCTGTGTCCAGCATTTGCAGTGAGAAGATTCAGCTTGTCATCAGATGTCGCCTTTTCTGCGGAACTTCATATTGTTTCCTTTTAAGCTCTTGAAAGTTTGTTTCCCTGCTAACGACTTTCTGAAATTTCGGAGCTCCTGTCAATGGCTGCCAGCGCCTTGCTGGTTTATTTATTCCCTCCCGCAGCCGACTGGTCAGTTATTTGTTTTCCACAGTGTCCTTGTGTGTTATAAATGGGACAGGCCTGTCACTTCAATGCTGAGAGGATGTTTTGAGTTCCTTGAGATATTTTTATTTATTTAATTTCGGTAAGACTAGGCTGGTGAATAATGCATCTCAACCCCGCTACATGTACTGTTTTTATCATTAGCATGCAACCCAAGTTATCTGCAGAATACTTATGAGTACGGGGGAAATGTTTGTGATGTTATTTATTTATGTTGCTCCTTTCAATTATTCATTTGTTTATTTATTCATGGAAGAACTAACTGAAATTGGAAAATTCATTTTTGCTGAAGGGCACTTGGCCCCACTCTATCCCCTCCCTACACAAAAGGGAAAGGAGGGGGTGGCACATCAGGCTTGTTAGTGATTGCTTTATGTGGTGTTCCCTTAGATTTACCAGCGGATGTCATTTTCATCCGAGCAGACAGGTCAGCAGACAGAAGCAGAGCGACAGGGAAGAGAGACAAGTGAGTGGAAGCTGAGAGGTGGAAAAAGCATCATAAATACAAGGAGGTGACACTAATTCTGTACGTTTCTTCCCTAAGTTACAATTTAGTTTGCTCTGAGGGCTGAGTTAAGGCAACTTGCAGCGGTATGTGGGGAAATCACAATCTCCTGAACACCCAGAAATAACTCCACAAGTTGGAATGGAAGCCTCAGACAGTGAAAGAACATAATAGGCTGTGGTTGCCTTCGGTTGTATCCATACCTTCACGCTCTCCTGGCCTCCTCCTGTTATTGTGTGCTCACTGTGTTTTCTTTAATTATATGGAGTGGGATTTTGTTCAATTTCACACTCGCACAAACCTGCAGCAATTATTCTCGATAAGTGATAACAATTCACTGAACATTAAATAAGTGTGTTTGTGTGTGTGTGGACGAGCGTGCCTGTTTGTCTCTGTGGCACAGACCTGAGCCCTGTGTCCCAACCTGCTCATAGAACCCAATTAGAATTAAACCTGAAAGGAATAACGGATCTGTTTGTCTGACTGCATCTGTAAATCGCTTCACTAACAATCCATTCATCTGGACACTGTTGCCTTCTTCTGTTTGTGTGTGGATCCAACAGTGTGTGACAGTGATGTAACCTCCCCTGAAGCTGGACGCGGGGACCGGGATAAAGAATTTCCGGTCACAAACTGAGAACAGCTCCTGCAGGGAAGGTATGTCCTACAGGTGTCATTGCACATACGTGACCATCTTCACAGACTTGTACATCTGCCCTCTGTTTGATCCATCCATTGACAACTGAGTGAACGAAACACAATATCAGAGAACTTTTATTTTATCAAGAGAAGTGTAAAAAATGTGTCTGGGCTCCCAGCCTGATTGATTTCCCCCTCAGTCAAATTAGAGTGTGTAGGTTTTTATATTAAATGGAGGAGTTGATAGTCAATGATTCCTCTGTTTAGTCTTTTATTTTGTGTTGTGCTTTAATTTCAGAGTACATTGAAATGTCGCAATTTGTAACTTTTATTCACAGCTAGAAGAATGGAGTCGTTCTAATAGTGAATTAATAGTCAAGCTCGACTCTGGCGTTCTCTTGTTTCCAAACTAAAGTTCCCATTCAGTGATTCCCACCAGATCACACTCTGTGTATTTTAGAGTCGTGTCAACATGTTGAACATAAGCATCTTTCATTTACAGCCATATTTCCAACAGCATACACATACTATCACGTTATCATTTGTTATGTGTATATAGTGAAGCTGATCGCAAAACAATTCAGTTTTCACTCATCTGGCAGACACGGAGAAACATTATTATTCAAGTGTTTCCGGCCCCCAGGTGAATGTGGGTCTGATATTCACCTGTATACGTCTGTTTGTGGTCCTCACTAACTTCTGCAGGAAATGTGTGGCTCTGTAGCTGCTCAATGCTACACCGTGTTCGCCAGCTAATGATTATAAGTCTGCAGTCTGGCCAGGACCATGTGCCCTCTCAGTCTAATGAATCCTGTTAAAGATGCAGTAGGAGTGGGCCTCGTGAGGGTGGTCAGGCGTGTCACGCTCTCTTCTTCAAGGTGTCAACAAACAGTGCACAGCCACGGAATGACAATTTGTATCATTTAATTAGAGCACGCCTCTCCTGGCACAGTTCATTTATTTTAATCTTGTTTATGCACCTTGATTGTTTCACAATATAGCTTTTTTTTAATTAGCTCAGATTGATTAAATTGCATTGATTCTCTATCCTTATTAAAATAAACCCCCCAGTGCTCTCCATCCTTATTTTTTCATAATTAATGATACAGTGCGGCGCCTTGGGGGAGGCACCAGTGACAGTGCTGCACATTTTGTAATTAAAGCAGTGGTCCGAATTATTTATTGTGTTCGCTGCCAAACAGTCGCACGTTGACAGTCTGACAGTTTTTGGAGTTTTTTTTTGCTTTGTGTGCTGATAAATGCAAATACATGAGAGTGAGGCTGCTGACTCAAAGCAACAGAGGATGTGAGATTAACCAGAGCTCATGCGTTGTGTTTCGATCAAACCTACTGACGCACACCCACCATTCATCCAGCGCTGACCTTGACCACTGGGCCCACTGCTGCATGTGAGCATGTTAGGGGACCTCCACGCATGCGTGACTACGAGTGCCTGCTATCGCACAATCTCATTCCAATCCTGGAGCTTTTTTAATTTTGATTGATGACTCCATTTATCTTTAGAATAACAATCTCACAATATCCAGCCCCCCCCCCCCCCTCTCACAATATCCCGCCCCCCCCCCCCCCCACCCTCCACATGGTTGACAGCCACATCCTAGCCCCTGATTCCGCTCCCCATCACACTCCTACTATGAAAATGATATTACAAACAAAATCAGATTTGAAATTTTGTGTTTGACAAGTAACTTGATGAAAGGGTTTCGTAGCTGGACTTGATCCATGGAAATTTTATGCTAATAGCGTCGCTAGCCAAGCAATCTAGTTGGAAATTAATCAGGGGGCTGGATGGATAGAAGGAGAGGAGAGGAAGGTATGTTGCACCATAAACACCCTTCCCCCTCCTCACCTTCATTCCCTCTCTCCAGCTCTGAATCTCATCAGAAATAGCCATGGGGTGTTGTCTGCGTGATGGGGTAGGGAGAGAAATAGGGAGTTAGAAAATTACACTGCAGCTTAGTGCTGATTGATGCAGTAATGTATGCAGCCATGCAGCGAGCTGCCATATTATGGATTAGACCTCTCCCCTTCTCAAGCAGTCCCCTTCTGCATTAGAGAGGACACACACATTTAGCAACCGACACACACACACACCTCTTTAGCCCTGTCTGTTCTCCCGTTATTCTTATATTTGTCCTGCTCAGTCTTTGGTGGTGTTTTATCTGCATGTATCATTTTCCTCCTTTTTTGTGTGTGTGTTTTCACTCTGGGCCTCACTGCATTTGTTCTTTCCCTGCCCTCCCTCTTTCCCTCCCGCCACACATACATTCTGTCTCTCTGTGTTTATTCTTCTTTTCCTCTAAACCCAGCGAGTCATCATTGCGCCGAGTCACTAATGAAGTCATTATGAGATCACAGTCATTTAAAACAACACAATTAGAACCAAGGCCTTAATGATGTTTGCAAGTTAAATGCACACTAATCGTCCTTCTCCCCAGTTCTCGGTCTCATTTCCTTTGCTTGCTCGCCGCTCAGGGTGTGTGAGGAGACTAAATGAATCACTGAATGTTTTGTGGACGTGGGTGTGTTTGTGGGCGCATATTTTTCAACCATGTTACAACTCTGTGTGATTTATTATTTCTACCCCGAGAGACATCTGTTACACAATTTCTTATTTTTATAATGCATCATCAGCCAGAGGAGAAAAAAAAAACAATATTATCCTGTCTGGGATATTGTGCTCTGGAGTCTAATAATCTAATGTACACTAGAGCTTGTGTCATTAAGGTGCCAGTGCAGCTGTAGGGAGATAGAAGGTACAAATATGTCTCTGAATCCCCACTGGCACGCACACACTATCCCAACACTTGCCCCGATGCATTCCAGAGCACAACACAAACACACACACACACACACACACACACACTCCCATATTTCCTGAGGTCTGGCCAGCAGGAGGCGCAATGGAGGAGGTGACAACGCATTAAGCTCTAGTCGTTCTACGACAGTTTTGCTGCGGAACATCCCGTGTTTTTGTTTCCAGTGCATCAATACCAGAGTTTGCCCATATTACTAAAGTTCACTTAATATCCTCACTCAACATATGGCAACACATTTTCATCCCAAGAGTTTTTTTTCATTTGTTCATTGTTTTAAATTGTGTGTCTGCAGTGTTGTAGAAGCATCATCAACATCCCCTCGCTTGTGGTGAATCCTGCAGGGATCTCTTCCCACGTGAGCTCATACAGACAGTCTCTAGAGTGCTCACTAGGCGGCTGACAAGAGAGACTACAATCTGACATACAGCCCCTCTAGATAATTACAGGCGATTTTTTTGTGTGTTGTTTAGAAGCACCTTTGGTGACAAACATCAGCTGCTCAGCTGTTTCTGCAGCAGCATGTACTGTATGCGTCCTGCAAGGATCTAGCCCTGCACAACTTCAGAAGCTCTGTCGCCGAAGGATCAGGTTGCTTTCAGGATGTCGGATGTCAGATGGACTCCAGGCATTACTGTAGATTATTGGGGCTATTGTGATTTTCACCATGATTGTCAACACTCTCGCATGCTCATTATGAATTCTTGGTGGTGCATTCTTATTGAGTCAGATAACAAACAGACACTCGGACAGACAGCTTGACTAAGTGCTTCTGATGATTCCCATTGATCGCAGTCATGGCTGCCAAACAAGCGGGAACATAGCAAGAAAATGCTTGACAGAAAAAAGGACACAGGCCATCATGCCTGGAAGTGTAGAATCTTGTAGAGGCAGGGCGATAAATTCATGAAGGACGTGTGGTGTTACAGAAAGGTTTAGACACATGGTTCAGTCAGGGAAAGGGAGGAATTGATGTTACCTCTGACAAATTCTGTCTGAAAACAGTCAAATGGGAATAGTTTGTCCAGGCAGAGGTGGTTAAGCTTGGGTTATGAATTAAGTCTTCACATGAAAAAAAACTATATGATTTTAGTGACTTTGAAGAGTTTTTCTCAAAATGGTGCCAGAAAACCAAAGCGTCCAGTGAGGAGTGGTTCTGCTGACATAAACGCCTTTTTGATGAGACAGGCCAGAGGAGAATGACCAGATGGCAAACTGACAGAAAACTTGTCATAATTTATATCAACTATTTTTAACTGTGGTGAGCAAAAAGGCATCTCAGAATGACATGGATGAGCTAAAGCAGAGGAAGTCTGTGTCAGGTTCTGAAGCCAAATAGGAAATCCGGAACTCCAGAGTTGGACAGTGGAACACTGGGCTGATGAATTTGGATTCCTACTGAGGCTACTGATGAGGGTCAGAATTTTAAGTCAACAGCATGAGTCTTTGTGTGCAGGGTGAGGCTGGTGGTGGTGGATTTTCCTGGCCTTCTCTGACACCTTCATACCACGCCACAGACTGAGGCTTGTTTCTGAGCTTGATTTCTCAACCCACTGTACACATGCCTGCATGTGGCAAGATGAAGGATAGATCATCGACTGATGGACCAAAAGGCGCATGTGTGTGTGAGAGAGAGATAGATAAATAATGGGTGTCTGTGCCCAGTGGAGAAGTAGAGTGAGGTGGCTAAAGGTCTGATGGAGAGCTCACCTTCATCAGTGACTGAAGTGTAAAGGTGCTGCTCCATACTCACTTACTTTCACACTAATTTTCCATTCGACCACGAGTCCAGTCAACAGACACAACAGCCCTCAGTGCTGCTCCTCCAGTCCCTGCCTATGGGGATCTCATGTCACCCTCTTATGCCCGACCTCTATTACCAACACGACTTCATCACAGACACATACATGTGTCTTCTTCTGTCACACACACCTCTCCTCCAGTGTTTTACCCACAGCGCACACAGTTAATCAGGACGTGTGTGAGTTATAACCTGTTTGTTTGTTTTTTTGCCGTACTGTGGTTATGATCATCAAAAGTACAGAAAGCCTGGTGTTTGTCCTCTTGATATCGGAACGCTGGACTACTCCATCTAAAAGCGACTCTGTGTAGACACTCTGTGATTAAAGGGATTGACAAGCTTGCTTGAAAATCGCTCACATCAAAAATGATCATGTGTAGTGATCACTGTATCTAGACAACCTGCAATTTCATTCAAGTCCTGCCCTCGGTGTTGTTTAATACAGAACATTGAATTAAAAAAAAAAAAAACTTCCCACAGTTTCATGGAATCAAATGAAAAAGTGAAATGATGATGATGGTTCTAAATGACGGACTGAACACTGCCCAAATCCTGTTGAGGTAGTCAGCAATGCTAGTGGGGATCTGCACAAGCACAAAAGCGACTTCCTGCTCATAGAATTTTCACTGTAGTGCTGCTCCAAGACTATTAGGCACCAAACCCCAGGACTGGGCGCTCTGTAATGATCATAAATGATATAGCACAGCTCTGATATAACAAAAGAACCTGGGACATAATTTTCCTCTGTACCCAAGGAAGGGGGTGAGTGCCCATCACCAGCCAGGCCCAAGGCATGGAAAGCCTATACCCACAGCAGTGACTAATTGTTTGTTATGTCAGTGCTTGTCGTGCCAGTTTGCCTTTAATGGAGTGTAGTGTGGTGATCCATCAGGCTGTCGAGCAAGCCCCATGTCAGTTGAAGTGGCTGTGTGTCAGTGGGGCCAGCGTGCCGTGCAGATGTGATTTACTGCCCTGCTTGTTGCGCTGTGTTGTGCCGCGCCTTTTAGCCATGCAACGCAGCCCGCTCCTCTCCTCTACTCTTCTCCCCTCTCCTCTCCCAGATTGATTACCGGCACAACTGGCTCATGACACCCGCCATCTTCTGGCAACCTTTTAGTGCTGTTTTATAGATGGTTAGCACACCTCATTTGGCTATTTATACATCTGTAAGTGGCCATGAAATATAGATTTGTCTTGATGGGTGTCAGCATTGGAGCTGTGGAAGGAGAGCCCAGTGACACCTCGTTATTTTAATGGTGTGAGATGAAGAGGCCACTTGGCAGGAGGCATTTTCAAACACGTCTAAATGATACTGTTTTTATTTTACTTTAATGTTTGCCCTCATATTTTACTCAAAGCAGGAAGCCTTGTTCCTTGCAATGGTGCTGTGTGCTGCTCTCAGGAGGAAGGACAGAAGTGAGAATGGAAGGGAACATCCTGCCCACACACACACACACACACACACACACACACACACACACACACACACACACACCAAACATCATATTCTATATGAATGTTAAGGTGGTTCAGCGAGATAGGAACTTTAACAGTAACATGATGTGCAACCTGTCATCCACACACACGCATGCACATATTTCACTCCATTCACAGCCAGGGTCTCACAGGTAATTAGGTGCTGGCACCAGCTCAGCACGAGGTGCTGGTTAATTGAATAGTTAACACATCAGAGGCAGGCCTGCGCAGATTGGAGGTGACACCTGTCAGGAAGCTGTTCTCTCCCGACCCAGGACATTTCCTGCTTTCCCTGATACATATGTCATCTTTGTGAAAATACCAAATTAGGGGCAGGCAGCTGAGTGAGTGCAGTGCACTTCTCTGCTCTGTCCTTCAGGAGGATTTGTAAAGCTGGGGGCACCTATCCTTACTTCACCCCAGGCCATTTCCATGGGTTTGTGACAGGAAAGTGACAGCAGTAGGTGTGTGTGTGTGTGTGTGTGTGTATGCTTCAGCAGGCTCTACCCCAGGCCCTGGAGCAGTGTGCCCAAGGCTTCCAGGAGTTGAGTATGCATTGTGCAGAGGTGTGTCAGCTAACTGTCCAGAGGTGCTCAGACTCAGCTCAGAGACGACTGTCTGGCAGGTACGCTGGCATTGGCCCCAAAATTAAATGTTTATCAAATTATATTATATAATATACAAAAAATTCAAAATGTGTGATGATACTGCCTCACTACCGCTGCCATCACATTACACCCGGCCCCATCCAAAATGATTCTTAATGATTCCCACCCCATGCCTCTGACTGACACATCCAGTGGCAGACAGATGTTGTAGCACTCTTTGTGTGCTGCGTCATCACCACCACTCCCCCCCCCCCCCCCCCCCCCCCCCCCCCCCCCCCCCCCCCCCCCCCCCCCCCCCCCCGTGTGCTGCGTCATCACCCCCCCCCCCCCCCCCCCCCCCGTCCCATTCCACACCATCCATCTGGACTGTGTGTGGGCCAGCTGCTCAATAGGCGGGTCACTCCAGGTCGGGGCCCATGTGTGAAATCAGATGTTTAAGTGGCCGGCTGAAGTGGGACTGGAGCATCTTAACCAGCACCTTGCCAAAGGTCTCATGTTCACTCAGCCACTGGGGCTGCTGTGAGTATGCTCGCCACCTGCCAATAGGTATTAGGGAGGATTTAGTAATTAAGTGATAGGCTGAGGACTAAATTGGGTGTTTGTGGGCTGGCGAGCCACCCCGAGGTCCCCGCAGCCATGCAGATAGGGGATTCTAATTGCCAGGAATATTGATCAACCTGGTGTCGGGGGTGGACAGGGAATTCACTAGCCATCGATTAGCTGTTACTGCACCTCACTTGTCAATGAAAGAGGGAGGTACACATTGGAAACGCTCTGGGCTTTTCCCACAGTATCCTTCGGCGAAAGGCACACGCACGCAGAGTCAGAGTCAGTGACGTAGCATGTTGTGATGAGAGTGCCATCGTAACGTCCCCATGCCTCCTTCTGTGTGTCGGTGAACAGACTTTGGCACTCCAGAGGCGAAACTGGGAACAGAGTCTTCACTTAGTTGTGTTTTTATGTTGTGATACTCAACATAGAACCACCGTCTCTGTCTCTCTGAGCTTCCATGTGTTTGTCCGAGTTGGAGGGAGAGATGGAACTGAGCCTGCTGATATTTAATTAGTTGCTTCACCTGGCAGTATATAGGCCCTGGTCAGCGTCCTACACACACACACACAAAACAGTCACAAAACAGAGTCGCAAAATAGATAACGTACGCTTTACAATTTGTGATGATGGAAGTCTGGACCCTGGATTTCTGAGCAGGTTGACGGAACTGCAGGGAGGTCACAGTCCCAACCATTCAACACTGAAGCTGAGCAGCAGCACATGACAACATGCACACTGTCATCCGAGTGATCAAGATCAGAGGATTTCGTTCTTTGTCTTTATTTCTCTATTTTTCTTCATCATCATCATCATCATCATCCTTATTTTTATTTGTATCCACCAGTATATTTCAGTGCACTGTCACCTCCACCACCTCAACACTGCGTGTTGTTTGTATCTGGAGCATCTTCCAATCAGTGACCGGGGCTGCTGTCTCGCTCAAGGACAGTTTGAACAAGGACGCAGCCTCGAGGCTCTCATGAGAAACAAACCCACGAGATAAGATTTGCTGTGGGACATCTTTGACAAGGTCACTCACTGTGCATATGTGTCATTGCCATTTGAATCATCACAACATCTCGTGTTTTGGCTGTTTCACTAGTTTTTCTTAGCCGTCCCATCGCTCCTACTTTATGCCGGGGCTGAATGAATTGCAGAAACAGACGTAGATGGCGGGCTTGCTGCACAGCAGTCTCTAACCTGAGTCATTTAGAGCCTATTACAAAACATCAATATATTGATTGAAGTAAGTGTCTCAGTGTACTGCTCTGTAAACACACAGCCGGTTCAGTTGTGCATGTTTTATCTGCTCGAATCTTATCAGGATTTAAATCTTTTCATCTTCAATCCGCATAATCAGGGCTGTGATGGCTGCTGAGCCAAAGGTTTGAATCAATTTGCTCCACCCTTCATGAAAAGTAATTTTAAAAATATTACTTTTATTTAATTACATTTCATTTTAATTTCTGAACAATTCCATCTGTTAACATTTGTAGATGTTAACAGTGGACTTCAGCAAAAATGCCACCGGTACTCTGATAATACATTTCCCTCAGTGACACGATGCCTCCTGTGGCCTGTGTCGGCTTCAAGACCAATTTGAAAAACACCACGTGAACCAAAACCAGGCCAGGCAGCAGCCGCAGTTCAGAGGGATCAGGAAACAGGGAGAGGGGGAAATTCAATTAGAAAACGACTCAAAGCCAGATCAACAGGCATCTCCTGAACTGTTAGAAAATATGAAACATTTATCCTATAGTCCGTCTCCATCAGGTTTGCTATTTTCACTGGACTCATCAATCTTGGATGATAGTTTGTTAATGTGAAAGTGCACAATGAGTAGAGAGTGAAAACGTTGAATTTGCTGCTGTGCTGTATTTGTGTTAGATTTTCAGGTTTTTATTGCTCCTGGTTTTAAACCACTGACACCATTCCAAGGTGTCACGAAACTTAAATGAACTGGTCCCACATTAACAGAAGACATTTCTGTACTGGAATGATTGTGTTGTAAAATGACTGCGTGTGTGTGTGAGAGACAGCCAGGTAGACACTGTGGCACATTCACTTGACACAAACGAGAAAAGCTGACGTTAACCTTTTGATGGTACTTTCCTGGCGAGGACGCGCTCAGGTCAGTGTTTATCTGAGAATATTTATGACATCCAGCTGCACCACGCTGTCAGACTTGCTCCCTGATTTGAGTCAATGATCCACTCTGAGTGCCTGAACTGTGATTTCCAAGGTCATTTTGTCATCTCTGAAGGGGCATTATTCAGCTGTGCTTGTCCTCTGATTGAAGCCTAGTTACAACCATTTATGCACCACTCAGAGTCCCCCTCCGGCCATGTTCACAAATTGAATTAGTTTCAGTCTGAATTTGTGTTTCGAAAACTAGTAATTATTTTTTAACCCCAGAGGAAGCCAAGAGAAATGAGTCAGATCTTCACAAGTCATGAAATTTGATGATATATGATTCTACACCAACCAAAGGGACACAAGCCTGAAGCACAGCAATTTACCAAGCATTCATCTGTTAGCAAATTAAATCACATTTGACATCCTTTAGAAAGTTAGATAAATCTGATGAAAAAGTTTCTCTCTCAATTACCATCTGAAATTAATCTCCTTAATCCCAATTTGATCTCTTTCATGCATATAAGGGTGTATCTTTCATCTGCCCACCTATGTGCTTTAAATCTCCACCAGAGGATGGAACGTGACTGTCGAACTTAGTCCGACGTGAAACTCCAACAGCCATGCAGCTCCACGAGATGTGAGCGCTGATTAGGGGAGATGAGGACAGGGGGCCTAACTGACACCCATCCATTATCTCCCCTCTCTACCCACTGGAGGAGTGTGAGGTGTGTGTGTGTGTGTGTGTGGCAGTGTTCCAGAGTGCCATCCAGAGGCAGGTGTGGTTCAGCTGTAGCCGAGCAGGAAAATCTCTGTTAATCTCTCATTTTTAATGACACTAATTTATGAATATTAAGGCCGGTGAGAGGGGGAAGAAAGAAAGATTTTCAGAGCAAGGTTGGAAACCACGAGTATAAAGTTGTAATTTTACGAGAATTAAATTTAGTTTAGTTTAAAGTTTAGTTAGTAATTATGATTTTAACATCAGAAGGAATAGATCTCTGGTGAGCACAGGTTCTCCAAATAAAGTAAGTCCATAAGATTTGTATTGAACTCCAACTCTTCTCATTATCGCTCAGATTTCTTCTTATATGAGAATGAGATGGTCGTAATGCTCTGCGTGTGTTGGTGATGGTGAAGGTGCAGTGGGTTTCCTGTAGAGAGGCTGTACAGTAATGAACGAGAGGACGGCCCTCAAAGCTCCAGTTTGTCTGCTTCTGGGAGATGAAATGAAGGTTGGAGTCTGACTCCTGCTGATACTGTTGGATCAGATCTTTTTGCTCATTCCTGTGGGGGTTGACTTCAGATGCTAGTCAGTGTCAGTGGCTCTTGATCTCCTCAACATAAACAAATCAAAAAAACTGACCGGTGTCCTTTAGTGAGGCAGAGAGAAGGACACACAAGACAAGATCCCAGAAGTCTTCCTCGGTGTTGAATAATGCAGTCATGGAAAAGAAGACAAAGCGCCTGTTTTCCCTCCATCATTCATTTAGCTGTTTTAGTGATTGGACAGTAGATTATTATTCGGCCTCCATCACACTCGCACTGTAAACTGCAGATTCAGAGCATTCACTGCGTGTCGCCCAAAACGGCTGCCAGCATCTGAGCAGCCAGGACCAACATTGATACTGATCAGGCTTATTTACACAGCGGCTCTTCGACCAGCCAGAGCCCCGCCAGCCCCAAGCACAGTAACGATGGGAGTGCTCTACAATAGGAAGGAATAAAAGGGGTCTCATCTCTCCTCTCAGCAGCGGTATTAGTTTTTAAGATAGCCGGAGCTGATAAGGGGGCACAGCGTTATGGCTCCTTCACAGAGCGCTCTGGTCATTAGCGTGGACCGCGCAGCCTCTCTCAAGTCGAGCCGTAACCTCTGGAAGTTACTCTGTTCGCTAATTGTACACTACAGGCTAGATCTGGCTCTGTTGTTATGGAATGGGGAGAGTTGGCGCTTTGGCCTTTCTGTGTGTTCCTAAAGCTGATTAGATAATGAGATCTTTTTCGTGAACTGAAGATATGCAGCAGCTGGATTTCTGCTTTTTATTTTAGCCGCAGACCTCACATGTGCTGGGTTTTGTTGGTTTTAAATGTACTTTGGTTCTTAGCTCTCCCCGTCTTTCTTGCTCCCTTGTCCACAGGGTCATTCCTTTTATTGACGCGCAATGCAATCATCCATGCGTGATTGCATTGCGCGTGTAATTCTGTGCGTGCGTGTGCACACGGGCTGCCAAGCGCACATCTCCGGCTCATCTCTGAGGCCTGGCGTCAGCCTCCTTAAGTGCTTTCAGTGTCACATGGTAGCAGCAGCACCGCAGCCTCTTAATTGGTTTAGGAAAAGCATCCCTGTCATTTTTGCGGTCAGTAAACTCGGCGCGAGAAAATGAAGTCCGAGACACTGCCACCTCCTCAACCCTCACACAGCCTGCCTAACAAAGACAATAATGATTATGTGCCGTGTATATTTGTGCGTTCGATGCCTGTTTTCTCCTTTTTGCTTTTAGAAATAATTGCTGTTGGTTGTGTGGCTGCACCAGGGGAAGGGCATTAATGATTCTCAGTGGCCGCGAGGAAACGCGGTGCTGCAGTGGGCGGGAGGAGAGCAACTCATTTTCTAGAATTAGATGTGTGTGTGTGTGTGTGTGTGTATAAATGTGCGCCTGAATGTGTTTGTGTTTGCTAATTTATTATCCGCCGTCTCCTCGCTTTGTCGTGCAGGACGTGTTGTATGCAGCCTATAATAATTACTCCAGCAGCGTGTCCAGAGATGTGCGTACCTCTGAATGACATTTATATGTGCGTGTGCACGCGCGCGGCTGTCCTTTTGCACGGATTAGCTGGTGAATGCAGCGAGAGGATGATCAGACTGGGAGCACACCGGGGTTGCTCTGCGATCACACAGGGATTATGGGGGATATGGAGCTGTAGTGCATTCCAGGGCTGCCTCCAGTTAGGCTCATCTCCGCCACGCTCCCCTCACACACACACACACACACACCACTTTAATTGCCTTTGCTTCTTTCATTACTTTTATTGCCTCTCCTCTGCATTGCGTGCTCCCTGGGCTTGTGGAAAGGTCATTGTGATGGTGGTGGTGTGCTCGCAGCCTCGCTCTCCCTCACTGGCAGTAAATGGCTTTGGCGCTCAAGCTGGGAACGGAGTGACACAGCAGAGTGGCCATGTTCTGAAAAGCATGTTCTCTCAACAAAGTCTGTGAAATCCATACACACCAGAATTATACATTGAAATGCAACCCGGTGTTTGTCATGTAGAAACGCCTCCGATTCATTAAATGGCGTCGTCCACTTAATATGGAGATGAAAGAGAGGACGAATACGCCGTCATTATTAAAAATGTCTCCATCACCTGACAAATGGAGGAAGGAGCCGGGCAGGCTAATGGTTATATCATAGGTCAAAAGCAGTGAAGACATGACAGCCCCTGGATGAGGGACATGCTTCTGCCCGGTCCACAAGACTAATTAAAATAGAGGATCCTGAAGTGACTTTGGGTTATAATACAGTTTAATTTTTATTCCTTTGTCATGAAACACCTTTGAACATCTTGCGCAGTATCGCAACTAGCAAGGGGTTGACGGCGGCGGCCATCACCAGCAGGAGCGTTTGGTTTGAATAAAGGTAGTGATACAGATTCAAGGACAGCTGTAACTTTAATTTAATCCAGGTCAATCCGCAACCTCATCAGTCTAATGACGTTACTAGTCATCTACATTTCTCAGGCCTCCTGTGTGTCTTACTTTCAGAGATGTACGCGGTCCCTAACTCTAGATGTACAGTAGCACCAGCTGAGACACAGACACAGTGTATATTATTTTTTTATCATATATTTGCTCCTACTGCCTTTGTCCTTTACTTCCCACCTTTCTCTTCCTGCGAGTGTTCAGACGAGCTCGTGTTCAGACTCATTTTCTCCTGTAGCCGGTCGGTGCTGGAACCGAAGTACGGCCTTAATACTCCAGCACACTGCGCCTGAGATCTCTGTGCACTTGGCGCAGTAATTGATTTCCATCCCAACAATAGCTAATGCACATTTTATCATATTCCATCATTGCTGCCGGGGAGCAAATGAAAAAACTGGCAGTGAAAATATAAGTGCGAAGCACGAAGATCGTGCACCTCCGCCAACAAAGAGAGAGTAGACAGATGAGAATTGTGCTTTACTATCAAATGCAACAGTGTGTGAAACAGTGCACTGTGCGTGTGCACGTGCGTGTGTGTGTCTACAGGAACACATGAATTCACCTGGGAGGTTGTGGAAGCTCAGCAAATTGAGGTCACAAGACTTAATGCTGAGCAAGACGAGAGCAGGATTTAAGAGAAGAATATCCAGGTATGTACCAAGAAAATATTCTCAGACAAACAAACATTGTGGTGCAGCTCAGATTTTCTTCTCCCAGTCTCAAGAGGAATCAGGGCTTGTGGTACTAATCAAATACACAAAATGTTTCTCTAATCTTACATATTTGTTTAACACTGAGTTTAAAATGAAGTAAATACAGCCTAAGACCATATATATATCCTTGTGGTGTACTGTTGAAGACACACTAGGGCTGTGGGTCTGTCTCAGCTATAACTACTTTGATTCACTGCACACCAAATAAACAGTGCATTACAACTTAATTAGACTGACTTCAATAACAAACATTTCCATCAGCATTAATGAATCACTTCTGCTGAAACCACTCGGCACAAAATAGTGTTTCCTGTTCTTTGTTGGTTCTCTCAGACTCCTGATCTGCCCCCTTGGTCAACAGGTAACTGTTGCCATAGACACAGTCTAACCTCCTTCAGTGTATCTGTGGTGCCTCCTCTGCCTCCTCTGCCCAGGTTTACAAGTGAGACATAGCAGACGTGTTGACCTGAGACTGTCCGTGTTTTGCTCCGATCGTTCTCCTGTGTTAAACGGTGACAGAGACCCCAGTCCTCTTCCAAAAGAGGGGTGGCAAATCTATACAAGCCCCTCTCTGTGACAACATGTTCCCTGCTTTCTCTGCGGCCGACTCCAGAGACAGTGTCGGTGACAAAGCGGCGAGCTTTCAGACGGCGCGTGAGTGTTTCTGGAGTGGCTCGTCTGAAACACGGGTCAATACAAACACTCAGCAGCAGACACCCATCACAGACAGGATCGCTGGGGAAAAAAAAAAGAAAAGCTGAGCTGCTGCATAACTCCCAAGATTTTATTGGCTGTCATGTTGATTTTTCTTGTCCTGGGATTAGCATAGGCCTCAGAGTGTTTGTGTGACTAATGGTCTGTGCTGTCCTGCTGTGAAATCAGCAGCAGAGAGCCCTGAACAGTCCGCGCAGCAGTGTTTGAAGTCCAGAGCGCTCCCCCGGGTTGTGCCTCGGGGTCGCGCTGCTAATGCAGCCCCGGCACGTTTCGCTGTCCTCCATCCCTCAGAGCACACGCTCTCCTTTACATACCACCACGTGCAGCACTTCACTCCGCCTGCGCCCGCGATGACCGCCACTGTAACCTGCTCCACTCTGGCCTGCCTCTCGTCGTGCCCCACCTGAGTGGCCGAGCCTCCGTTGATGGCGAAGGCTTGTTAACACTGAAGACACATTCGAAGGAGGCGGTGCAGCAAAGGGAAGAGGTCGCACCTCCCTGGCGCTGCTTCACAAAACTTTTAACCCAAATGACCTGATGACATTCGCTGCTCCGGCCAGACACGGAAAAGTGTTCATGGGGTACTTACAGTGGAATGTCACTCAGGCGTCACCATGGAAACATCTAACTTCTTCTAAATATAACATGAATTGAACGTGTCGCTTGTTAATGGGTTACTTGTCGGCGGTGTGGCGTCCCAAGGCTGAAGCCGTCTCATCTTCCTCAGACGGTACCGCCGGGCCTCACGGTGAGCCGGCCGTGCGTCACCTGGAATTTGCCTGCAACACATTCCCATCTGGAAAACTCTCGAAAGTGAACGCAGGGAAATCGGCGCTGATTGAAGGGATAAGTCTTCGGCAGCGGCAGGAGGGAGGCAGAGCGAGGGCGAGGGGAGACAGATGTGAACCCAATCTGCCGTGTGTTGACTGTACTGAATAGGGGCTTGTGCTAAGAAGAGCCTCTCTATCCCCTCATTCCCTCTGTTTACTTTGCGCCTCGCCACCCCTCTGCAACTCCCGCTCCCTCCCCATCCCTCTCTCTCTCTCATACATCACCTGCAGCACAGCAGACTGTACCGCTCCTTCGTACGCCAAACAAGTTCAATTACAGGGATGACAGTTGTTCAGGGACGCGTCTGAACCTTTGCTGGATTGTCTAGTGTTTTGTTTGTGGCCAGCAGATGCAAACTCGGCCCATTAAGAGGGGTCGCAAAGACCAACCAATGTCTTGGGGCATTCAGAAGCCCTGCAGGGATCCGGGCGCACAGAGACGGGCTGAGAGCAAAGCAATGATCCAGGGAATAATAATAAATAGATTAATAAGAGGATGAAATGGCATGAGAGACGGCGGTGAAATGCCGCGTCTGTTCTCACGCACGCATGTTTGTTTATTTATGTTGTCTGAAGGCGAGGTCAGGATGCCGGGTGGGGGGCTGGGGGAATACAACTACAGGCTTTCCCTCTCAGAGCCCCGTCTCCCCAGCTTTCATTTAGTGTTATTACCAGTACTTTCAGAAAAGCTGGCCAGTCTGAGACCTGACATCCCCTCCACAGATAGTTGGCCATGCATATGGATGGCTCTCTGATCCCTCTTATCCACCACTGAGGAGGGAGAATTAGGCCAGTGAGGGGGGGGGGGGCTTAAAGGGTGCATCCATATCTGACTTTAATGGCGGAGACAGAGCTGCTGGGAGGGACAGTGTTCATGCTTGGTTTGTTGTTGTGTGCACGTCCTCTCATATTATCAACACTGCAAGTGCTCCACTTGATTGTTCCTTTTAATGACCACAGGGGTCATGCTCACCAGTGGGGGGAGGGAGAGTGGGGCCGGGGGGGGGGGGGGGGGCTTAAAGGGTGCATCCATATCTGACTTTAATGGCGGAGACAGAGCTGCTGGGAGGGACAGTGTTCATGCTTGGTTTGTTGTTGTGTGCATGTCCTCTCATATTATCAACACTGCAAGTGCTCCACTTGATTGTTCCTTTTAATGACCACAGGGGTCATGCTCACCAGTGTTTTACAATCAAATACCTTTTCACGCCTTTATGAAGAAACACATTTCGCTCAGTTTTTTTTTTTTTAATCTGTGCATTTCTAGCCTCGGCCATTCATTAGCAATTTGCTCCTACGGTTCACTGACTGTGAGACCGTCCCCTGATTGATGGGAGGGCTCGTTCGCTTTATTTGTATATCGGTGGGAATGAAATATTCATGTACGCTTTCCCGAGCAGAAGTTATCTAGATTCGGTGTAAATGGTACTTAGGATTAGATTTTTGCAGCAGATTGTTGTTATTAGGGGGGAAAAGGCAACTCCTTTGAGCAGTCATCTTCCTGGGAGGCAATCTATTTCTCTTTCATGCAGCCGGAGTGCTGGACCAGGCTCTTAATGCACTGAAGCAAAAGTGCTTCGGTCCGCAACCTTTCACGCCTTCAGCTCTCCTTTATGTGATTGAATAGTTAATAACTATGAGTTGCCTTTCAAAGCTCGGTGCCGTTGGTCTTTCTGAGGCACTTCTCCTCTCTTTGTCTGCGCGGCCGCTCCACCTGCCCATTGCTGCGTCTGCCCGCTCGTCTACTTGCCCCAGATGCCAAGTGAACTGGTAGCCCACCTCTTCCCCCCCCTACTTTTATCTTTGTCTCTTGCCTGACTTGCCACTCGTGTGTCTGGCTGCCTCAGTCTGTGCGTCAACATCAGCCTTTTTCATCTCCCGCTTCCTCCTTCTCTTGCCGTGCACATTCACACAGGCAGACACGCAGTCACACAGCTCATTAGCCCATCCCACGCTCGTAGCTCTGGCAGAATGTGACCCTGCCTAATTGTGTACCATGCTCATTTGTTCTCCCTGCATGATGTGACGATTGCTTATTTATTCTCCTCAGGGCTCTCGTCTCACATTAAAATGATTGACTCATTTCATTCGCTGCACATTTTCGAGCTTTATTTGATAAGCTCATTTCCCTTGGCATTCAACTCTCTCGTTTCCCACGCTAAAAAGTTATAATGTCGGCAGGACGCATTATTATTCAAACTCGGGATTGTTTCTCCGGCTAATTATCTGTGTTGGGAAATAATTTTGCACGTGTGACTCTGTTTGTTCCGCTGGAACAGAGCTGCACAAAAGGGCAGACATTAACGATGCGGTTGGCATAGCTGAGGAGCCAATCGTGTACACAAAGCGGGCAGACGCGGTCAACAAGAAGCTTAAGAGGGATTGGGACACTGTGGAAACTCCGCCAGAATAAGCAGAGCAAATTTGCATTCTGTTAGAATTTACATCTGGTTAGAGACGTGTTTCACAAATAAAAAAGCCATCAACTTTTTTTTTTTTGTCCAATCATGGAATAAGGCAGAGTTTTGACACAACAAGAGTTTCCTGATTGGGGATTTAGGCGGCATTGTTACAGGGGGATTTTAGCTGTTGTGATGTCGCCGGCTGAGAGTCGATGTTCTCTCCCTCCAGATGTAAATATGGACCAGGCTGCCGGAGACCTGCTGGGTTCTCCACCGGGTCAAATCCTAACAGTGGGAGTGACGGGCTTATAAAAAGGTTTGATTGGCAGAGGATAATAACCATAGACACACGAGGCATCATTAGCACTGCGGACTGAAGGTTTACAGTTTCATTCATTCAAGTGTTAATAATGTCGGACCTGCTCTCACCGCTAATGTGAAGTATTTAAATGTTAAGAAAACAACAATTTATGCGAGTAAATAAACCAGGAGTGATTTATATTATAATTGACAACTAAATCACACACTGGCCTTTAAAGGGTGGCCCATTAATTAAACACTGCACTGTCATAAGGTTGATATTATCAGGTATGTGTATACGGTTTGTATAACTATAAAATAAAATATTGTTTTTGAAAACATATCTTACCTAAGAATTAGAGGTCATTGAATCTGACTTTTTGCTCCAGAAATTGCCCATAATGCAACTTGGCAATTTAGTTTTGTTTAGTTTTTTTACAGTGGTGAACCTTCGACTCCTGCTCACTCTTAATATTTGCAGCAAGGCGTTAATAAGACTTTCACTTCTTTGGCTTCATCTGGATATTAACTTTCCTGAACTTTGACCTGCGTGTGTGTGTGTGTGTGGTCATTTGTTTGTTTAAGAAAATAATTTAATGGAACTAAAATGAACCGTCACCCTTCAAATGAAAAGTATTGTTTATTTTTTCCAACTCAAACTGAGATTTCAAGATGAATGTATTGGCAGCAGTGTAAGAATGTTCAAAGGAAACTCAGCAGCTCAGGGCGTCAGCTCGTTGTTCTGTAGTCTTGTCTAAGTCCATTGACACGTCCCTTGTTTCCAGCAGCTTTAATGCTCTTTGATCAGCCATTTATTGGACTGAAGTCTCTCTTTTGCTTTCGCAGCGCTCTGGCGTGTGAGGAGCTTTGATTCATCGAGCGGAGAGGCAACCGAAGAGAAGAGTGTCTTGGAGCAAGAGAGAGAGAGAGAGAGACACTGTCCTGGACACCACCTTTTCAAAGACACGGACATTTTGTTGTAATCTAATGACCTCTGGATTTTAGAAATTGGAACATTTTCGTCACAAAAAGCTGTGAATTTGTCATTTTTAGTGGGATTCAAGAAGTTATCTGCATTTGCTTTTGTTCCTTTTACAATTTACAGTGTCATCTCAGAGCTTTGTTGGTATGACCCTCTGCCAGGGCCGTACCATTCCAATCCACACACCCACGGTGAGAGAGATTGTTCATCAATTATTCTCTGGGAAAATGGTGTAAAATGGACAGTGAGGGAAAAATAACTCTTCCGCCTCCAGATCAGGATCCATGCCAAGATTTAACAAGTCCAATCCTCATCTAGTGCAGCAGGTTTCATTAAAATCAGTTGGGGTTTTTTTAATCTCCCTAAACAAACGATGGACAAACATAACTTTTATATTAAAAAAAAAAAAAAAAACATTTCCCTGCATAGGTTGAAAAATAATAATGAATCATTCCTGAACTTTTAATCTCAGATTTCATGATTTTT
Source organism: Pseudorhombus dupliciocellatus (assembly GCA_016785235.1). Taxonomy (NCBI): domain Eukaryota; kingdom Metazoa; phylum Chordata; class Actinopteri; order Pleuronectiformes; family Paralichthyidae; genus Pseudorhombus; species Pseudorhombus dupliciocellatus. The sequence goes on along the minus strand of JAFBJW010009053.1, from coordinate 7,362,268 downwards.
TTTGTAAAATGTAAATTGAATAAAGGAGGCCACAGAAATATCCATGTATGTTTTATGATTAGGTTCTCTACCCTCATTACTGCCAAAGAAAATTCTGTTATATTTTGCATCACAATTACTTGTTGTAGATTCGTGGACCCCCTACAAGCCATAGTCTTAATGAATATGGGCTCACAGTCAAAAAAAAAAACTGCAGCCAAATAAAAGAATAATAAAGGCATCTAAATCCTAACAAGCTCGTCTTTGTTCTTCCACTCCACCCACCACAAGTTGGCTGTGTGAACGCAGGCATTGTTGCAGCTTTGAGGGCAGCTCTGAGAGTTCCATGCCCACCGGCCCTCAATCACATGGGATGTCTGAGTTTGACAGCATAAAGTCTTTCTTCTAGAACAAAATAAGACCCCTAAGCAATAGTGGATGAGCTCTTAGTAACCATACGGTCCACAGGGAGGCAGACCAAGCATGCTAGTACAAAGTGTTGGTTAGGGATAAGACAATGGAGCAGTGGAAAACATAACTGGATGCTCTTACATTTCTCAGATTTACCCACAGAAGTAATGGAGATGGGCTGTTCTCAGTGTAGAAATGCAGTCTTACAGAATGAACACCGAAAGAAAAGTTGAGACTCACTCTCCGGAAATATTGAGAAACCATGATGTTATGTTAAAAATATTCAAAAGGAAAGAAATTAAAGATTTTCTGGGGTGTGGGAAATATCAAAGCGTCTCTGTCAGTATTGATCCTCACCTTCAATACAAGTTCCTGCAGCGCACCGTCGCTCCAGCGTTTGTGCCCATCCAAGACTTTTTTTTAACGCCGGCTCCTCCGCTGCTGCGTTGTAAGTTGTTCACTCACTGGCAGCGTGGAAGGATTAATTCCCACCTTACAGGAAGAAGACACCACCGCTTTCTGCCCTAGCCAAATCAATAGGCAACATTCTTTCTAGCATAGCAGTCAATACACAACACTTAAGGTGTCTGAGGAAGCTAAAGAACACCAATAATTGTTATTAATGCCTCACACATCCCCAAGCATTGCATTTAGAGGCAGTAAAAGGCTCGCTGACCCCAGTGAAGTGTGTTTGAACCGTATCTGCAGGAATGTAACGCAAAAAAAAAATACAAATATCATATCATCGCTTTCTTTACAAATCCACAGACTGAGGGTCCACCTCTATAAAGGCCTGTGGTTAAACACTGACAATTGCCATGAATTCTTTGGGACATTCATGGTCCCCAGAGGATGATTCGTAGCGAGAAGGAGCTCCCCACAAGAAGAAAACCACAGTGTTCCAGTGTTATTTGCATCTGGATCAAATTAATCAAAACGCTCAGTCCCCTTCTAATGCCATGAAGTGTTCTCTAAGAAAACATGGGAGACAGACAATCTCATGATTGATCATGTTAAAGAAGTGAATAGATATTTCTGATCCAGTGCACGCTTCTGTTCTGTACTTTGAAAGCAGTTATATAGTTTTTGTGTAATGAAGGTCATGAAAACTCAAACTCATTTTTACTCTATTTTTACTTTTTACTTCATTTGTTTATAAAAAAAAATTCAGCATTTCCACCGAATTGATTCACCTCCAAAGAATGAATAACTGTTATTTGTTCATGTACTAATACACTAAACTAACTTGATGAACTTTGTAAAGCCTGTTTAAGATCAGCGTGTTTGCGTTGTTGGGAAAGTTATCATGAAAACTTGATTGATTTCAAAACCATATAACCAAAATAGCCTTGGAGAAAATTCTGTATAAACTCAGATCCGAATTCCACACTCACGAATATCACTCTCCTTAAAATGTCAGATTTTCCTCAACAAGACAGATGAATTATTTAAAAATGGAACCAAAAAGTGGTATTGGGTGACAAAATATTTTACAAAGTAAAGAAAAATGAACCACATCCTTCCACAGTTCAAGCTTCGGGCTGAAAACCCCAAATCTGCACATTTTCAGGATTTAATTGTGGTTTTAAATATTTCCTCTGCTCCTCATGGAGCGGGGACACAAACAGGCTTGAAGTGCAGCTATTACACATCGTGCACAAAGCTACTTCATCAACGTGCGCCGTTCTCAAGTGAAGGACAGCGAACGACGAGCACACGCGCTTCCTGCTCCCATCATAAACCACATGTGGTGAAGGTAACAGAAGACGAGGGTGTGTATGTTTTTTTTTGGGGGGGGGGGGGTCCAAATTCAATCAAGTGAAGGCCATCTCCAGGAGAGGAGCAGAGGAGCGCGGGGGGGGGTGAGGGAAACTCAACTGAAGTTTCCACTGGGCCTGCTGTGCTCCTAATGCAGCCTTGGATGTAATTGGGTCCCAGAAGGCTGTTCATTATCAGGGGGTGAGCGAGGCAACAACACAGAAAGGGAGAGAAAGCGAATGAAAACGCCTCATTCTTTGCTCGGCGCCTCCGTCCCGGCACCATTATGGGACAAGAGTTAATTAAAAGAGCAGTTGATGCCCCTCTTTTTCTCATCAATCTCACTTCTGCTCTTATTAAGTTTGTAATGACAGCAGAGCTTGTGCCTGTCTGCCACCGGACACACAAACCGGGGTGGGGTGGGCGGGAAGGAGGGGGCGCTCCTGTGAGGGACGGCTCGTCTCCACAAATCTCACATGTGGTCAACAACCACTGTAATCCCAGAGATCTCAGGGCGCCGATATGTGTTCGCAGCAGAGCCGCTCTCTTATGAAAAAGGCTGCGTCTTTATTTCGGGGCGTGGCAGCAGAGCCCATTTAAGAGGCGTGGCTTTGCACCCTAATCCTGCGGCTGCCGTCCCCGCCGCCTCGGAGGCCATTTTAATTCCCTCCATCATTACGGGGACCTTCCCTGGAAAGCTTTGGTAAAGGTGACTGCTGACACTGTCATTCACAAGGACTATTTCAAAATGTCAGCCCGACGCCGAGATTTGTCTCATTAAAGTTGGTGGAGTCCATTATATCCGTCCCCTCCTCCGCCTGCCACACTCAATCAAGGCGAGTCGGGGAATTGAGGGGGTCAAGGGAGCGCTCATAATCATGCGTATTTGCATGAGGGCGACAGTGAGACGGGCGATGGCTGACCATCATGAGAGGAAAACACTGGCTGTGGTTGCACAGTGAAATCACTTCAGTCTGTCCTCCTCCAAACTGACGAGTTCCAGCCGAGAGACGTGAAGAAATGTCAGCGTAACCGTGGCGAGGGCACGGCAACATCATCCAGGCTTTTGTTCAACAGTCTCATGACCTGAAGATTTACATAGAGCTGCGGGGATCCACCCACACGGAGCCTCGTCTAAAGCACATCAACATGTTCAGAGCTGAGGGATTTCAAAGACGCAGGATCGCTCATGTAGATGTGTGACATCTGGGCGCGGGGGGGGGGGGGACTGACAATGAAAACATCCATTCTGAGGGTTCCGTGATGTGGCTCACAGGACGCCACCACTGCGCCACCTTTGTTTTGTATGACTCGTTTCCACATGTGACCTTCAGTGAGGCGTTAGTACAAACTTGTCTTGTGTCCCAGTTTGGACAATGAACCCAACCAAAGAAGCAACCATGTTTCCTAGAGCTAATGTGGAAGATTCTTAAGATTCTTAACTACTTGACCTCACTCCAACATGTGAAGATCTGCTTCTTGTTGTGCGTGAACTTAGATTATGATTTTTCAGTTGAAGCCCTTTACAGATTCTATTAATGAAAATAAATTCAATATTTTCATTGTTAATCAATATTACAACATGTGATTTCAGCCGCTCTTTGTGATGTGGATAAGTGGAGCTTTTGAGGTTTTAATTGTCCATCGAACAAGACATTTAATGCAGAGCAGAATCAGTAATTCAAGTGTTTAACAGTTTAAGTTAAGTGCAGTGAATTGGTGTTTAAAGAAAAATAAAACTGTTTGTGAGGAGCTGCCGCTTTTCTTTGTTGTTTTTATTGTTGGCCAGTTACGCGTGACCTGTGGCTTTCAAATCTTTGTGATTTCTCAGTTTTTGGAACATTTTCTGAACCAAATGCTCAATCACTATAAAGGTAAAAATGATCATCCACAAATTCAAATAAATTTGTTGAATCATGTTGCTGTGGAAAAACTGTTGATCCATAAGTAAAAGATTAACAGATAATGAAAAGGTTTTGTTGTACACCTCGGTAAGAAAAGTCTTTGAAGTCTCTGAATTTTTGACAGGATACATGTAAAGAGACTTTTCATGTGTCATTTCAAACAAGTCGCTTCCATTTCACTTAATTTACCTTCATTCACAATTCAGCAAAACTAATTAAAAACACTTTGAAATGACAAAAACAAACAGGGTCAATAATAAATCCAGTTGACTTAAAAAAAAACTAACATTTATTTTTATTTGTTTTATTTACAATGTTCAAAGAAAAAAATCCACTGGATGTCCTGCAGCTGTCAGAGTCCCATGTAGAAGAAGAAAACACACATGGCCTCCACTAAACAGTTTCCGATCAGCTGCAACATCAGAGGAGAGCAGGCATCGACAAAAACACACATTTAAAAGATGATGACAAACAACCGCTCAGAGGAGACGCACAAAGAAAAGCGCCTTGAACACGAGGAGCATGAAAATGAAACAGCTGATGTGTTTAATCCGGCGTTCGGAGGTTTTGTATGAAGCAAAACTGTGTCACGTTACGATGTCAGAGCTGAAAGTAGAAAAAGGTCAACTGCCTCTGCCTCATGCCTGCCATGCTTGAGTGTGTTGTGTCCGTATTTGAATACAGTGATCCAGTGTGTGAAGACACTCGTGCAGTTTGAATAGTGCTTCAGTCTCATTGAGGGGCCCTTCACGTCACACATAACAGAACGACAGGTAACGCTGAAATCACATCATCACTGTTCATCACCGATGATTCAGTTAGGATGGACAACAAACACGATTTAGGAAATAAAATGTTTCCCCTCTGGCTAAAATCATGAAAGAGATATTTGTAAAAACTCTTCTGAGCCATGTTCACATATAAAAACTATTCAGCCTTCCTAAGACTGTATCATGGTAACAGCTGGATGACGGAGGTGGAGGGAGACTCAACGGTGGTTCTTGTGCCTTATACAAGTTCTCACTCTAGTGGTCAGTACATGAACTGCAGGTGTCTGTGCTCATGCTGGGAGGGGCGGACAGCTGCTGTTTCTTCATGCCGGTATCGTCCAAGTGTGGATGGTGGCGAGTTCTCGTGAGCTGATGTGGTTGGCGCCTTTTAAGGTCCTGGAGGAATGTTACAGTCCGAAGCGGGCAGGAGTGCGTCTGGGTGTCATGGGGGTCTGCTCCCTTCTTCCTGGTGTGCAGATTTTCACCGCCCTGAGTCCCAGAGGGATGGACAGTCTTAGTTTTGAGAGACACAGTACTACAGTTTGCACTGAAACACATGCTGAACACTTCAGGTCGGGTAGAAACTGGACTGAGCAGCTGAAAGAGGCGGCAGGACCAGAGTGAAAAGACGAGCCGGTGTCTCTGTGAAGACAGTCGGGACGTAGAGCCTGGCGCTTCTGACAGCACAATCTATCATCTTTAATTACATCGGCGTGACACCCTCACATTGCCCACACGTCCCCCGTCTCTCCATCTTTCTCACACGCACACCTGAAGCAATTACACCCATCAGGCCATAACCCCCTTCTGTGTCTCTGTTTACTTCAGGAGAAACTGTTGTTTCTGATACTCTCGAGCCGACTTGTTTTATGACAGCCACTCTCACATGTAGACAGGCGCCTGACTGAATGATGCTGATACCAATATTAGGAAATATAGAATGAGTTTATCAAAGTGATAAACATAGCACTTTATTGATGTTTATTATTTTATTTATTATTGATTAGTATTGGGAATAATTCCTCAGATTTATTTTGTCAGATAAATGGAATTGATGCCTGATATTATTTTAAAAACTATGAATGAAAAATAAATATAACAAACACAAATTATTTTTCTTATTAACGTATATAAACACTGATGTGTTCACGTCATCTGCCAAATTTTTTATCATTCAAGATTTAATGTAGAAGCGTGGGGGATTTGAGCCCAGATTTGGTTTCTATTTTCTGAGCCTTTTGTGCCTACGTGTTCCTTGAGATAAGGTTTGCCGTGACTTTGCTCTATGCAAATAGACTTTGATTTAAAATGTTGAATTTTGTGGCAACCTAAAGACAATTAATTTTAAGTCAGGTGACAGACAAAGAAAAGCCATAAGTTAAGTGTGACAGGTTCAGTGAGGTTTAATATTCAGCTCCATATTAGTGACAGGAGTGAAATAGTCCTGTGAGAGCTTCACATGTCACATCACACCACTGATCTGTGCTGGTGGGCAGGGGGACGGGTGATGAGCAGCCGCCACATGAAGGTTGAAGCCAACGAAATGTTTCATCATGGTCACACTGAACTCTAAGCGGAGACGCCCCTGAGGCCGCAGGACAAAGGAAGGCGAGAGCCCAGGAGAGCCTTCAGCGCTTATTATCACCTGTTCATCTTCCTCTGCCTAAATCTAATTCATAATCACACTCCAGGTATACGATCATTTTCAAAAGAACCGTCACACAAACTCCGGACAGATAAACCGGCTGATTAATTAACTGTAAAGGTTCTTTTTAAAACCTGTCTTTATAACATTACCTCTCTCTGTGTAAAGCTGGTGGGCCGGTGTGAAATTAATTTTTTGGTCTAATTTGAAAATGAACGTTCCCCTCCATTCCCTGCTCGGCTATGGCACAATTTAAATTGCTGCAGTAATGGGGGTCAGCCAGGAGTCAATATTATTTCTTTTTGTCTCGTCTGGAGGGACCAGAGGTGAGAAAAGCTCATCAGGAAGAGTGAGAGAGTTGGAGGAGGGAGAGTGGGAGGAGGGAGGGGAGAAGATATGGATTGGCAGCGAGCTAGGTAAATTAAACGTTTCTATCTGTGTATGGAAAATGAAGGCCATGGGGGACTATTGTTGGATGAGCCCGTGTGGAGAGAGGAACCAAAAGGAGGAGAGAAGGTAGCAGACTTACCTAACGCTGCCGGTGTTGCTTTTCTTATCTTGCTCCTCTCGCCGAGCTTTCAGCTGCTGCTCGGCCATGGACATCTCCTCCTCCATGTTGGTGATCTCCTCCTTGGCCCGGCGACGGTTCTCCTGAGAAAAGGAAGAAATAAGACAAATATTAGGTTCAACTTGAGTCAATACAGGCACACAGTAGATTCAAGGAACGGCCAAAAGTCTGAGGACAACCAAACGTGAGTTCTCATCACATCTGAAACCTCGATGGACATGAATGTGCTGCAGACCTTGAACGGGTCACACTCAAGGTCTCTGCACAGCAAATCTGTAATTTAATTTTTAATATGTGTTCTTTAATCTGTCATAACTTAAAATGTCTTCTTGAAAAAAGAGGAAATAGAAAACAGTGCATCTATCCAGTCTTCAAGAACAAGGAGTGTTTCAGCAAAGAGCTTCGAAGTCCCTGTTTATCCAAAAGCGCTGCCAGTTAAGTTCTTAAATATCAAACTAGCTCAGCTCAGCTCCTTGCGCAGGGTCACTATAATGTCAAAACAGAAAAGTATTTCACTATTTCACTATTGATCAGATGTCTAAGACGTCAAGACCCCACCAGAGGTTGTAAGATAAACCTGAGGAGTTGCCGGGATTAAATTGTGTTTATTTTTATACTTATACATGCTCCTTAAAATAATTTTCAAAAAGAGATCACTGGTTCCATCCCGGTTACCCTGGACTCTTGAGCCAAGGGAAAACTTCTCCAACCTCAGAAAATCAGCCCCACAGCAGAAGTTTTGCATTTATATACATGGAATATGAACTATTCCATCACACCTCATCTTACCTGTCTGCTTCTCCCTGCATGTTTGATACTGTAAAACATGGGTCCCATTTCTGCTAGCCACTCTCCATCCACTGCAGTGACACACTGCATGTACTCCTGCAACACAAAGCTCAAGTTTAACATCAACAACCTGTGTGTCGTTAATCGTTTTCATGCTGTTTAAGTTAATGAGTGAAAGGATTGCTTACCTTGGTGGTCATGACAAGCTCGTGGTAGATGATGTAATCTGGGGTGTAGCCCATACCAAACAGAGAGCTGGTGGGATGGAGGTGGCAGGGCATGCCTGTCCTCACGTTCACATATTCACCAATGCCCTGGGAGCAAACACATGCAGAAATAACACATTAAATTTGCCACTCTGAATTCCTGTGTGTATGTGTGTGTAGCTGCACTTTAAGGTCAAAGCAAAGCGGGTCATCGGAGCTAATTTGCTTCCTCACCAGGCTGAGGCAGCAGGAAAATAAATGACTACAGGAATGTATTTGCTGCAATTGCTTGGGTTAGTTGGCTGCTCAGAAGTTAAACTGAGAACCTTGATTATATAGTCATGATTTCAAATTCCCTTGCAGATTTTCACACTGTGTTAATGTGAGGCCAGACAGGATATTTCACCACTCTGTAATTACGCTGCCACAGCCAGTCGCCGCTGGGCGTAACATATTAACCGAGGGAAGCCCACAGAGCAGACGTTACCTTCAGCTTGGCAGCCTGGTGGAAGTAAGCAGCACATATGCACTTCCTGATGATGTCCCAGTCTGAGCCACAGGACACCAGGTTCATCCTCTGCTGCACCATGATGTCCTTCAACTGAGAGCGCACCTCACGCACCTGAACCACAGAAGTGAAAATATCAAGTTTAACAGGAAATATAGAAATGAGCTCCAAGAGATGTGCATGCAGAAAATTCCACAAGAGGAAATTGAGGGAAAGGTTTTCACTGAGCAGTGGGAGGCTGACCTTCCGCATGGCCTTGGTGTGGATGAAGTGGTCATTGCACCAGATGCTGGAGTAATTGTTGTTCTTCCACTGCATGTACACATTCAGGTAAGTGAGGTGGTCGCTCTCTGGGACTGAGAACTTCTCCCTCACCTGGTCACTCTCCTCCTCACGACCCTGCAACGCAAAATGGAGCAAACTAATTTTGACAATGTGGTGGAAGCCGGCTGGGAACTAAATGTAGACTTTGAGGAAATCAGAAGGGGAACAACGTTGGCATCGAAATAGAGGCAATTTCTTGGAGACCTGGCAAATTTAAGAGTGGGATTCCTCACTGAAAACAGTCACTGTTTAGATCAGTCAATTTCTGGGCAGGAAAACTGATGTTATAAAATGCTATAGAGCTACAAGTGACCCCATCTTCATATGACCCCCCTAAAAATATATAAGTATGGATCAGAGCCAGGTTAACAAAACAATGTACAATGTTACAAAGTGAATTTCTCACCTCAGTCAAGGAGGTTATGTTGTCATTGCTGTTTGTTTATTTGTCTGTCAGCAAGATTACTCAAAAACAACTGAACCTATTTCCATGAAATTTTGAAGAGGGATGGGACGTGACCCACACAAGAACCTATTAAATTTTGGAGAGGATCCAGATAAACAGACGGATCCAGTTATTTTCTCACAGACAGGGTGTTAGCCTTGGCGGAGGTATGCAGCCTACAAGCATCCTCCAGGTTTTTTTTTTTTTTAATTTAACAATAAGGTTGGCAGCCTCCCATCTATTTTGTACTGGGGCTTCAAAAACAGTAGACAAATGTTATTTGAGTTGTGAATCTGTATTTCAGTCACAAAGGATTCAAATGTACCTTTGGTCTGTAGAAGATGGCCGGCACAGACAACATGGAGACAATGATGAGGATGTCAGCGCTGCAGCCCATGTCACAGGACACAATAAGCATCTTGGAGAGGGCAGGGTCAAGAGGAAACTCCACCATCAGACGACCCGTTGGAGTCAAAGAGCCTGAAAGGGCAAAAGAGAACACAATTACAAGGTCACACAGGAGCATGATGCTTGAAAAATTTAGAGAGGACAAGAATAAGCCAAGTGATAAGCCTCTTTTCCATCGAAAGCCTGCTGGCGTGTCAGTGAAGCCAGTATAATGTGACACTTATTTGTCTATCGCCGTGAGAGAGCAGGATGAACTGCTGACAGTTGAGAATACTTGTATAGAAAAAAAGAAGAGTGAGATCAAAAACTTTGCCAGTTCTGATTTAAATGATTAGGCGACAGAGTCTAAGAAGCTTATTAGAAGGAAAAGCGGAGAAGCAGAGCAGCCAGTTTGGGGCAGGTAAGCCTTAATCAGAGATAATCTGCTGTTAACACACCATACAGGGAATCATCAAAAGTCCCCCCTATCCCCAAATCCCTAAATCCCCTGGAATCTGACTAAGGATGAGAGAGAAATGAGACCAACCACTCAAATCAAACACAGGATCAGTAACTAGGCAATTACTCCACTGGCTAAAACTCAAAACTGAGAGGAAAATACCAGCGTCAAAACCACAACATCCTCCATAACATCATCATCTCAAAGGGAGGATGATATTGAGGCGTTGGGCCAAACAGTACAGTGTGTACTGTATAACACTGTTCTAGTAGGTAGTGTCGACTACTAACAGCCTAGCAAATAAGGTTATAGCATACATACCAGTGACAGTCTTAGCACATTATCAGCATTTATTTTAATAATCATATGACTTTCTTTACTTTAATATGCATTGAATGTGGTTCAGAGATGCCTGTTTGTTCTGCCAACAACCAGCCTACATCCTGAAATCCTATTTAGAAGCCATTAAATTATCTGAACAATATAAACATACTATAACCAATATGAAACTTTTAAGTTGTATTAAATGTTGTTCTATAGAAAAATATAATTTTGAAAAGTACAAATGGTCTTTGTGAATGCCATACATATGCCCGTTCACCACCCACCTGTGTTGTCCAGAGCCCCCAAGATCCACAGCTGGTACATGGAGTTGAGCATGTTGTCCTCCGGTGGTGGATCCATGAAGTGGAACAGGAGCAAATCCTGAACGCCCAGAGACTTCAACAGCAGGACAACGTTTGCCAGGTTGGTCCTCTGGATCTCAGGTATGGTGGTGGTCAGCATCTCATTCTTATAAGCACTCTGAGTGTAAAGCCTGGACGGAGAAGAGGGCACAGAGGGAGAGAGATTTCAATTTAAACAACCAATAAAAAAAAAATCTGTTAATTCATTTGATTAAGTAAAAATAATCATCTTTCTTTAATCCTTATTTAAACATGAAAGGCTTTGCTGAAATCTGATCATAGCAGACTTTGTGCAATTAAGCAAATAATGCTGACAGACAAACACCAGACTATTACCTGTAACACTGTCCCGGTCCTGTACGTCCCGCTCTGCCTGAACGTTGGTTGGCATTTGCCTGGCTGATGGGATAAACCTGGAGTGCATCCATTCCAATACGTGGATTGAAAACCTGTGGACAGAAGAAGTCAGAAACACATGAACGGTGTTAGTTTGCTTTAGTATTGGAAAACATTCAGTGAAAAGCAGCATGGTAAGTCATTGAAAGCATGACTGAGTCCTGGGAGTACCTTGAGTTTGCAGTATCCTGAATCCACCACAAACATAATTCCATCCACAGTGAGGGAAGTCTCAGCAATGTTTGTAGCAACAATACATTTCCTCACACCATCTGGAGCCTAACAGAGAATAAAAGAAAGGAAACCAGCAGATCATGTTCCCTATTTCATCTTCACTGCAATTATTCAAATTCATTACAAGCAGTGACTGATAAAAACCTTCTGGAAGATCTTGGCCTGGAGGTCAGATGGCAGCTGGGAGTAAATGGGAAGCACAGCAAGAGGCGGAGCATTCTCCAAGTCCTCTAACCGTTCCACGATCTGATCTGACGTGACCTGCAGAGACAAGAGAACACTGAATACGTTTAGAACAGACAATGAACAATGAATCTTGTTACCTGTCAGCTGAGATGGTTTATAATAGATAAGCATTTACTTTACTTGAGTACATGGATTACTTTATACACAGAAATCTACAATACAATTTCCACCTTTTCTACATGAAACCCAAATCAGTTATTGGTTTAAAACTTTATCCATTTCTCTCACCTCAATATCCTCTTGTCCAGGCATGAAAATCAGAATGTCCCCCACCATTCCACTGAGGTGGATCTGCAGCGCCTGTTTCACTGCTGCCTCCACATAGTCCTCCTGAGGAGTCTGCACATCGCAAACACAACAAATCAGTCCAACACAAAACAAAACTACTTAATTCAGATATACAAAGTTAAAGAAAAGGGAAAAAAAAGTAACATGGAACCATCATCATACCTTGCTAAACAAGGTGTCTACTGGAAACGTTCTTCCTGGGATATGAAATATTGGTACATTCCCAAAAAATGCTGCAAACTTGTCTGAGTCCATAGTTGCGGAAGTAACTATGAGTTTCAAATCGGTACGTCGAGACACAACCTGGCAGGAAACAGTGGACAAAAGTGACTGTGTGAGTACCATGGAATGAATCACAGAGCCACACACAGTTGCTTGTTCTGTAAATGACCAGAACAGAACGGTCTTTAATGGCTGCTGGGTAGTTGATACTGACCTCACGTAACAAACCAAACAGTACATCAGTATTGAGGGAGCGCTCATGAGCCTCGTCCATGATAACCGCACTGTAGTGGTCCAGGTCAGACTCCCTCAGTGACTCTCTGAGGAGGATACCGTCTGTCATGTACTTGATCAGAGTTTTCTCTGATGTACAGTCCTCAAAGCGGATTGCATAGCCCACCTGCAGGGAAAAGTTTTAATAAATACATACTGAAAATATCAGCAAAGCTCACATAAAAAAATGTTATCAAATATAAAATTACTTAATTAAATAAGAAACTATCATATATTTAAATAGTCCCAATGCTTCCTTTCACTGATGCTTCTAAGTCCAGACCACTGTTAAGTTTTCATTTTGTCCACTAGATGGTGGTATGACATCACATATTACTTCATATGTGCCAGAGGGACCCTGGGAAAAGCCATAGTATTTGGCCAAGCTGCAGAAATGAATGAAACGACTATAGCTACAAGTGATTGTGGTTGGGACAATCGGAGATGACGCGGCAGGTTGTCTGCTCCTCTCACCTCTTCTCCCAGGTTGGTGCCGATCTCCTCGCTGACTCTCTTGGCCACACTCATAGCTGCCACTCTCCTGGGCTGAGTACATCCCACCATGCCGTAGCTTGTGTATCCATCCTCATGCAGGTACTGGGTCAGCTGAGTGGTCTTTCCACTGCCTGTTTCCCCAACAACAATCACTATGCTGTTGTCCCTGCAGATGGACAGCAAAACAGTCTAAATTTAAACTCAGTCAATGGAAAACAGATCCGTTTGAATTCAAACATTGTGGGTAACGGTACCTTATGATGTTCAGCAGTTGCTGTCTGACAGCAAAGATAGGAAGGTATTGTCTCTGCTCCAGAAGAGACTTCTTCTTCGCAAAGTCACTGCTTGCCTCTGTCTTTTCTTTCATGTGGTCTGCAAACTTCTGCTCTGCTCTATAAGATTGACAAAACTCATTAGCAAAAATTAATCTCCTTCTACATCTCTGTGAATAAGCACATGCGCTATGAAGAAAAAAAATGTTTGAAATGTCACCTATAGTCCACTTTGCCATCTTCGCCTACTACTTTGCCTTCTTCTGCATCCTCTTTCTTCTGGATACCCATGATATCTCCCAGCTTGGTGCCTGCCAGTTCCCAGTGCTTGTGCTGTGCCTGAAAAGACAATTGTTCCAATTATACTTTGTGTTTATGAAAATTGGAGCTTCAAGTTGCATTCCCATGGACATCCACAACCATCAAAGATGACTAACATTTGGTGTCACATTGGTCAAGTAGTTTTAATGTGCTGATGAAGGCAAACATGCACACATGATTGACTGCTGTGAGACAGCATTTGCCTTATCAAGTGGACAGGTGATAACCAATGAACCCCATTAATGTCTCAACAGCAGAGAGGATCATGCCTGCTACTGTAAATTATTTAAAAAGTTGTTATCCCACAAACCTTTTTCCGTTCCTTCTGCTCACGGTGTTTGCGGACGAGCTGGCTGCCTTTTCGAGAGATAATGGCCATGTCAGAGGTAGCATCTTTCACAGGAATCACAGGTTCTGGCTGCAATAGACCAAACAAACACACACACATTTAAATAAAAAATAAACACGACAAGGATACGACCCGCATCCCTTCAAAATTTCTTTTGACAAAAGACATTTTCTAGTTGCTAAATATTCTGTGTAGTCTCAGTGACCTGTTTTGTGAAGACTATTCTTCCATCCAGGAAAGGAGGGACTAGATTGTGAACCAGCAGATGAACCTTGGCAGCATTGTCCTCCTCAAAGTCCTCATCCACCTCCAATCTCTGCACCACTCCACTGGTCAGCATACGGTTAGTCTCCCACCGCTCATTATCCTGAGACAAGAAATACAGCTTGTTAAAAAGGCACGCTAACAGAAACGTGAAAAAAGACAAAAAGACAAATAAGTACTCGTACACAAGTTTGAATATGCCTGTACAGGCACTCAGCTCTGAATAGGTTGATATGAAACACCGCACCTCATTGATCTGTCGCTTCTGGGCAGATATTCTTTTCTGTGTCTGCTTCTGAAGGATCTGTTCTCTTTTCTTCACATAGTCTTCAGATGTGGAGGTGAACGGGTTGTGGAACTCATCATAGCCTTCATCCATCATGTACCAGTCTCTGTCAGCTTGCTGCAAAACAGTGATGAACGGGAGTTGTAAAAAAACCCCAACAAATAGCTTTAATTAGGCTAAAATGAGAACTTCACTACTCACCTTCTGGTCATCCTCCCACTGTTCTTTATCACTCTCATTATCAAACATGAATCCTCCTTCACCATCTTCTTTCTTACCTGAGGAAGAAATATCACCAGATTAGGTCATATAATTATCACCCAAAGAGTATTTCAATCTTACATGAGAGCATAAATGGCTTGGTTTCAGCGTAGTACCTTTTCCTTGTGATAATCGAGGAGTAGAACCCAAATGCTTTCTTTCATTGGCCCACTCATTGTACTTATAAGACGGGGTAGGCAGGGGTGTGTCATCAGGGTAACGTCCTCTGACAGACCTAAGCACACAGCAAGGGATAAATAGGCATCAATTACTTTCTCAGTAGCCAGGCACTTATTGTGTGAGATGGTGTGTATTTCTTTCTTTGAGGCAGAGAGAAAGAACAAGAAAGACAAAATGGATAATGGATGTTTTACCTATCCCTCCTCTCACTTTCACGGCCAGAACGATGACTTCGCTCTGAGCGATCGGACTCTCTGTTAGACGGGGCTGGGGAAGGTGATTCCCACTGGGAATGCCTTGAACTGGCATAACCACTGTCATCCTCCTCCCAGTTTGAGCGTGAAGGTGTGACACCATCTGTTTGAATTTAAATTCAACAATGTCATGCTGTTTTGTAGAGAGACATGACATAAATGACTGAAATTATAATTAAAAGAAATATTGAGGTAAAGTACCTCTTGGACGATGCTGTGGTGTCAGAGGTTCATCTCTTCTACTTCCTCGGCTGATGCGATCAGACCAGCCATCTCTCTGCGAACGTTCACTGCGCTCTGACCGGCTACTGCTGCTTCCACGACTATGGCCACCCTCTCGCTCATCTGTCAGAGAATGACAAGGTACAGTTAGTCTCAACAATGCTACGGATATCATCAGCTTTTTTTCATTGATGTAACAAAAAAATCCTCAAAGCACTGTTACATGACAGCTTCATCATAAGCCTCACCTCTTTCACTCCTTCTGTCTCTGCCCTTGTCTCTGCTCCTTTCTCTGTCTCTTTCCCTGTTCTTGTCTTCTTTGGAGGAGGCGTAGACTCCGTGTTCACGTTTGTCTCTCTCTCTCTGCTGGTGTCTTTGTTTGAACTCTTCACTGACCCCTCCAGGGTTTGAGGGTGTCTCAGAGCCAGTTACACGATACTTCCTACTGGGGAGTCAAAAAATAATATTTAATACATTATTAGATTGCTACAGTCATGTATACTGGGAGGCTGAGTGCCTGGAACACATATCCACTTAATTGAACACGCTCAAGGAGAGGTAGTGGAAAGCTATTTTTTAAGCTGTTTCACAACACGTACAAGAATGAATAATGGCAACACACAACATGCAGCATGATCTGTAATGGTTTGTTATGTATTTCTGCCATTGTTTAATTCATCCCATGACATGAACTGCCTTGAATTACAAGGTTTTGTCATTGTGTACATTTCAGATATGTGCATGGAGCCAGTGTGGCGTGGCACTTACCTCTCCTTCTTAGCACCTCTGTTCTTATCGTCATCTTCTTCATCCGACCCAGAGTCACTTTTGCCTTCCTCCCAGTCCTTGTAGGAGGAAACCTTTGACTTCTTTCTATTTCTGTCTTCACTTGCATCTACCTGTTCCTTGCTCTCCCGCTCCTTCCGTTTCTGGGCTGCCAGCAGATCCAAGCCCAGCAAAGATGAGCGTGGGGTGGGTGCGCGAAAAACGTGGGGCTCTGCTGCAGCACTCTTCTTCTTTACTATAAGACCACCAACTTGGGCAGTTGGATCAGTCCCTTCCAACCTATGGACAGACACATCGTCATCCATAATCTGTGGAGAAATAACAACATGGAGGTGAAAACATGGAATGTATTGTCTTTGATCTATGAATATAAAATAATATTAGTCAGCAGTTCAAAGAGCTGTCAATAAAAAGTAATAAATGCCTATCAAAAGATCCACATCAAAGTTGCATCCGCGAATAGTTTATTCAAACAATAATCCAAAACCTGCAGGTATTAGAGAAGATGAAGTGAATGCTTTCTCATTTTAGAGCAACTGATTATAGATTAGCCTTTAATATGCTTGTGGTATTTGTCATTACAATTAATTTCCACAAAATATTCTCAGTCCCCACTAAAGAAATCAGACTTTGTCTTCATCTACCATCGGAGCTGACTGTCATGTCATAGATGTTCTATGATCAAAGAGCCGACATAATGCATTTAAAATACATAGAACGAACATATATGATAAACATCAACCGATAACGGGGCTATTAGGTCGTATCTCTTTTACTGATTTCACCAACATCCTATTTTTTTGCGTTCTTACTTCGTAAAGGATCACACGGGGGTACTCGGCTTCTATAAAAGCTCATCTACTAGTTTAGCATCAATAAAAACAGACCGTTTTTAAAGTTAAACTTGAACACATTTCTACTAGAGTTGGTCTATTACTGGTGGCTGGAAGAAGAAGCATGAAGAGATAAGAGAGCTGAAAGATGAACACGTCAGTAAATTGATTACTCCTCCGCGGGTTTAATTCGAGTCGTGTTAAATGAAACGGAACACTTACGTACCTCAGGGCGCAGCTAGCGTTAGCTGAGCCGAGGCCGGCTGCTAAACGCGGGGAACTGTCGCCTGGTTCTCCGGGTGTTAAATACAGGAAATATCCGGACCACACAACGATTTAATTTCACGTAATGGAGGAACAGTGGTCCAGGAAAAGAACCACCCGCGTTTGTCACTGAATATTATTCAAAACGCGGCTTTCGAAAACACGACGTATGTGTTTACAACAAGCAAGACTGCAGCCATTGCTATCCCACAATTCCCCGCGACAGAAAAAAAACTAGTCAAAGTTTTATTCATACGGTTGAGTTGGATAGAATGGAGGTTAAATATCAATTCAATAACATCAATTAAGAATCTACCCAATATTATTATTTTATATTTTACAAGAACAATCTTACAAATAATAACAATAAACAAATAAATAAAACGCCTTTGAAAAAAAAAGCCATTGAAATTGAAAACCAGTCCTAAGAGGTAGTAGTAATAGTAGTAGTGGTAATAATAATAATAATAATAATAATAATAATAATAATAATAACAAACACAAATAAATGAATAGTCTAACCATTGTGGTTTTATAAGATTAAAACAACCATATTAGAAATAATAATACAGCATAAAGAATAAATTAATGCAATCGGATTAAAAAAAAACTCTATGATACTATATCAGTGAATATACCAGAATGTGACAGTGCAGGATGAGGTTTGGACTTTACATGTATTTGTGAGCCATACAGATCTGCTGCTATCACCTTGTGGGTGGTTACCTCTTCTATCAGTAGAGACAGACAGCTCAAGGGCCCCATACATATCAAAATAGGATGAAGCACATACAAACTTTGTAGCACATCAGAAAAGGACGTCACTTCAACTTGCTCCCACTAGTTAAAGTATTACTTTTTTCAAAACCAAATATATAGAGCTATTACACGAAGAGAAGCGATATTTGTTTACTAAGATATGACGCCTGGGCACGAGAGCCTGAACGATCAGCCCCTGACTGCGACCACTCAGACCTGCAGTCTATTTCCAACCTGCGGCGGCAGCAACGAGCCCTGGGGCATCCAGTCTCCGAAAACACCGAAGAAGAGTATGGTTGACACACGTCTCGTGATCATCAAGTGGTCGATTCTGATTGGTCACCGATCTGAAGGCTACATTCTGATTGGTCCGTTGTCGTGTGTACGCTTTATGGTAACAAAACACGTACGCTATTGGTCGGTTTCACATGTCTGCCGATATACCGAGTTTAACGCGGAAATTTCTTTCGCAATACCGCAGCGTGTGCAGCGTTTGATGGCTGTTTATGTCCTCTTTACTGCCGGGTCATCAGGGGATCTGTAGCCACCGACTGCTGTCACTCACACGCCGGGAAACTTGGAAACGAGGCTAGCTAGCGCCGCATCCATCCAGTACCTGGATAGCCGAAGCTAAAGGTAGCTAACAGCTTGTCAGCGGTCGCAGGTAATTCGAATCCAAAATGGGCGAGGAAATAAACGACAACACCATCAACGAGAGCAACGGGTGTGCAAGTAACAGCAGCTGGGAAGCGAACGGCGAACCAGCGGTCAAATATTACACGTTGGAGGAAATAAGTGAACACAACATTAGCAGTAACACATGGCTCATCATCCACGATAAAGTATACGACATCACAAGTTTCCTTGAGGAGGTAAGACACCCTCTCATCAACTCGAGCACTGATGCTGGAATACTGTATGTGACTTAAAGTCATTGCTGTTTCACCCGGCTGAGGCTACTTCCTGGAGATGACACGGTTTGCGTCACATGAATTCCGTCGAGGAAAAAGTGATCGCAGTTACGTAAAAAAAAAAAAAGACTTGAAAGCGAAATATGGCTAAATATTATAGCGGCAGTACATTAGCTCTTAGAGTCAATGTCATGTACTTGTAAGTTATCTAAGTAGTTATTCCACACATTCCCCTGCATGATTTAAGCAGAGAGCTGCCCTTTTCAGAAACTTAATCCAGCTGTGAACGTGGCATGTGGGTAATCCTGTTTCATGGGTCAGTCCTAGCTAAACTAACCCTGCTAAATCAGCTCCAATACGTTTTCTGTTCTTTACTATTTTATTTTTTTAAAAAGTGACTGAACTACTTTTAAAAGTAAGTTTATGGACATGGTATCCTCAACAGCATTACACACGTTACTCATGCTTGTAAGGCTGGTTTCTTTGTGGAGGGAAGTCTTTTTAACAACACGTGCTGTATTTTGCATGTCTGTATGGAAGATCACAATCTGCAAAATAAACATTTACTTTAGCTGTAAAATATTCCAACTGACAAAATAATTAGCTCTATCATCAATATCAGTAGTATGGATTGTGCGCAGTGAGGATGTATATTCCAACAGATCTATCTCATTTATAAATTTAGATTTTCACCAATACAATATAACTAGAATTTGGTTTGCATGTTACTTCAGGTCTGTAGTAACCAAGCACAGACACACATCAGATTGCATCACTGTGATCACTGGATAAAGGATAATTAATTAGTTCTACACTCTATTTCAGCACCCGGGAGGTGAGGAGGTCTTACTGGAGCAGGCAGGTTCAGACGCCACAGAAAGCTTTGAAGATGTGGGTCATTCAACAGATGCGAGGGAGATGCTGGAGCAGTACTTAATCGGGGAGGTTCATATGGTAAGAAGAAATGACTTGTCGTCCTGTCCCGGTTTAAATGAAGGCAACACAACTGTAAAAGAGATGATTGTTTAAATCTTTGCTAATCAAGGAGAATAATTTATGAGTGTCCCTGCACCTCTCAGAGAAAAGGGTGACTAAAGTGGAAAAATTGCTTGGAGTCACAAGCTCCATGAAACAATTTGGATTTTCATTGGTCATGAGCAAACTGTGGGGTTTGGCAACAAAGGCCAATACAAAAGTGTTAACACCACCTAGACAAAGTTGTGTCGTGGACATAAGTTCTGTTCCCACTTATCGATGCTCAACTCCCAGAAAACCGAAGCTGACTATAAACAACCTTTTGTAAACGCCTCATATGTCCTTCTCAGTCTTTGCCTCAAATGATTTGCCTTTTACATTTTTTCCTTTTAGAGGACACAAAACCAGAATGTGATATGATTCTGTTCAGTGATGAAACCAAAACTGAACTTTTCCACACAAAGGAGAAGAGTTGTAAATCATTAGTGATTTCAGACAGACCCTAGTTAATATAAGAATATATAATAATATATTATAATATAATACAATAATCATTGAGTGTCTTCTCATCTTTAGTTTTAACATGAGTGACCAATTACATAGTCACCAAAGTTTCCTGGTGCTGTTTATAAATGACAAAATCAGTTAGCAAACATCACAAGACTCCTGAGAATGGAATCTTCGGACTGATCTTGGCATCTTTTCAACAAGTGGTCTTGTCTGCCTTTGTGAGGCAACAAAAAAATCACTAAAAATTCAAATCATTATTATACATTCAGTGGATTTAACTTCCACTAAGGAATTCAGTTCATTTCTTTTCTTGAGTGTTAGATATCACATGAAGACAGTTATACTAATTTGTTTAATGTATTTGTAGGATGACAGGAAAAAGGAGACTGCTAAGGTAAGACCCATTTAACAGTTTTTTTTAATTCTAGAAAAAACCCCTTGAATACACTTTGTAACGACGATATGAGGTTAATGGTTTGTGTTGACATAATTTAATATGAAGCCTTTTTTCTACAGGTGGTAAAAGAAGCAAATCCAGGGGAGTCCAGGTGAGTCCTCATCTTGAACAACATGCGTCAGACTCATTTTTTATTGCTGAGAGAATGATTATGTGACCCTTTTCTTTTAAACTATTTGAACTTTGTATGAAATGTAGTGTTGAGCATGGGCTTAAAATAATGACATTTTTTGCTCTGCAGCTCGTGGACCATGTGGTTGATACCTGCTCTTGCTGCAGTTGTTGTTGGTGCCGTGTATCGCTTCTACATGATTGAACACAAATCCTCCTAAGAGCTGACATTCTTCTTTTCATCTGGAGGCCTTGAAATCTTTGACCAAATCCTCCTCGTACTAAACGCGCACAGTTAGGAGTGTCTGCATCCCCCTGCAATGAGAGAAGTGGGGGCAGGGTACTTTATCCCCTGCCTGTCTACATAGAGTGCATGAAATAGACAGTTGGGCAGAGACTTCATGAAATTGTCTGCCTTCAATCTCTCTCTATATTTCATTGTCACTGCCTGTTCTCATTCATGTTTAATGTTGTTGAGTTTAACTTTCATATGCATTCGATTTGGGTTAGCGTGTGGTCACCGGCCAGAGGAAGGTTTATAGGGACACTAA
Source organism: Pseudorhombus dupliciocellatus (assembly GCA_016785235.1). Taxonomy (NCBI): domain Eukaryota; kingdom Metazoa; phylum Chordata; class Actinopteri; order Pleuronectiformes; family Paralichthyidae; genus Pseudorhombus; species Pseudorhombus dupliciocellatus. Next base: position 7,340,708 of record JAFBJW010009053.1, on the reverse strand, counting down.
CTGGAAAAATGTTTGAGGAAATGTTAAGTATGCAAAATGATTGAGCTCAGGATAAAGGCTCCCGGTGATCATTTTTATACACTTAATTGTAACTTCACATGCATTTTCTAAGTTTTAATAAAGTGAGAAATATGACAGCTACCTGACATTCAATAAGAATAGTGAATTTATTCCATTTACTTTTCCTTTATTCACAGCTCTGCTCAGTTGCATTTGTCAACTGGTTTTAAATGCATCATCTTTCCAACTATGTGAATGTCAATATTTGTGTTGAAAATAGCTGTGAAATATCTTATCGCTGATTATTTAAGATCGAATCTTTTCTGGTCATTTAATTTGTACAGCTTTTAAAAGGTGTTTAAATGTTCAAAATACCAGATCTATATATTTATGTAGTATGTAATAATACTAATTTGACTAGACAGGTATAATAGATGCAGTGACTGAATGAGGAAGTATTTATTTGATTTGATTTTGCTTTTTTTTCCACACTAGCTGTTTGTTATTTAACTGCTTTTTTTTTCTCCTTTGTATATTTGTCTCACTTAAACGCAGCTTGATTTCCTGTCTTGGGTGAATGGAGTTGACTCCTGTCATTGGGGGTTTTAAGTGATGCTGAATGAGGTCTTAGTGTGCTTGTTGATTCAGTGGGGATTTGCCAGTTGTCATTAAAGCCATACATAAGTGTCTTTCAGGCCACAGTTGCAACACGTTTAACTATTTTAGTTACGCTGCCTTTTTCTGTTTTACAGGTTACTGTTCAGCACTGGTAAATGTTTAGGTAACCTTTGCCTAGCATTTCTGGAATCACTCAGTTTGTCAACAAAATGTTTCAGCTACACAGACGATAACAAAAACTCATCCATTCAGCAACAATTTCTGAATATAACTTGCTGCTATTTTGTGTGACTCCTTTTATTGCAGTTGTCTACATTTATTAGGTTTGTCTAGAAATATTTGCCATCTTTTTGTATAACCTTCATTTAATGTTGTTAAGTCTCGTTTGAATAAAAGCAGTAGTTCATGAACTTCAACTGACTAATGTATGTACTGAGCAAATGTTAACTATTTTATGTAGTGTGTTCTGACTGTGCATGGTCTGTCAAATACACCAAAAGATGCGTTCACAGCAATGTGTGTTAAGCTGACGCTATTCAGAATTAGCATTTATAGGCCCTATGCAGGGAATAGCTTTAACCTCAAGAGTCAAAGCTGAAACCCTTTGTATGTCCGGTACCTAAGCAATATATGCATTCATTTTGATTGAAGAATTCCTGAGAAATCCAAAATAGGGGTGAACATTTATTGCTCATAAATACAATTAATTATTTCAATATGACAGACAAGGCTAGTAGCCTATGTCAAAATAATGACAACCTAATTTTCAAGACAGAAGATTTTCAAGATGTCTTCTGCTCTGTTCAGAAAAATAATGCAAACATCTTTTTTCTTTTTTGAATCTTCTGAACATTGCAGCAGGTCCTTTTTCCTTAAGTCAGTCATTCACAAGTTTGAAGTGCCTTAACACAAGTGCCTGTTGAATTAGGTCAACAGTTAAGTAATGACACATCCAATGACAGCAGCCTAGAAGACTACGGGGCTCACACAGTTATTACGATATACGGCCCTGTGTGGTCACCACTGTTGAGTTTGGAAATCCATCCTTCAACATCTGGCTGCACTGAAAAGGACCAGGTGTTTGTTCTGGCAAATATTCACCAGTATGTACGGTCATTCTCCGTTTCTTTTAAAAATGAATGCAGTCATTAATGCATAATACGCTGGTGTGGTCCTAGTTTGAAAGGAATACAAGTACAAAAAATGGAACAGCTGGGTTCAACTCCCCTCTGCATCTCTGCTCTTGGTCACAGCCGTAAGTGTGAGGTGTTTATTCACCAAACATGAGCTCATTGGAAACAACTCCAACACTGTAACGCTGGAGTGGGCATCACATGTAAAAGTGAGTCATAAAGAGACTCATCCACTTCTCATGCTTTGCAGGGAGGTGAGAGGCACAGGACAACTGGGATCCTTTAGTTGTGAATGTTATCATCAGGCCATTGTGATTCAACACAAAAAAACGCGTTCAAGTAGCCGATAATGCAGTTATGTACTTATATTGTGATTTGTTTTTCTTAGGTAACCGTTACATAGTGCAATACTGGCACAAACTGAATAACACTTGAGTCCCGCGTATGCCTGCTCTCCGCCGCTATTTTCCCGTGGAGAGGAGCAGGAAGCAGTGATTGAAATTAAAGCCTTTCCATCTGCAACCTCCACAAGAGCCCTCACACTGCAAAGTGGCCGTGACAAGAGAACGGCAGAAAGCAGAAATCAACACCCATTGATTCCTCCTTCTTGATCAGGTGGGACATTTCAAGAACCAGATGCACTCTTGTTACATGAATTGGTGAATTGTTTAAAAAGAATAAAGGCTCCCGTGCTGCTTGAACTGGTTCGGAAACAACAATTTTAGCAAACGATAAACATCAGGGAGCAACCTTGATCAGGAAAGCTGGCATTCAATTGTATAAAAAGACTGCACAGCTAGACGGGAATGATTTTCCATGTATTGTTGTTTACAAGGTCTGGTCCTTCTGTTGCTGTTGCTATATTCGGTTTGAACACAGGGTGGCACTACAGCCTCAACATGTTACCGTGTCAGTTGTTGAATTTTACCAGAGAGAAGGGTGAATACTGGCTATATTTAAATGGCTAATCTGACTGCTGCACCCACTCTAATATAATCATCACAGCATTCTGTAGAGTTTATCTCCAGGTTTTCATGAGAAGCTCAGAACAGCAGTAAACACAACACAATAAACACAATGCTGCCACATGCTGTGGAAAGACATTATGCAAGCAGGGAAAAAAAACCAAACCCTGCCACATTGTTATTGTGATGCTGATGAAGACAGTGTGCAATAATATAAGACAATTAACTCACGAAACTATGCATCTGCACACATTTGGACCAGTGTCCGCCCACCCGCCAGTTTTGGAAGTTCTGTACATAGGAAAGAATATTTTCTTTTCTGAGTTATGAACTAAGGGGCATTGTGTAGCCACTGGCCGTTTTACATCACTGTCAGCCTGTTGTGGCAGCATTATGACCAGACAGAGTAATGAGCTCTTATGAGACAGCATATTGTTTCTGTGGGAATATATGAAGCCATCAGATAGACACCGTTCACCGTGACTGAATCACTTATTTCTAACAGCAGTCATCCTCAAGGAGAGCTGGGACTGCTAATGCACAACATTCCTGTGTCCTCAGAGACCCGCTCGGCAAAAATCTCAAACAGCTGGGGGAAGAAAATGCTTGTTGATGCAGCAGGAATAAACATGATCTCTGAGTAGTGGTTGGCGATAGCAGAAAAGGTCCACAGAACCACCTGCAGAGGGAATCCTAAGTGGATTTTGCACTTTAGAGCCTAGAGGTTCACGTCAGACCACCAGCCCTCACAACAAAAACATCCCCTGCTCTACTTTATTCTGATAGCGTTAGACCCATCAAGACCTATTCACAATTTATTTCCTGCCAAGTCATGCACATGCTTGTCATGATCTTAGCTTCATAAATATTAATGAATAAAATATCCAAAAATTAAATATTTTGTTGCAATTAATGAATTGTCAATCACAGGCAGCGGTGGAATATGGGCCACTCCGGCCCTTCTGGCCTTGAGAAAATGGATTTGAGCCTAAAGTGGCCAACTTGTAAAATAGCAAATGTCACAAAACAAATATAGGCCTTATTTGAGAGACAAGCAACGCTGCTGGCAAGGTGAAACATGTGTAAACTTAAACTGGCCCAAGTGTAAATCATGAATAAGGCCCTAATGGTATAAATTTGGAATCTTTCAGATTGGACTAATTCAATTTGTGGACCAAAATGTTGCTGAATGGGATGCATCTGAGTGTGAACCTTATTTCTAATCTCATGTTGGCATGACCTCGCATCCACAAAGAAAGTGTTTCTGCTATTGCTGGCCTAAGTTGTGCAATAGGCTACATATGGACCCTGATGTCCTGTACCTGGTATTGTTCCTGCTGAGGAGCAGTACCAAGCACACAATCAATTGATTTTTTGATCACATTCGTTATTCAATAGTAGTTTCAATAATGTTCTTTGACTTGATATATCTGTTATCTAACATAGCACTGGCAGGTGGTGATTAGCATAATCAAATTCAAACTATTCATAATCATTTGTTTCATCTGGTTTTAGATTCAAGAAACTGAACAACAAACATGACCATTATCAAACAAACGGTCAGATTTCTGTGCAATGGAAAACATATTTGTGTCTCTTATTTGGTTAAAAGAAAACATTTTTCCTGCAGAAAAACAACTGTGCATCCATACATTTGAGGCTTTTACAACATCAAAATTCTATTAAGGAATTATAAACTGCAACGACAAACTTTCAGCTGAGTTTGTTGGTCATATAATCTCTGAGCTATGTGCTGTTTGAATAATACATGGGCAATAAATTCACTTTAAAGTCTTCTCTCTGCCCCACACAGACACAACGTCGAGTACTAATCAACATATGAAATAAACTGATGTGCTATTTCTTCATTAGGCAATCGTCAAACCTACAGTACCATTGTCTTCGCTTTCCATTTCCAGCAATGGAAACAAAATGATTTATTAATAAAGGAAAGAAATTCAGCACAAGCATGTAGTGGTGCCAGAGGAAGGATGTGTGGTTTTACTTTACAGCCAGCCCCAGGTTTTGGAGATAAATGCTCAGCGTAGTGAAGCAGTCATGCCCGTCAGAAGCAAAACAAGCGATTTATCTAAAAAGCCAGTGAAAGTTACAGGGAATCTTGATGAGTCTGGTACGATCGCTCCGTTTTGTTTTAGATGAAGGGGTGCAGCATTTCATTCAAGACTGGCAGAAAATTATATTTCTTTAAATGCCATAATGTGCAATTTCACTAGGATAGAACTGTAGAATCATCACATCCCCTCGACACCAAATTAAAACTAATTTATCTGGATGCAAAAATTGTTTGCAATCAACAAAAACACCATGTCACAATGTTGAACTGAAAAAAAATTATAATTATCCCTGACCTGCTCCATATTCCTCTATCGAGTTTCATGGAAATCCATCAAGTATCTTTTTTTTTTTTTTTTTATGTCACAATGTTGAACTGAAAAAAAATTATAATTATCCCTGACCTGCTCCATATTCCTCTATCGAGTTTCAGGAAATCCATCAAGTATCTTTTTTTTTTTTTTTTTACTTTAACCTCTTCCACAAACCAACATGACAATATAATTCAATGGCACAACGCTTTATTTCATAAATCTGTAAAGTGATACATTATTTTTTCATTGTTTATATTAGGAATCTACAAACGCAACAAAATATATACGTACAAAGATTATTTTCCTCTTGTTGCTCAGTGACAAAGAGCACATTTTGATCACTCACACAGAGGGCAAGCTTTTCATGATAAGGACGCCGAGCTGCAACCTAAAGGCTAAAATAACTTTGATAAAATGGATTGGAATTCATTTCTTGTGAAAATTCCGGGAAAAATCATCAACTCTCTATCAACTCCACATCCACTGCACCACTACAGTAAACTCTGTCCGGACCTTACATGGGCACTGCCAAGATGAACCCATAGTGTGGTCGACCATGCCAAGACGACGATCATGCGTTTATTCTCTCTAAATAACCAACCTCCACCTCAGAAGTTCCAAGTCATCTCTTGCCAGCACAAATATGGTGACCTTTCTACAGTGTAGCTGCTTAATTACTTTTCTCCTTGCATACACGGAGTGACGTGACTTAAAGGTTAACTTCTCCCAGCTGTAATATGCCAAGGTCTTCAGCACAGTTTGAATTGAAGGGGAGGTAGATGGCCTTAATCCTTCAAAGTGCTTGTAATCAGACACCGATGTTGGTTCACAAATGTCTCGTATGAATCGAAGTCTAAATATCAGTTTATGGTAATGAGCCGATGGCGCGACCTCAAACATTTGAAGTGAAATGTGGTGACCTCAGCAACAATTCAGACTACACTGACAATTTAAAAAGAATGATTATTGCTCTGTATGCCGGATATTTGGAGGTATTTCTGGGGCAAAGACACGGTCTGTGGCTAAAACGAGTAAAAGGTGGTTTAAGAGGCCGTCTCTGATAGTAAATCAAATCGTGGCAACACTGTGTGTGAGTAAAAAAAAAAAAGTTATAAATTAAGTGTTCCCATCAAGTGAACACTAAAAAACTAAAAAGGACATTTATCAATACAAAATTAATAGAAATCAAATGGGACTGTACAGTGATTATTTCAAATACTTCCAATCATAGCCATTGTATCAATTGCAATTACCCACAATACCTAGTGTAAGAATACATCAATAACTTGGTGTCGGTTGACCAGCCCAGCCGGACACGATAAGACGGTCTTTGGCATCATTTACCATACCAGTGGTGCAGTCGGCCTAGGCCAGTGTCAACAGGGTGCAGGTGGAGGACACACTGGCAGAGCGCTCGTGGACAGAGTTGTTGTTATCCAGAACTCCTGACACAAACTGTGTCTTGGAGGCGCTGCTGCAGCATCCCAGAGCGTCAGCCAGTTTGGGGCAAAGGGTCAGAGTCAACCTCTCGAGGACAAGGTGAAATTTCCTGCGGAAGCTTCGGTTTATCCAGAAGTAGAAGATGCAGTTGAGGAAGCCGTTGGAGGTGGGCAGCCAGACCACCACAAACTCGATCCACTCCGGTACAGTGCTACCTGAGACGGCTGTGGGGTTATTAAAAAAAATGGAAAGTGATGCAAAGCAAGTATCCACATCATGTCAACGAGACACAAGACAGCAATGTAGTGGTTCACCTTTGGTTGACCCATTTATTTATTAGTAGGATGGCACTCAGTTGAGCCCAATCACTACCAAGGCCCAACAGTCCCTGAACTGCACCAGTGACACACTCAGGTATCAGTTGACTAAACCTGCCTGACTCTCAAAAACCAACCGACAGACATGGGTGCAAACACAGAATAACCAGGGCCTGAGTCGACCATCATACATATAGATTAATACTAATCTATAAAAACACCGTCAGCAATCCTGCAAACACATTAAAAAAAAAACTGACCCGGAGCTGAGAGTCTTTCCCCAGAGACAATGACATGAAGGAATCAATTTTGATTTTATAGCCATGACGTTAAAGGAGAAAATGAACTGAAAGCAGTTGTGGAGAGGAACCTCATAGCGTCGTTTCTACGGCAGCACATTGTGATGTTTGAATTAAGAGCATCGGCTCCATTCAGGGATTTTCTTCCAAATCCGATGAATTACAGGTCTTTTTTGAAAAAAGGGTCTCGTCTCCTAAAAATATTCCACTGCAACTGCTCTCGGTCTCACTGCAGGCCAGCGCATGGTTGGTGTAAATGAGGAGAAAGTCAAAGGTCTGACTCATAAACCCAGTCATGAATCAGCATGTTAATGCCTGACAGTGCATAAATAACTTTAACAGCTTTGCTCTCAGTTCTGTCCAAGTGGAAATCAATGGACAGAATTTGTAAGTGGAAAAATTCATTGCATGTAAATCAAATTAATTGAATACCTATTTCATTCAATACGGATTTATTCAAATCAAATTATTTAAAAACAAGTTCCTACAGAGTTCAAAGCTAAATTGTGACATGTCATTGTCTATGTGCACTGCGCCCTATTTAATTCATTCACTAGTTCCACTTTAGGATTATTATTATTAATGCTAAAACCTTTAACTACCTTCATGATTTAAAAGCCAGAGCACAGAAGTTGAGGTCTGCATAAGCAGTCAGTACCCTCTAATCTCGATATACATAAACTGGATGAATTATCTGGTATGTAGTAATATTTCTCCAGTTGAGTCAGAGCTGGTTGATGGAGAAACAACATATATCCACTTTAGATTATAGTAAAAACAGATCCCTTTGTTTTCAACTTCATGTTTAACACTTAGCTGTGCAGTATCACTTTTTGTATGTGCAACACAATGACTTTTGTGTGACATTTAAAACTGTATACACATTCTATTTGCACTGTATAGATGAGTTCTATCTGATCCATACAGATAGATTTCTTTACATGTATAAGTGATACATGTTGATTGATGCATGAAACATTGACTAATGCCTAATTGACCCCTATCTGCTGGTAATTTCCTCACTGTGGGACTAATAAAGGATTCTCTATTCTTATCTCATCTTATCTAGATTTCTTTTGTCTCTTTTTTATCGTGTCTAATTTTGTCTTATCTTGTATCATCTTCGATTGACTTTCGATTGAGTTGTCCTGTCGTGTGTGTGTGTGTGTGTTCAGATTCACAGATGCACGTCATTGCTGCTGCTCACCATTGTAGATCATCGCCGCCATGCACGGTGTCCAACAGGTGTAGTACGCGGCCATCACGGGCACGAGCACCCTGGAGGCCACGTTGTGTCTGCCGCGGGGCGCACGGTCGTACTGGCGCATCTTGAGCCGCTGCCTCTTCGCGGCGCACCACACTCTCAAGTTGGCGAACGTCATGACGACGGAGCAGGGGAAGAATATGAAGCAGGTCAGGCTGAGGGAGTAGCCCACGTTGGTGGAGTAGGACGGGTTGCAGACGAGCGAGGCGGCGGAGAAATGCACCTCGATGATGCTGTCGGGGACGGTGATGGGGGACAGCAGGCAGGGGGGGAAGCACCAGGCGAAGGCGATCAGGAGCAGCGTCCTCCGCCGGGTCAGCAGGGTCGAGTACTGCAGCGGGTACAGCACCGCCACGTACCGCTCCAGGCTGATGGTGGCCAGCGTGTACATGCAGGTGGAGTACACGGTGGCGTTGCAGAAGGCCACGACGTGACACAGGGCGTCGGGCCCCTCGGTGTAGTCCTTCTGCAGACTCACCCACAGGTTCAGGGGCATGACCAGCAGGGCGAACGCGGAGTCCGCCGCCGTGAGGGACAGCAGCAGGTAGCGGGAGTTCCTCGACCACCCGGCCACGGAGGAGGTGATGACGAGGAGAACCGCGACGTTGCCCAGCGTGATCATCACACCCAGCGCCACTATGATGCCCACCTTCAGGGAGCGGTGGTCCAGCTCCTGCGGCCTCCGAGGGTCCGCGCCGGTCAGGTTGGAGTCATTGCAGGCGGAGAGGTTCAGTGCCGTCAACATGTTTCATGAGTGCGACCGGATCATAGGTCACGCGAGGGGAACATGGCTGACACACAGCTGTCGTGCAGCGGAGCTGCGGATACTTGCAACCTGTGAACGCACCGCCTCACCTGCAGCGCACCTGCTGCAATCACTGCGCGTTCAAGTACCCTCCACTTAGTCGGAAACACGAGTTGCTGTGAAGCGACGCTCTTTCCAAAAAAAAAAATCACCAAATTATGGTGGCCCAGAGAGCCCAATTAAGAAAAAATGCATCGCTCATCATTTTCATCAACGCATGAAAATACAAAACTGCAAAAATTGCAAAAATAATGATAACTGAATGTGAGATAAGACAAATGAGACAAGTCAAGATTAGACTTTTTGTGTTGTTAACTTTTGCAGTGTGTGTGTCATCAAATTGATGATTTGTTTTCTTCATTTGCAGTGCTTTGAGCTCTGTTGAGGACAAAGTAATAAACAAACAAAGCTTGTATTAAAAATTCCCTGCCATGCACTTGCCAGCACAGCAGGCCATTAACCAACTAACACATTCTGTTTTGCAGATATGGAAATTGTTTGGAAAGATTTCATATCCTCTTTCCATGTTGGTCTTTTATAATGCTACACTTGTCTTTAGAGAGTCAGAGAAATGAAAGAAGCTCTTGTCAGCTGCTCCTGGCCATTTCACCGTGCACCTCAAAGGTCTGAATGAGGGCCAGTCCAAATTAGAGGCGGCTATGTGGATACAAACGTGGGGTGAATTACTCAGACTCCTCAGCATGACACATCAGCAAAAAGATGTTGTTGTCTTAATGACATATGAGACATGCACTTTTTACATATATTTACAGTAAAGAACTGTATCCACCCATAAAAATGCTCACAGTACAAAGTGAATATTTAGGCTTTCTTTATTTATTTATGTTTTTAATTTTTTATAAACCAAGTATTAAACGTTTGATGACACATCTACACTTTCTCCCTGCTAAAAAAAAGGAGCTGCGTTACACCCATATTTACATTTGTTTAGAATTGATTTTGATATGAAACATTTCTCTTGCGTCTTTCAGGTGAAAGCCCAGGAAACAAGGAGGTGCATAAAGGATCGGTGTGATGTTTGCTTGACGAAAAAGAAAAGAGATATATTTATCTCTAAAAGTGTTGAGGTTGTACAAGTTGATTCATCAGTTTGAGTTGAGCAAATCAATCCACCAATTTCTCCCTCAATGCACTGATGCTGAGTATTATATTTAAAAGGCAGGTCAAAGAGAAAAAATATTAAGCTGGGCTTGTATGGTGTATCTAGAGACCTGGATTGTGTTCCTGTCATTATATCACATTGTGATGTCAGGATTGTATGATATGAAATACACCACATCTTTAAACATGCAGTAAGTAGGTGTTGGGTAATCTATACCCCATGAACATGTGGAAGGCAGCCTGTATGCTTCCTCTTTGTCTTTCTCTGTATTAATTATAATTATCAAGACAGCCTCAGTCCTCTTGATATGAATAAAGGTGCCACATGAGTGTTACTTAGCCTCTAAGGTACAATATACCCCATGAATATAATTAACCTGAGGGGAACGTTGTAGGACAGAATATCATGTTCAGCTGAGATCTGTTTACATTTACATTAAAAATGATGGGTTTCAATTTGTTTACAATTCATGCTCAAGAAGATGGAAACCAATGAACAACACCACTTGTGACTGTATTCTATCTACAACCACCCACTCCATTGAACTCCAAGTTTACAGGCTATATCCCGCGTTGGCAGGATTCTCTGTCAGCAATAACAACGAGTCAGTCAACAATTCATAAGTACCAAAGAGGCCCCACTGAAGATCTACGCCCTACCAGTCTAAAGTCTCGCAGCCAATCACGCTCCAATTTTCACAATCTCATCAGTGTCAGGCTTCTCCTGCGCCTCCTGTTTTGGTGACGAGCTTAAGTGTTTCTGTCGGCATGGCTGAGTGATGGCTGCCAACCCCCCGTTTCCATTCAGAGCAGCGACATGGCACAAGTGCAGAGAAAATGGCAGGAGAGATTGTCACTGACCTTTCCTAGTCAGGTAACCATCTGTTTCAGAGGTATTCTTCTGTGTGACAGTCAGTCCATTAAAGAGCACACACAAACACACGCCTCCCGGGGACAGTCACCCACTTCCTGCATCCGCAGGGACACTATTACAGACGATGATTGATTGCATTCAAAGCAGGAAATCAAAGCGTCCTTCACATGGCAGTGTCTCCCATTTATTACGAGAGAAGGTAAGATGCTACCCCTTGATGTTACAGTAAAGTCCTCCCCTGACCTTGAACATGTCCTGCATTGTGGTAATGAGTCAGACATAATTCTACAGGTAAATCATCATAGATCATTTAAACTTTGTAAGACAAAAAATGCAGGTAATGCACCACAAGTTAACTCAATTATTTACTTTCTCAACATAATAATACAGTAGATACAATACAGTAATACAGAGACCTCAAAGTGATCAATCTTATCTCTCGCTCCTAAGAGTCTACGATTAATAATATTAACATTTTAATTGCAGTGTAGCAGCTGTTACTGAGTGTCATGGGAAAAAAATCTCCTATAAAAGGTGAGCAGCATGAAGATAGGAGAAACTGTAAATATGCATGTGTATATACAGAACATGGCCCCTGTATCTGGCCCCAAGACATGCAGGTCTTCTGTTCTGCTACCAGAGCGGGATCCTCCAGAGGAGAGCTGACAGCTATCTGCGTTTGATATATGTGTTTCTTGCCGTCCTAATGAGCAGATTTCTCTCGGTGATGTCTAACACAAGGCCTGGAGGAAGAGATGGACTCGGGCTCTTGGGTTATATTCTCAGTCCCCCTCCCCCAGTTGCACTCCTTCATGTTCATTGCGCAGTCAATTGCATGCTCTTTACCCGATTCTGTCTCATACTGAATGGATGTGGCGGCACCAGACAGTCACAGATGTAGAAAAATGGACTACGGTAATACTCAGGGGGGATACAAGTATTGGGATGCTTAATTAAAGCTCTCACACATGGTCTTTACACCTTTCCTGTGTTTTATTTGACATTCTGTTATCTTAAAGAGGATAGATTTGGTGTTTTAAGAATCAAAAATCACGTCAGTGTAGTTTTACATCTGCTTTCCTTTCACAGTTTTCTGTTGAGGAAAGGCTCGCTATAACTTGTAGCAGTAAGTACAAACAGGGATAATCTCTCAGTGCTTAAACGAGTCAGCTGGACTTAAACTGGATCTGGTGAGGAACCAGGGGTGGATCCAAAACTTTTCCAAAGCAGAGGTCATGCTGGAGACACAGAGGGGCCAATTACATGTCCAAATGTCCCCCCCCCCCCCCAATGGCCCCCCCCCCCCCCCCGCTCATGGACTCACAGTACACCTGACCTCAAAGAAAACCAGTCCACTATATATATTTGCAGTGTGTATATGTCCACCCAAGGATATATTAAGTGTCCTGCACAGTGCCAGCTTGCATCGGACTAGAGAAAGTGCTTGGCCACCAAATGAGGACCGACGGGGGACATCAGGGAGGTGGGTGATTGGACAGCTGGAATAACAAGAGCGGAATATGGCGAGTGGATTACCAAGAGAAGGAGCAGTCTACCCTTCTGTCGCCACCAGACTGTGGAGTTTGGTGTAGCATTGATTGGGCTGGCGGACAACAGACCATCAGACTTAGAGCCATGAAATAAATGAAGAAGAGTAAAACGTGCAATGTTTTCCTAAGAAATGACGAGGAGTCTAAAGAAGTCTAAAGAAACAAATGGTACCATGTTAATCAAATATATATATACATATAAAGAAAGTACAATACTTGCACTCTTCAACACCACAGCTATTTATTTCTTCCCCTAACTCTTCCAGTTCACTTTTTTTGTGTTAAATATTTTTGACTAGCTACCAATGGTTTGCCAGCAGATGTAAATCAAGCATAGCTTACAGGTAACATGTTGATGTTTTGAATAAAGGTAATACATTTGCAGTGATTTCCACATTTTCTTAGTTCATTCATAAATCCAGTTGGTTTGGAGAATTTCTTTGTGTCTCAAACCAGCTGATGTTTCTATGTGACAGAGAGGGGGTTGTTGTGTTTCTGTTTGGTATTCATGTGTGGGCGTGCACACACAAGCAGTGCTCACCCAAAGGTGTGTGTGTGTAAATGTGGTGGATGTGAACATGAGAGAGAAACTGAGAGGATGAATTTGAACATGTTTGCAACTGAATATCCTGTGAGTGGGCGGACTCCTCCATTCGCCACCTACTGCACAAGAATTTCCTGATGTGGGGGAAGGCAAGCCATTGATTTGATCTGTCTGTGCATGTGTGCCTGTGAGTGTGCGTGTGAGTGTGCTAGTGTTTGTGGAGGCAGCAACACTATCTAATTCTACCAGTGAGGGCTGATCCATGATGTTTAGGAGAGATAGTACAGCAAGGAGGTTTAATGGGTGATTGTGTGAAAACTTGATGTCTGTCTTGACAGACTGTCAGACAGATAACAGGGCTCTGCCTGCACAGACAAAACCAACCTGCCAAGTTGGATGTTATTAAAGTGGTGTCTGAGACTTCTCCTCTTTGTGCCCACACACACCGATGTGTACTCTTTGTACACTTAAATAACAGAGAGCATCACATGCTGCGTGTGGGAAAATGAGAAATAAACTATTTGGACTTACATACATGGTGCATTAAAGACAAAAGAACGACTGATGAATCAAGTTCACGTTTAACATGTGGTCCGTTTTACATGTGGTCCGTTTAACATGTGGTTGGACCAGATGTCACTTCAGCAAAAATGTTGGTATTTTTTTTTTTTTGCTTTGTGCACCATGAACAACTTGATCCAAGAGATAGTAGAAAAATGACAGAAGCAGAAAGACAACAGTGGGAGTATATTGATCAAGTTTTACACGCTTATCTCAGGGGTTGGCAGATAAACATACAGTTTGACCTGAATGATAACAATAATTCCTAAAACAATCCATGGGTAATTTAAGCAGCACATACTGACCCTGTTACACAATGTTTATATGTCACAGTGCCTCTGCTTCTCTCTCTAGTACAAAAATACCACTGAGGCTAAAATTTCAGCATTGCATAAGAGCTTCTTCCTTCTCATTTAAAAGGCCTGTGTATTAGATATCATTGCAGGTTAGGTTAGGTTTTACTTTTAGTCCTGTTCATTCAACATTGAATTGAACTGATGTCTGTAGTCAATGTCATTGTAAAATGCTCAAATGTGTCTCTAAAACGACGGCTGTCATTAACTGAAAAAAGTGATTTGTTGTTTTGGCAGTGCATCCAGCCTGGCAGTATTATACTAGATTTAATGAATACAAGTGTGTGAGTCAGTCTGACTTATCCCTGTTAAATACCCTATCTATACATTGTGTTCAAAAAATCGTTCTGTGTGTTTACACTTTCACAAAACCTTCCACAGTACAAAACATTAAACCGTTCAACCACCAGAGGAGCTGGAACAATTGTTTTGACCTTTAATTTCTTGGAACGTACATCCAACCGCACAATCCATTGGTAGCCTTGTTGGTCAGCAGCACATGCAACGTTTTTCAAAGCCAGTTTCTGCTCACTGAACTGAATGAATGCAATCTGTCATGTCCAGATTTCAAGGTGCTCCAGGTTTTTATTCTCGCCTCACACCTTAACTCTCCATTTGAGTCTCCTCGACATGTTTTGCAGTTTAATACATGACAGGAGACCCATTGCAAGACATTTAGCATTACAACATTTTTAGCAAATGTCCAGAATCTGAAGATTTCTCTGGACCAGACATGGCCATTTGATCATGGCCAGGAGAAAATAGAGAGAGGAGACAGCACGTCTCCAGTATCGAGGCCCCCTCCACATCTCCTTAATATATTTTTACCTGTAAAAGTATCTTTCGCTATATCTCCCTCTCCCTCTCATGCCCTGTTTCCTTTCTATTCCCCAGCTTCTGTTGATTGTGCAGAGAAATGTGAAATTATATGACGTCATTCATGTGTGCGTCAAACCTTGATGCTGAGTCATGGATTGAATGACAATGACCCACTGAGTAAAATTTGTACCTGTCATTGCTATGGCAATGTTTCCCTCCAGAGTGCCTGTGCTTCATGGAAACTACAACAATTATTTTTATAAACAGTTATGATCATATTCCAGGGGTGTACTATGATTTTTAGGCTGAATGTAAGATCATAAACTGAGGCAGTTATTCAAGTGCAGTCAGTTTCATTTGATAACTCATTTGTATTCATAGTCCAAATGGACAAGGTCAGTGTTTTAATGGGTGACCCATCGACCCTGGAGTGGACACAGTATGATTACATACTAACAAGGGATGATTTTAAAACCAAGCTCTCATTTTAAAAGCCAGCCGCAGTCTGTGCCAACCACGCTCTCCAGCCCTCGTCTGCGTGTTGTGTTGTACTGGACAACTGCAATTTGGGCTTGATTATTTGCACTGAATGAAATGTCAAGATATTAATATTATATTTTACATCAGATATTTTACAAACTCATGGCAGAATGATGGTGCTACCGATCCGTCATCCTCTCCCGCTCAGTCCACATTACCTCCTGTTCTGGATTCCCCAGGGTTCGTCAGAGTATTGGCAGGTGCTTCCAGAAACATCTGGTGGGATTTCATCTTCACATGTTGCTTGTTTACCATCCACATATTGGCTTCCGCTATCAGCATGTAGCTGCTGTCTAAGTGTCTGAAGAAGAAAAAGAAAATTTGAATCACAGCGTAGTCTATCACTCAAAACTGAATGGGAGACTTACCCAGGCTTATTATCATGTGGTTGACAGTTACGTTTATATTATGGAGTTGTCGGTCCATTATTGAGCAGTTGTTTGTCAGTGTAATAAATTGTATGCTTAAGCTACTGCTGTGCTTGATAAATGACCAGATGTATTGTTGTTTTTTTTTCCAGTATAACATTATCTTTTTCTCTCAGGCAGTGTGACCTGTGGAGAGAAAAGAGTGTCCTGTGTTTGTTAGGACCCTGGAGCGTCACAAAACATGGGAGGTCTTTTTGTTCCGTCCGGAAGGAACACCAGAAAATAAATGAATTTCACTGTTTAGAGAGATTGAATACATTTGTGTTTCTGAGTCTTTGAGTTTACATAGGCGGCCACATATTTTGAGTTATGCTTTCCTTATGGAATATTTTTCTCCATCTGCTGTTTTCTTGTTTACACAACCCTTCTCTGTGGAAATAAGAAAAACAGGACAAAATAGTGGTGCAGCCCCAAGTGAGCGGTTCAGAATAAATAGGACTTAATTTTGGTAAACCAAGACATATAGGGATATTTGAGCTTCCTACCCGTTAAAGGTACAGTGTGTAGAATTTTGTCATTTCTAGCATTGAACTGTCCACTCCCAAACGTGTTGGTAGCCATCATGAAACTTCAAAAGGTGTGTAGTTTGTCCTGTTTGGGCTTCTAAGAATAGAGACGGCCTCCGTAGTGAGGACTGCCTCGAGGTAAATATAAAGTATTTAAATATGAATACAATTCATACACTTCATATGACACAAGTTTAGCTGCCTGTCATATCCGAGCTGCCGTGTGTGTATCTCCGCCACGTTCAATATCTCATGCAGAAATCTACAGGGTCTATTAATGAATCATAAATGCAACTGTCCTGTGGAAGCCACAGTGATTTTGATTGCGTCTGTTGGCAGCGTCATGTCTGTCAAATGGAGGCATCAGCATGAGCACCGGCACTGAGCGAGATTTTTGGCAGATGCTGCATCCCATGTGTCACAGTCTTGACAACTCTCTTTCATCCACTCCATTTACTGTCATTTCTACTTCCCTGCCACCTGTGATTCGCCAGAGCTGGGCCATAGCCAAAAAGAATATAGGATTAAACAGAAAAATATTAATGAGTTCATTGACATTCATGTGCTGATTAGTTTGAGAGTGTGAATGCTACTTCCACAACAAAATACAGGCAGTGAAGACTGTACATTTTTTTCCAAAACATTACTGCACATGCCTTGCCAGGAGGGATTTCGTGCAGGTGTCTCCATTGGTTTAGCTCCTGCAACAGTCTGACCAAGGTTAGCTAGCAGCTAAGATTCACACTGCTGTTGCACCAGTGAGCTTCATGCTCCGTCCACTGCCAGGTGCTGTTTAATGGATCTGGGAATACCCTGAGGCCCAACCCCTAATTTCTTCTTAAAAGACTTTTCAGTTTTTTCTTCAGTCAATTTATGAGTTTGGATGTCTTCACATCGCAGCCAGGGCCAGAGGGACTGGACCCCGATGTGCTGTGTCCTGTTTGCATGTGTCAGTGTTTAGCATCTAAACCTTTTTAAATTTGATTGTGCATGACCGATTGAGCTTATCAGACATGGCAGTTTTTCACACAGAATAAAATGTGAAAAAGTATTGAACAGCTGTCATTTCTAACCTACTGACCACTTCATCGTGTGATGGAAACCTGATTATAGTCAAATGTCAACCACATAAAGTGCGGAAAAGAACGCAGCGAAACAATGGCCTACCAAATAACTTAAAGATTAAAAACAATAATATATAATGAACAACTATGACAGGGAAAGTGGAGTGAGAGAGGAATCACACAGGAGAATGTGAGAAATTGAGCTGTCTGCCACTGACCAATGCCTGCATGATGATGCAGTCACCCTAATTATCAGATAACTCATTTATCCTGACAGAATGATTCACAGCTCCTGGGAAGATATTCGCAGTATCCCAGTGAAACACACACACACAGCACTTTATCAGAAACTGCCACTATGATCAATGATCAGTGTTTGGTTTTGTGTATATAAGAGCAGATCGGACACTAATTTGATAACAGAACTTAATTAATTAATTAATCCAAAACTACAAAGCTCAAACATTTCCATAAATCCCCCAGATAATAAACTTTAATATTAAAATTCAAGTATCTGATCCTTGGGAAAAAAAATTGTCAAAATTTAATGTTTGATGAGTGCCAATGGAATGAATTAAATCAGGCTTGCATTTTATATATGCAGGTGGGTAAACAATGGGATGCAGGAAACAGCAGGGAACCAGAATAAGTCCTTGGAGACAAAAGTCTACATCTCTATAGTAAAGTGCTGCACAGCTATGGAAATGGATAAAAATCAGGCAGGAAGCTGTTTCCTACTTTATACACAATTCAGGCACACAGAATAGAGTCCTGTAAGTAAAGGGACAACATTTCCACAGGAAGGAGACTCACTGTTTTGATTGTGCATGTCTGGAGGAGCTGTTTTACATGCAGGCTCACAGCTACATTCACTTACACAAGGCACAAAGAGACGAGCTGCTAACAGATGTTTGACCCACTCACTCTTTCCTGCAAATAGCTGTTTGTGGTTTTCAACACAAATGGAAACGTTTGGCCATGGCCATCCCATTCCCCAGACCAGACAATAACAGAGAACCAGTGGATAGATTCGAGGAAGCCTGTACATGGCAGACATCCAAGCAGTGTGGTAGACTTGGAACAGATAGGCCACAAGAGTGGGCTAAAATTAGGATATGGAAGCTGCTCTGAGGCTACTCAAAAAGGTTGGAGGTGGGTATAAAGGCAAACGGGAGCTGTACGGAGGAGTGTGAAAGAACATTTCATGACATTGACATCAGTCATGTAACATGTGAATAAAAAAAAAACAAACTACACACAACGAATACCTGTGTATCTGTAACTGTATTGTTTAGATGGTGTCTGGAAATGTTCAGATCTGTTCAAGGAGGTTTCACTGTCATCAAGAGACAGACAAATGGCCTTTTCAAAACTAGTAAAGAAAAACATGACTGTTTTTCAGCTCATTGCCGCGCCATTATGCTGATTTCCACAGGAGCAGCACTGGTGAATGCAAATGTGCTGTATTTTTATGTTTAAGAGTTAACTTCCTCAAGAGATTTAACCAACCCTAACTCTGTTGCTATGACCTACAGCAGTCACCCAGTCTGTATGCTACCGTCTAAATTATGCTACATTCTGAAACACCATTGCATTCAATATACCTGGGGGTCCTACTGTAGCTCCAGAATCAAATTAAAATAAAAATACTTATGGAGGGCCTAAAATAGCTTGTCCTGAAGGCTGTAATAGGTGTAATAAGGGGTTTCAGAGTTTCTTAATGAGACTGGATTCAAGCACTGATTCACCTCATTTTCCTTGATTTTTCACAGAAATTTCACAGAAACAGATTTTTAGACGATTCCATGGTGAGATGGAGAGTTACCCATCCTTCATTCCTTCATCTGAAAGTTGGCCCGCCATGAATGAGACTTCATTTCATAAGTGGTCTTTCTCAAAGTTCTCTGGAGCTACTGTGATTCCAAACTAACCACACAGAACAAAGCTCATACTGAAACTCATGAATGCTTTATAATAAGCCATGCACAGCAGCCCACGTCTAGTTCAGAGCACAAATTGGCGTCAGGGAAACTTTCCACTGACGTTTTATTATTCACGGCTGGCTGCAGAGTGTTTACGCTGGTCATCTCTCTGACCGTGGGTCAGCATTGTCCCAGCTGGATTCTGCTGTCAGTGTGACTCCTCCCTGACCTCAAATAACCTTCCTGTCAAATGATAAGAAACGATAAATACGGTGCAGCACAGCTGAATAATATCCTCGGCTACATCAAGAGGAAGATATCGTCTGCCTCTCAGTCACTGGTGCAGAAAAGTGTACACCCATCAGATACTGAAGCTTTCATTCAGATGTAGTCTTTGTTACTGCTGACCAATTTCTGAGTTTATTCCACCACATTTTACTAAGTTTTTAGGCTATCATTGATTTCCTATTTTCCACAGAGCTATTATCCACTTCAACACACCATTGTGCTAAACCAATTTGCCGAGACATGGACCTTGCTTGAGATTCAGTCTGTAATCCATCTCGCCAATTTTTTTGCTTTTAGTCTTTTGTTACATTACCATTGTGCTGTAATGCAGTTGTGTGCTTCAAAAGCGATGCTTTCAATTGCACTTCCCACATGCCTTGCAGAACGACATTGTTCAAGCTGAGAGAGCATTATTTTAAACTCAGACCCTGAATATTACACTATATGTGTACGAGGCTTCAGGGAGAAAAGCGTGTAATGATGCTCAGAACGTCTTTTCTTTGAATGTAGTATTGGTTTTGAAACTGGACTCAGTGTGGGCATTTTAAAACAATTTATGATCCTTATTCTCCACTTAATAACCTATACATTTAGAGGAGAATCAGCAACGCATAGGTTAAACGTCTGGATCGAACATTGTGTAACACAAAATAAAGCAGGGAACAAATGTTAGTTGCAAGAAATATTCTGATATGAATCACTTCTGCAGATGACACAAAATGTTCTTGCTGTCAAGGTGCGTGCCGTCAGATGAGCAGACGGGAGGCCTTTCAACACAATGTGTTTTATACTGCTTTAAATCAACGCGTGTACTAGTATTTCCAGGTTATTCATATTGAAGATTCAGTGAACTCTGCAAGCATGAAAACAGTGAATTGTGGAGGTCTGTGACAAAGCACAGCTCTCCTGCACTTTGTCACCTGTTTACAGACTTTTCAACATGATGGAGCTGATCAAACAGTGCGTTGTACTTGTGTGTTTAAAACTTCCTGAGCGTGGGTGTTGTACAGGCAAACCATTTCCAGTCTGTTTTCATCCCAATAACCACTCAAACTGATATGTGTAGGGTTCTAAGATATTAAATTTGGATGATGGCATAGCAAGAATGCGACTTTACACCTTCACACTTGCAATTGATTTCCCTTCTGTCGACTAAACCTGACACAAAATCTGCGGTCAGTAAAGCTGGGGAACAGTGATAGAAGAGACAGGACGAGGCATATTGAGCCCTCTCTACGCGTTATCTTCAGTCAATGCCATTGATCACAGCATTGTTGTAAAGCCAAGAAGTATGGGGACAAATCAACAACTGGACAAAGACAGCGCTTCACTGCCAAGACAGACAGCTTTGCTCTTTAAAGGATGCTTTTAAAAAGATAGACCGATTGGGTGTGCAAGAAGCAGCCCCACTCATTTTATTTTTCTCTTTCAACAAGGGAAGTCATGTTCCTTCCAATTTTGCTCTCAACTTGTTTGTGGCAGTCCATAAATAAAACATTAGATTATTAGTTATTAATGTTAATGTTAGTTATTAAATCATTTGATGGACTGCCAATGACAACAACATGCAAATGAATGAGCCTATTCAACAGCTACTTCAATTAGCATATAATCATTAAGCAATCCATTATTCAGCTGTACAACCGTACAACCGTTGTACAAAAAGTTGTACACCATTTTGGAGGGAGAACCACCTTGAGCTGTGCATTTTCAGCATCTACCAGTGTACCACTGCTTTGCAGCACAATTTTGTTAATGACATCTATTTTGGTTTCTGATTTTCAAACAAGAAACAAAAACTGTCTGTCCCTGAGCACAGCTCTGTGTGCATCACACTTTCCACAAGCCTGACTTATCATCGCTAGTATTATTAGTGCCCTGACCAGCTACCAAAACATTCATTATCTGACCAAGAGGCCATGACTGTGCTGTATTATTGCAAAATAATAAGTTCAATATTCATATAGTTGTTGGAAATCTCAGATATATGACCTTGCACATAATCTTTCATTGAAATAATATATTTCAGTAATTAAAGTTGGGTTATGGTGGGAAGGTAGTTGTCATCCGTGCAGTCGGCGAGGGAGTAAAAGCCCACACACTTAATCAAGGACTACTGCATCAGCAGTAAAGGGCTCTGACAGGTTCATGTGTTTCTTCTTGATATCCAGGCTCACTGAGATAAGAACTCACAACTGCGGCTGATTGATTGTCCACAGCAAGCAGAAATTGGATCAGTTGTGAAACACAGTCAGGTAGCAGGGACTGGAGGCACGAGGGTGCCAGCTGAACCGTTGCAAGCAAACGTCAGGCTAAGCACATCCGGATCCTGGTGACTGGGAGACCTGAGGGTTACAGGGCTTGTTATCGTTGTTCTTGTTGCTGTCTTATAGAACTACTGTAGATAACTAGTCATTTACTGATTGTTAAACTAAACTGCTAGCATGCCGTACTGTGCTACACAATGATTTGGTCAAATCCAGTGAGTAACACTTATGGGAATGTTGTCAGAGATATTTAAACTGGTTCTAGAAAAAGCCAGTACAAGTTTTATGATTGATCATCTCTGAACCATTTTCACAAAGTTTAAAAGCAATCAATCTCAGAAAGATCCTTCAGCCTTGACTAAACTGGTGGACCAACCACTGTTTAGCCACGGTGGCCCTGGCACATTTAGTCTAATCACGGTCTTTGGCATCATCCTGGATGAAGAAGGTCAGCTGAGTATACAATGTGCTGATGATCTTTGGGTTGTAATCTGCCGGCGGTGCGGACAGACACACACTGAAGAGCAGGGCCAATACCTGCCCTTGCCAAGATTCGCAGGGGTTTTCCTTTCTTGCCAACAACACTAGTCAGCCAACTACACCTGACCATTTCTCACTGTTGCGCAACTGTGTATTTTCTTTGGCAACATTGGGCATTATCATTCTGTTGTGTTTGTGCAGTAAAGTTTGCACTTTTACATTTACAGCAAACAACCCAGCTTGGGTAGAGAGACGATGAGGTCTATTTGTTGGCACAAAGAAGGCTCTCTTCACCAACTGGTCTCCAAATTAATCTATAATTAAACAAGTGACTCAGACCTCTTCACTTCCATCGGGACATTTTGCTTGTGTAAAACAGTGAGACTGTATCAGTAAGTGCATATGTGGGGAATAAGACAAGGGGCAATGAAATTAAATTACTAAAGACAGTCCCAGATGCATATGTCTCCCTTACTTAGCACAGACACATGGGCAAACAATTAATGCATTAACTAAGCCTTTATCAAACTCTTAATTGACACCCACTGGTCCCGTCAGTTAATGGCTATTAGCATTATTAACCCATATTCTTGTTCATGATTAAAAGATAGGGTTAACCTTGAGTTTTACGAGGATGATCATGATAATGAAAGATATGCTGTGGGGATTGATTAAACAAACAACTTAATAGCTCAAAGCTCATCTCTGCATTGAGGCATAGTTTTACAATGCAGTTTTGATTTTCACACTAAGATTAATAGAGAGACATAAAAGTAGAACGTGGGTCCATTATCTAGTCCCCTTTTCATTGGTCTTATAACAGCAATCCTTTATGGGTTTCTGTATTATAAAGTTGCATGGGTTAATTGTGCGGGAAAATCTATTTACCTATTTCCTGCACTCAGCATCTGCCCTGAGGCCCCACAGCCACATTGCATGATGGAAGATATTTCCTCTACAGTTTCAGTCAATGGCACCACCTGATACTGTCAGCAGATGCACACATCAGCTCCCTCCACAACTGAAACACAAACCCATATTCACATATGTACAGAGCGTAGTTATGGGTCTTGACGGAAGGATGGAATACTTTTAGTATACCGATTTAATATTCAGATGAAAAATTCAGAATAGGAATCATTAAATTCAGATGTGATTGTTACGGCTAATCCACACTAATCATTGACAAGGTGCTGTTGATAAATGTCATAGCATTCCTGGCTAACTGCCTTGGAAGATATTTGAGGGACCCATGTACATTTTGCTCTTGTTGCATGTTGTCCCAGGCAATTTGTCCGTTGTCACAAGGCTTTCCATGTTCAAAGCCCTAAATAAGATAGCTTCAGCTGTAAAATGAGACAACAGTGACATCTGCACGTACCTGCACGTATCGTCACATCAAATTTAGCAAAAGTTATCAAAAGTTCCGTAATATTATTACTATAACCATTTATGCTGCAGTATCAGTTTTAGTGTGGCAGAATAATAATAATAATAATAATAATAATAATAATAAATAAAAAACCAAGGAAGAACAATAGGGTTCCTACAGCTGCCGCTGCTTGGACCCCTCATAAAAAACAGAACAAGAACCAAAGGGTTCCTGAAGCTGTTGCTCCTGGGACCACCAATAACAATTTTAACTTCCAAACTTTTTTTTCTCAATGTTTTGTTTGCCGCAGTAGCTGCTGCTAGTAGGGAAGAGTGTGAGACACTGCCGTGTGGCGTGTTCCAAAGAAAAATGGTGACAGCTGTATTTATCCTCTTTGTCAGTTTTGATCAATGGCACCGCTGTCATGGGTGTGCAGTTAGAGGCAGATACCGTCAGTGGCCATTAAACGCAAATGTGTTGTTTTGAAATTTCCCTCAGACGTTGCTCGGGGACATTAAGGGAAAAATGTTAGCGATGCATTACTCCCACAATGGATGTGCTTGGTCAGGACTCAGTGCTCTGTCTTGTGGAAAGCACAAAATAAATAGAACCGGAACGTCTGGTGGGGAGTATTTGTCTCGCAAACGTTTGGCGGGTTTCCTGATTGTTAGTTTTAGATAAAGCGCACAACACCTGCCTGCTGCTTTGCAGACGACCAATAAAGACAAATAGAGGGACATTACCATAGAAATACATGTGTCTGTATTTTGTAGGCTCCATCAAAACCCCAAAGATTTGAAGTCATGCAGGTATAACAGACACCCTCTGGTCCAAAGCTCTTTTGACGCATGGTTTTCCTGTACATGCTGCACTATGGAGCATTAGGGGAAGAAGTAGAAACATATGTAGAAGCCTCAAAACCATTTGGAGGAAGGACTTTGAATCTTGCAGTGACGTGTGTAATGTGACCCTCTAACCACCTCCTATTATTGCTTTCTTTGAATCAAGCCCTGAGGATGCAGCATGGCCGACTGAAGAGTGTAATGTCCTGTTTCACGTCAACCCCTCCTCAATTCTAAGAGATTGGTATGACCTATTCAGAGGAGATGGCTTGGAGAAATGACTTTTTCCTTCTGTTCAAATAAATGTTTGCTTATTATTTGAAAGAATATTGAGGCCCTTTTCTTGCTTTTTCCTGCTACTGAAAACCAAACTCAAGTAATCAGTTTCTAGAAAACTGCTGCTGGGACACTGTTGTTTTCAAAGAAAGATTGGTGAAACCTTATTTAAATGTGATCAATGTCCACATACAAAGACATATATTAAAGTAATGTTTATTGGTGTATAGGATATTATAAAAGTAATATTTTAGTGTGTAGTGATATTTTTCTGACTTGCACTCACCCTTTATTCAGATCTTTATATTTGGAAAATCAATTAATGTTTTGTTTTGCAGTTATATCATTAAAATGGTTCATTATCTGTTGCCAGCCTCAGTCGGCGATTTCAACTTGACTCAAAGTTTAAATGATTGATTACACCCACATAAGAGCTGCTGGAATGAGATGAGGCTGTGGAATTTTAATGAAACAAAGGTCAGCGGAACAATAAAGCACCTCTGCCTGTGCTCATCATCGTGTTTAGTCACACTCCCATTGTCATGATCAAGTCCTGTCTGCTTAGACTGGACAAAGTTAATTTTGCCCACTTTATTACATGACATTCACCCGCATGTTGAGCTTCTCTGTTAGACCGAGTAAAAAAGTAATAAATCGTAATCTTCTTCTATTGCCACCAAATAAGTGGTGAAATTATGAAATTCTTATTTTCTTCATAGCCTGTGATGATATAACCAGGAGCGTTTTGAAAGTAAAAAGCAGAGCCCCGGAGTTCAGGTCACAGACTGTAACATACTCCAGGCGTGTCTGCTTGTTTACTGGCTGTCCCTCAAACTCGGCATGGAACCCGAGGTGACTGTGCTTTTCAAGCTGTTGCACCATATTTATGGAACGCGTGACTTCTTTATGAAGCAGCTGAAAATGTTTTTATTCACACAGGCGAACCCAAAGCCTGTGTGAATAAAGTTAGTTGCGGCGTTTTATTTATTGCTTTTTATCATCTTATTTTCTCGTCCGTGTTTGGAACTGCTGTTCTTGTTTCTGTGTCTCTGTCCTGATATATTTGTTGTTGTTGCTGTGACTTCAACTCATTTAACCCATCAGCTCTGGGCTGTTTGTTTTGTCTGCCATTTAAAATGTCAATTTAAAAAGTGAATTATTCAAGAAACTGCTAAGTGCTTTGTGCCAGAATTGCTTTTGTTTTTAACCATGAAACAATCTTGCAAAAATTTGACATGAATGGATTGATGAATATAAATACGACTGTTGTGTGAATAAAAGGACTACACATATATATACACATTACAGGTCACTCGATAAATGTCTTAACATTGCGCATTGCCTTGGAGCAAGAAAAGGTTTACAATCAATGTGCTATACATATTTGACTTTAGCAGGAGTTAAGAATGAAATAAGTTTGTGTCCAGGGATTCTGAATCGAAGTTATACTGTGAATAAGACTCGAGTTGTGAAGAGCGAGCCCTTCATCTCCATTCATACACTTTAACAGAAGCACAGGTATGGTTGTCTCTTTCCTGGTATTGGCTCTATGCATCTGTTCAGTTGTTCAGCAATAACGCAGACGGAGCACTGGACAAAATTAAGTCCATTTATCTCCGACAGAGACAGTGAGCCCCTGGAGGCTGTAAATTGTTCACTTATTCAAAAACAGCGAGAATGGGTTGCAGCACATTAGGATCTTTTTTTTTTGTTTGTTTGTTTGTTAATTTCTCTCATTGGGATAAAGCAGGGAACAGCAAACAGAGGAGCCCAGAGAGAAATGCTTTTCAGTGCCATCACACATTAAACTATTTAAGTTTGTTTTTTTAAATTGGTGGAACAACAGCAGATGTAAATGTATTCTCCATTCCATTAGCAACACACGTAAAAACCATAATCCAAATAATGTCTTAATTTGAATATGGGCAACAGTGGAACTTGTGAATGTGGTCATTGCTAAAATACTCCAGCTGAAGTCAGAAAAATGCAGTATAACCAGTATAACCAGTGACAAGGTCAGCCATTAGAGAGTGATTTGATCCTCTTTCCAAGGATATTGGAGAGTCTTTTTAAGTGAGGGTTCTTGAATTGATTAGACTGATTGAGTGATTGATTCCTGAGCCGCCTATACAGTAATCTCCCTTAAGTCGAACACATTAACTGTGTAAGTGACAAGATGTTTGTTAACCAGCTGTAAAAATCCATTCATTCAGTCCGTGTTAGAAAACAGAGATGTTTTTCATGATGGAAAATCAGAGGTTAAAATGACAGTTAGGATTTATGACCACTTGAATTAAAGAGGTGTAATCTTGTTTTTGTCTCGCCCATCTCAGACCCCACGACAATTCTTATTAATGTAACAATGCATTATTAAATAGCTCTTGGCTCATATTTACTCACAAGACTTCATTTAACAAAACAATCCATGTAGTAGAAATTTACATTTGTTTGTGTCACAGTCGAGTCGAGTGTTTCCTTTAGAATTTTTGGGGCAGATTTTTTGTTTTGCTTATTAAAGCTTTTGCATTCAGGTCCTTGAATCAGTCACTAATAACATTTATCCGCTCAATGCAAATTTGAAACTACAGACAAGAGATTACAATTAAGATTACAGTGACAGCCCAGCACAGTACGAGGGTAGGGATAAGGCCCTTCAAATGTCACAACACACAATCATCAATATAAAACTGAATGCAGGAGCCACTGCGTGCTGACATAGCATCTGGACAGTTAGGATCTTAAATGATATTACTGATCAATGGAAAACCACCACATGAGCTCAGTGAGATAAACACCATTTCAACTCAGTATCAGGAAAAACACAAACACACAATCTAATTAAAAAGCCGACCGAGGGAGACGAGAGGATTTTTTTTCTTCCAGTGACAACAAAGATCAATTTGAAATCTTCATTAATCTGATTTAAACACAGCCAAGTGTTGTGTTGTTACTCCTCACATGATTGCAGCTGGATTTTTTTGCCTCGAAATACAACTTCAAGCAAAAGAATGTGGAAGATGTTCCATCGCAATGTGACCCTGTGTGTCCACACGGCTCAGCAGGACTAGAAAGGGCTTAAATATCAAGCCCCAGCAGGAGAGCTTCAAATATTTGTTTAGGCTGAGGAAATAAAAAGGAAGTTGTCTCAATGTATTATTTTATTATTATTATTCATTTTATTTCTGGATAAATTATCATGAGAATTTAGTTTCCTCATTGACGGTGGCTGATTCCACGCTGCGACACTGTGGCAGAGATGTCCTTTTCTGATACCACAGCACAGAGATGACCTCTGTGAGGAGGATACTGTGAATTCACTCACAACATTACTTTTATACTTGTGCAAATTTGTCGCTTTCTTAAAGAGAAAAAAAAAGACCTCAACAGAATCTCTGAGGGCAACCTTGTCCCCTGGAATTATTTCACAAATTACTCGATTGGTTTCACTGCAAGAATGTGCAGATAATTCACTTTCTGTGCTGTTTGACAATATTTTCGGAGTCCAGCGTTCAAATCCTTGAATTGAAATATCATGGAGGGATACTGCTTTGATGCTAGTTAGATCTCACGACAAGATCAGCATCTCTCCCTTACCCCAACCCTAAGTGTTTATCACTGGCATGAAGCACGTCAGGTTGAAGGTTTTACCGGAAAGTGATTGGATGCATTAGATGAATGCATGTTGAGGGAAGCGAAGATGCGTTCAATACAGAGGTGTCGCAACAGGGCAGGCAAACAAGGCAGTTCCCCGGGGGCCCTGAGCTGAAAGCCATTATGTTCTAATCTACCGAGCACCACAGTGAATTCAAAGCAAAAACACTCAAAGGTGGTCTTAAAAAAGTCAAATTTGGTAAACAACTCACAGGGAAGAGGCATGAAGTGATGCTGCTCCATGGACACAGACCAACAAACCTGCACAGAGGACAACACTCACCTTACATACACAAACCTAACAAGACACAGGGGAAACTAATAAAGGCGGCACATGCAATCAACAAGGAGCGGGAAAACAGACAAAGACAGGAAGTGAAGCATGGGTAAAGACACGCTGGCTAAAATGTACCAGAACAGAGAAACATAACTTAATGTGCAAACTCAGATAATGAGTGAATGATCACAGCACTATGACTGTGATTTATAGTTTCATAAATCTGCTTCAAAGCTGCAAGATGTCCTCACAGGACGTCTCTGGAGAAACTGCAGCATCTCTCGTCTGTAAAAGATATGTCCGCATGTGACTTTCTAAATGTCTGTCAGGAAAAGCGATTTCTCTTTTAATCAAAGGGCGTAACACCGGTGACATTTCCCAGCGCATCCGGAAAATCGCTGAACATGAGGTCATGCCGTCGGCCGCTTATCTTTGAGAACAAGACAATTGAATACCTGACTAAGGTCTGGAGAAAGCTGATATAACCAGTTTGAATAATATTCAAATCAAAATGCATTAAAACATGAGGTCACATAGAAATGACACAGTAATTTGTTTAGTGCAATCTAATCATGAAACCTAAATGACGAACTGCAACTCCGCCCCAGTTTAATTTGATTAAATCACGAGCACAGTGAAAATGTTCACGCTGTGTGCACGGTCCTCGTGCTGACTTCCTTAATTAGCATGAGTGTGTACACCCAGTCATTTAACCTGGTTTAGACATAATTGCAAATGATAATGATGGACCAGAAAATCAGCGTCTCTAAAGAGTCATTTCAGCTTTACTTTCTACAGCCTCCAAATCACACACACACGCAGCTGACAGGAGTGAACAGGGGTTCAGTCTAATTGTCCCAGGAGACTGGAGAAGGTTTGAACTCTTGACCTTTGGAATGGTGGACGACCTGCTCTACATCCTGAGCCTCAGCCAATGACAACTATTTTTGTCTGAACAGAGAGAAAAATCTGAGAAAAGAATTGTGGTCTTTCTTCCTTCTCTACAATGACTTAATTTTTATTGGCTACATTTCATCCTCACCAAAATAAAACAAAACTAGTTCAACAGTTTATCTTCGTGGGTCTAATGTTGCTCCCTACATATTTTTGATGACATCATTATCTATGGTAATTCTTGACATATTTGACTAATGACCAGAGGAAAGGAATACTTCATCACAGCCCTGGCTGAGAGGTCAGCGGAGTGATTTGATCACTTTTAAAACAGCAACAATCAATATTTTTTATAATGACAAAGTATCACGTGATGAGTGTGAAAGGGGTAGAATTGATGAACAGTCAGAATTATCGTTAGTACCTGCAGGTCCCCTCAGCGTTCCAGAGATCTAGAGTTACTCCTGGCTCACTGTTCAGTCGTCAGGCCATTCACTCTCATCTCTCCTGATGTTGTTTTGTCTGTAAAACCCCCTGTACACACTATCGCTCAAACAAAAGATAAACACAGTGCCACATTCAGTTGCTATAGGCCCAGACATTTGCCCTTGGTGTTGG
This sequence comes from Pseudorhombus dupliciocellatus, assembly GCA_016785235.1. Taxonomy (NCBI): domain Eukaryota; kingdom Metazoa; phylum Chordata; class Actinopteri; order Pleuronectiformes; family Paralichthyidae; genus Pseudorhombus; species Pseudorhombus dupliciocellatus. Next base: position 7,310,232 of record JAFBJW010009053.1, on the reverse strand, counting down.
TGGGGACCAAAACCAGAGAGGAAAATGAGTGAATATTGAATTTGTCAACATGACTTGTGTGTGGCTTCGTTTGGAACCGATTCCCTTTGAAATTTAACAAGCTGCCGCCCGAAGCAGCGAGACTGAGTCATTGAAAAGTCTAACAAAACTCGAAAAACAAAACTCGACCGAGCAGATGATACAAAACGGGAAAATAAAATCAAACATATGGTTATGACTTTCATCCTCAACAGACATCTGCACCGCATCGGTTCTCTTTGCTTCCTTATGTTCTCAAGAATTATGACCAGAAGGCAACTTTCCAAACCAAACCTGCCAGTTCTGCCATCACCTCTCAGCAGCCGCCTCCCCCATCCCGCAGGAGAGATGTCTGCATGTGCACTAACATCATTTCCATTTGCAGGTGAAAATCGTATAATTAATGCCGCAAACCAGGAGCCACAGTTTTTTTTTTCCCCCAAGTTCAAATATCTCTCTTCTACATCACCACACTGACCATCTGTCGCAGGCAGATTGGCCAGGACAAATCTGATCCGGATCGGTAGCCAGTGGTTAGTGACCATCCATAATGATTTTATTGTCTATGGCAGGCAGTCAGGAGTCAGATTAAGCAGGGGTGTTGCCCCGCACATTACCACCACCCCCAAGCAATCAGCACACCAAGGTTTATGGTGTCCATTTCCCCTTCAGTAGAAATCAGTAACCTCAATTATGACCTTTATTAGAATTGGGAGAAAAGCCCTGGTGTCAGAAATGCCACATAGAAAATCTTGTTGGAAGATCAGTGTCCTGGTCACCTCCCTGCCTCGTGTCCCTTGACTCACAAGAGTGAGAAGCTATGAAAGGAGGATTTGATGCAGCAGAGGGTAAGGACTGCTGTTCCTGCTTTAGAGAGCCAAGGGGCACTCCAGCAGGTTAACAAGGCGCCCTAGAGTCTAATTAAATTATTATATCTGTGGGTGTCAGAGGCACAGAGAAAGAGGGGAGCCTGGGTCCATCTTCACATCTGAATGTCTTGCAGTCCTCTATTCACCTGCAGAGGAAAGTGTAAGTTTCTTTTTTACAAAGACCCAGGACTGAACAGAGTCAGCTTCACAAAGCCACCAGCTTTTTTCATTTCCTCCAACATTTGTATGGAGAGAAGCAATTCAATTAATGTTACAGGAGAACTCATATTGAGTGCTTGTAGCGATGGCAGTGGCAATGGCAAAGTTAAATCATAAATCAATGTTGAAATTGCAATTCGTGTGTGTGTGTGTGTGTGTGCATGGATTGAACAGAGCAACAGAGTGAGATGATGGAAATATGTCACTTTTTGATGTTGCCAACATTTTTCCCAGGGGTCAATTTAACGAAACAGAGAAAAATCACGATCGCAGTCTCTGTCGCGCTGCGTCTTTTCTTCCACTTTGTCAGCGTGTGTGAGTCTTGATTTCAGATGACTCATCCATTGACATCTCAATAGACTCACTCCAGTCGCGCTTTCCGCACGACCAACCAAGGACGCTGAGAACGCCGCTGGTGACTCAGAGCACTGCATCATTTGAAAATAGATTTTCACAGCGACAGCGACGTGTAGTTGAAGAAAACATTTCCTTCTTCTAAAGTGCTGCATATGTAAAATTAGTGTATCGAGTGTATTCTCAATCTCAAGTTCTTCAAAGTGCATCTGTGGGCGTGTATATGTATACATATATATATATATATATATACACACACATGTGTGTTCTGGGTGACTGGGGTATAGAAAGCATGTGAGTGACGACATCAGAGGAACTCGCTGGAGGCATTTCAAAGGTGTGTTCTGTTCCCTCGGGCTGAGGAGGCGACAGCTAATTACTGCCGAGATTTCCCGCTCTCCATCTCTTATTAGTCATTTCCTCATTACAGCCGTTAGGCAACCAGCCATCGGGAATAAAAGGCAATGAGTCCACTGTCCTTCCTGTTTGTAAAGCGCCTCCAGCGACACAACACCCCCCCCCCCCCCCCCCCCCCCCCCACACCAACCCCCCCCCCCCCCCCCCCCCACCTCAGCTGGGGAAGCCCAGCTGAGTTTAAAGGCACTAAAGTTAATCTGATAACGTGGAGGTAATGAGCTGATTCCACAAAACAATAGCACCTTGTCCGAGGATGCACGCCTTCATGCTGCTGATTTTATTACCAGTGAACGTTAAGTGGTGGTGAGCGTTTTTTAATTGTGCCTATAAATCAGTCAGCCTCGGGCGACCAACGGTGGGGGGGGGGGGCTGTATTACAAACAGCTCACCTGAGCCTCGTGTTCAGTGACCTCACGTAGGACAGCAGCCACAATCACAGCCCCTTCTTTTTAATAAGAACGTGCAGATGGCCTCCTCTCAGAGCCCGGGCCACATCCTGTATCTCTGTCCCTGGATCTGACTAAAAAAAAAAAAAAAAAAAAAAAAAATGAAGGTCTGTGTGTCTCCCCACAAGTAGGTGTCACCATGGAAACAACCGTTATTCAGTGCCCTCAACAATAGCTGCTAAATGAAAGGAGCTGTCTGAATTTAAAGAGTAGGCTCAGTCCCTCTCTCCACGCAGTAGGTCCTCGCACAGTGAAAGCAGCCAAACCACATTCGGCCAAACGCGTGCACGGGCGCATAACCTACATTTCATCATTCCAGCGAGCACATTAACGCCATTGTCTCGTTTCTATTCAAGCCCCTCCAGTACAGTGTGCGGCTAATCACAGAGGGAGCTACGGTAGATGGCGAAGAAGCAGTTGTGAATTCAAATTTGTGAATTTTTAACAACAAAACCACACAGACTGGATTCGGCAAGAGCAACAAATGACGGAGACAGCATTGGTTAACTGAAGAGATTTATTTATTAACTGCAAGACAGAGAGAGAGTCAACTACAAGAACAGATGTTTGTGCAGATGCAGGTTTGCATATCAGCATATCATACAATCCAAAGGAATGACTGCACAGCACAGCTTAACAGTAAAAGTACGCATGCAATAAATCCCTTTATTCCTTTTGACAAAATCAAATATTTACTCATGATGCGCGGTGCTGCTTATTTTTATTACACGGGTGCATGTTGGGGCCATGGGCTGTAAACCTTGTTCTGTTTAACAATGGAGAGGTGAGAGAGAGAGAGAGAAAGAGAAAGAAAGGGAGGGGGGGGCGGGAGAAAAAGAGACGGGTGGTATGGGGAAAAAATTACATTGTTGTGATGTAAAACCTTCAACTTGTTATCTTGGTCTGACAATGGTGCAAGGCTTGATAAGGGGAAATAAGCAGCTTGGTGGATTCGTCATGGGGTTTTTTTTAATCCTCATTGGAAGAGGACCACACGCCGTATGGTCTCCAGTGTTTTCACTCATTGTTGTTTGCACCATAGCGTCACAAAATGATGAGTTCCCATTAAGACACAGAACATAGTTGACTTGAGTGATGACACCACATGGCCGAGCATTTGGGTTCAGCTGTTTCTTGCACACAGACACACAAAGATACACTCTGAGCAACCTTAGCATTTTACATGGCTGATTGCTATGACAAGGATGTCCGTCAAAAATATGTTTCAGCCAAGGGGATTTGTTTGGCCTCAGAGAACCATGCATCACTTTTTATTGATCACCACTAGACACTTTACATGTTTTGTGATTCAGGTGAGCCCAGAAAGGCAGATGGGCATGTCCCCGTTTAAAAACCCTTCTCCGTAGATAAAGGAATAGATCCATGTAAGTACTCAGGCCAGTCACCCGTCTCTTGTAGAATTAAATTTCATAGCGTAAGAGGGTAATGAACCATCGAGCTGGTGAAGCTCATAACCTGAGGCAAAGTGGCAATAAGGCGACAGGGGACAAATCGTGAATTACCGGGACATGAATCACCGTAGAAGTGGCAGCCGCTTTTAGATATCAAGCTGTGCCAGTTTGCCCTCGAGGAACTGATTTACCAGTTGATATCCACACACTATTTGATCAGAATGAGTGGCCACTATGGGTTTATTGAAAAGCACGAAGCTGCTTTAAAAGGCTCTCAGAAATACTTTTCCGGGACGATGATCTGAAACTTTTTGGTCGCACTTCTTTTGCTGTAAATCGTATGAGGAATCCGTAGAATCACTTAATAACACGTGTTTTTACAAGTGAATGTATGAAAATAAAAGACTGTATTAAAATATGCAAATACAAAAACAAATACGTCTTTGCGCAGAAAATACCAGTTCTCAAACTAAATAACCTATAATGTCAGATGTTATCCATCCTTGTTTTTGCATTTTCTTCTTGTAAACCAGTCACATGCACTTTAGAAGCTTAATGTCCTAAGTTACAAAGGCGGCGCCTCTTCCTTATACATCCCGTGAGTCATTTAATGCAATATGCTGTACAGTACATCTTTAAAATTGTCTGACGCTAAAAAAGGTAATAAATGTACATAGATGAGTTGCAGGATTTAAAGAGCAGTAAGGAGTAATAAGCCTGGATCCACTGAGGGAAATAAAAGATTCGACTGGAATGTGTTAGCAAAAAAAAAAAAACAATTATGTGTCTGCACAGAAAAAACCTATAATGTCAAATGCTATTGAACAGAGCCGAGGGGTAGACTTGCTGTCCTCAAACCAAAAGGTCGGCAGTTCGACCCCAGTCTTTTCCAACTGCATGTCAAAAGTTCCCTCGGGCGAGATCATAGAAAAAAGAGCTGCCCACAGACGCACTGTAAGAACGAGTTGGAGGAATGATTTCCCTGTTTTTTTCCTTCTTGTAAACCAGTCACATGGAACCTGGAGCTTCGGCCCTGAGAGCAAACTCCTTCCACTGCTAGCTAGTATGACTCTGGTGTGGCCTGCACAATCAATAGGCCCCTCTCAGTGATCCACAGTGACAGAGGAATCCTCGATACCTGGGATGTTCAAAGAGCGTAGTCAATAGTGTGTATCTGGGGAGGCTCCTGAAGCTCCAGGGGACAAACCAAGGTCAGATTATTATCTTTAGCTGAGGGGTGGATGTGTGTGTGTGTGTGTGTCGATGTGAAGACCAAGCGACAGCTTGATCTCTCGCTGAATGAATGAGTCATCATTCAGTCTGAGCAGAAACTCTCCATTTAAGATAATGCAAACACACCGAGCAAATATACAAAGTGCAGATTTGTAAAGAACCACTAAGTCATGAGCCACGGAGCGTCGTGTTTATACGTGGTGACGTGTGCTGAAGGAGACCCCCATGAACCTTTGGATAGGATTCAATGGAGGAAACATACGTGTAGAATACTAATAAACATGAACAGATTGGTGTGGATCCAGGTAATGGTCTGGATGGATCTGATATCAATACGTATACACAATATGGCACAATAGTGGCCAGTAAGCCTTGGCAGATATTGGCTCCCTCTAGTTATTACATGGCATCAAAAATGCTTGTTTTCACATAGGGTCCTTTCATAAGTGATAGAATGGTTTACATGCCAGGCTTCTGAAAACAGAGAACACATAGATCCAAGTGTTTTGATGATGTACTGACACGTGACTTGAGCACATCACATCGTCTTACATTTGTCAGTTAGATGTTAGTTTTTGCGTCGGCATGTTCTGTTTTTCAGTGAGAGCTTGTGTTTCTCTCTGCACGGCATTAACAGAGGCCACTCTCTGACTCATTACAGGCTGCACTCTCAACACAGCGGAGACAATCTGACGAGGTAAGTAGGAGTGAAGGTTATAGCTTTTAAGAACGAGGAACATTTTTTTGAGCGTAATAGAACGGCAGAAAATAAACTAATGCAGACTTTCCGGTAAACAGTGTTCCTTCAGGCTCGCGTTAAAATGAGAGATTCAGAGAACAGCTTGTTCCGCCGATGCACATGACAAGCAAACGTTTTATACTTTGTTTATGTAAAATGTGGAAATAATGGTGCTCATTACTCTTCTAATGTAAATGCAACTGGTATAATCATGTGTTGCAGCTCTCACTGTGGTGGGTTTGTGCTTTCATGTGATCTTAGTTATGTCCTGTGATCTAAGTTATGTCGTCACTGGTCAAATGTCTTGTAAAATACAGAGTTGGAATGTGCAAAGCAGTAGAAAGGGCAGAATCCACTGCAGAGTGTTACGTGCAACATGACTGGATTTGGGACGACGACAACAGGGGACAAAGGACTCTCATCATCGGCGCTCGACAAAAGACCAGAAATAGATCTTTGCTCAGCCAGCGTCAGTGAAAACAGCTGCTTGAAACTTGTCGTCACTGCACAGTGACCCCAAACACATCCTCGCCGATGACCTGACTGTGTCCTCTGGCTGTCGCCCGTTCGACAAAGCTAAAAGGCGCATTGGAAAACGCATCACTAACGTGATTATGACGCGCACAGGTCTGAGTGGCTGGACGCGTCAGAATTGCCATTTCTCCTGCCATTTTAAAATAAGCCGTCGCGTTTGCGCTCACTCTGCTCTAGTGTCAGATGGTGACATGCTAAAATTGGACATTTTGATCTGTGCATGTCTGGAAATAGTTTCAGTGATCCAAAATTACGTCAATCCTGCAGCCAGATGCACTCTGGAAAAAGGTCAATGCACAAAGTTAGAAAGGCAAAACATCTTCTACTTCTTTATGCTTCCTGTGATTCACTTCTGCAATATACTGTACAGCGCGTCTCTAAATCTGTCTGAAGACAATAGTAACATAACATAGTTGAGGTGCAGAGTTTCATGAGCAGCAAGGAATAATAGGCCTGCATCCAGAGCATGGAGGGGCTCTGAGGGATTGGCTTGCATGCATAAAAACGAGGGAAAAGCAAAACATAATTAAGGATTAATGACCCTGAAACAGCTTGGATGGTCAGAATGCACAGCAAGGGAGAAGTGCAGGGTCCACACCGAGCAGAGAGACAAACCCCACAGTCGCTGCCGCTCTGTGCTCTTATAAACACTTTGTTAGGAGTGAAACTGGAAATGAATGAGCAACACCACACCTAGAAAGATTTTTCTCTTCAGTTCTCGTAGTAGCGAGGCACGTGCCTTCCCTCCCAATCCGTTTGCCGGACCGGTGCTGTGGTCAAAGCTGGGTCCGAGGAGGCGTGGTTATTCTGTAGGGGTGGTGGCCACTGGGCTGAGGATTGGCGTGGGCAAGTCCCTGATCGGGCACATGGGGGAGATGGCCTTATGGCTGTAGTACTCCACGACTTGTTTGGGGACCTCTGCCAGGACACATTTGGCCAGGGCTGCGGGAGAAGCCTGCAACAGAGACAGGACTGTTAAAGATCATTTTTTAACATGCAACGGGTGAGCACCAATAAACAGAGCGATGTGAGCGCATGACCTGCTCTGTTTGTGAGGTTGGTAAGAATGGAAATGTGTCTTGCAGTGTTTGAGTTGTCTATATTCATAAACTGACGAGCACCATGTAGAGAACAGCACATTAAAGCCACACAGAGCCAAGCCAACGTCCACAACATCTACAGCCAATTAAACGTCGGCGTCTCCAGTTATCCTAATCCCCAATCCATATGTCTTTGGACAGTGGGAGGAAGCTGGTGTACACACAGAAAGACAATAACAGAGAAGAACACACAGAAGGACCTCGGCTGAAGCAGGCATCGCGTTTTGTTGACAACAGGAGGGCAGTTAAAAATATATGCAATAATCCTTTAAATTTTATGTCAATGTTTTATTCTTTCAAATTGTTTTTTTTTTTTTTTTTTCCCACAAACTGGAGGGAACAGATGCTCTCGTTTTCTGCTGCCAGACTGGAGGAGTGACCATCGTTGTTCTGAAATGCTTTCCTTCCTCTGGTGCTTCATTATGCGTGAGCAGAGCATTGGCTCAAAATCCTCCGACTGTGAAGTCCAGTGCATAGATTTGACAAATTCAAATTCATCCTCATCATATCAGCTGTCTCTTTGGGTTCTGTTCTCTCAGCAGCAGCTGCATCATTTCGCTTTAAAACATAGCCAGCAACATACAAGCGAGAAGTTTCTTGAGACATCTCGTTCAGAACAGACTGACCGCGAGGCTGAAATCTCACTGAGTGCTAAAGCTACATGAAGAATTCAGTACTGTGAAGTTGGATGGATCCTCCTCCAGCCCATGACTCCCATCAAAAGCAGTCAGTCTGCTCTTTTAAATCATAGAGGGGGAGCATTACATACTGTATGTATAGAGAGACGCATTTAATGGGCATTGGCTTCACACAGCACAGCAGTCATGGGGGGAAAAAAAAAAGATCCACAGATGAAGGGGATGAATCTGACCGTTTTGAAGTCTCTGAAGGGCACAAACTGCACAATGTCCCGGAGGACTGGCTCTCCCTTTGGTGAGCGCAGGACTCCATCATCGCCATCCAAAATCTGCATGTCTGTGAAGTCCGCGTTGCCCACACCGACGATGATAATGGAGAGAGGCTGGTAGGAGGCTCTCACGATGGCTTCACGCGTGTCTGCCATGTCTGTCACTACCCCGTCAGTGAGGATCAGCAGGATGTGGTAACGCTGGGAGGAAAACAGAGCTTTCAGTCTGAATGAATGGTTAACACATTTTAGCTCCAATAGTGTAGCGCTCGGCTTGGTGGAACACAGAGCATTTTATTAGATGTCTTTTATGTGTTTTTAATGTCTGGTGTGGCTCCTGAAAGTGTTTGTGTTTTCTGCAGCTCAGTTACTCATTGAAGGGGCAACTGAGTAAATAATTACAAGTGGTCCGAGCAATTACAGTGGGGTGATCATTTGGATGGTCCCCCGTGGCTCGTTGAACATAAAAGATAAAGACCTTCTACTCCCAGAGAGATGCTAGGGCAGCAATTCCCAAACACAGTGATTATATTAGATGTAAATTTTAAATCAAATTTTATGGGATCATTTTGAAGGTGTGGAAGGTTCAGTCATAATGATCGGGGGGGGGGGGGGGGGGGGGGGGGGGGGCCTGCGATTTGAAGAAGGGCTGATATATTTTTTAATAAAATGTTGACGGAGAGCATCAGAGTGCATGGAATTTAAAAAAAAGACACAAGGAAATCAAACCAAATGTCTAAGAAGACTGACACTGCTGACACAGCATCACGTCTTGCAAAAACAAGAATACACGACCGCCTGTTTAATGTGGACAGCCCCCCCTCCATGTTCGCTATTGTGAGGTCACGTCACTTCTCCAATCTCTGTAATCAGCGCGTCCACTCTTGATCATCTACGGGGTGTGTTTCCACAAAGACACTTGCTAACAGAACTTAACATCCGCCGTTACTGCTGTCTACACCACGACGCTTTAATGAGCAGAAGCATGACTCAAAAACAGGTCAGTGTTATAAATATATGTCCTGAGCATACACCCCCGATATTGGCTCTCAAATATACTAATTCATTGGGTAAAGGCTGCCTCCTTCTTTCTACTGCAGGGAATCATTACTGTAAACAGTGAGGTGAACCAGAGGCCACTCAGCTGGGATTCCCAGCAGGAGGCACAGCTACAAAGCCTGTCTTACATCCACAGATTCCTAATGGAGTATGAAGGGACACTCACGGAGGCGTCTTTAATGTTGCCGTCGCCCGCTGCCAGCTTGGCTATCCTGTTAATGATGGGAGAGACGTTGGTTGGGCCGTACAGCTGGATCTTGGGCAGACAGTTCTGGTAGGCTTCAACCACCCCCTGGATCTCTGTACGGGGGGAAACAAAGGAGACTTGAATACGAGTATATGCATTTGTTTATACAGTCACAGGTTACACAGAGCCATTCACAGAGAGTGTAGTGCTGAGACAATGTTTTCTGCCTCGAAGGTGTCGAGGTAAAAATCCTCTGCAAGGTGGGATTCTCACAGGAGCTGTTACAGTGAGCGCCATGGATCTGTCCTGTATTCATGCACCTCGGGTCTGTGACGCGGACGCCGCTGAGCACTATCAATATTTTAGCAGCTGTGCGGTCAGATTACAGATGTTCATTCTAGTATCGCCGGCGGAGCCACTGGCCGCTGGCCGAGCCCGTCCTTACCTTCACACTCATCATCCTCAGGGTTGAAATTAATCGCAAAATCATGCGACACCTGTGGATGAAGAAGAAGATTGTGAATCACCTCTGAGAACCAGTGTACGGCCCAATGTTTCCCCAATTTGCTTCCAGTTCAATTGAGGGTTGAAGATTTGTTTTGATAACTTTTAAACCTGGGGCCTTGCCCCCAGTTATATCATAGGGATAATAACTCCCTAAGCTCCGAGCCGTCATCTAGGATCTTCCAACCAACCCCTACCAGTCGACCTACCATGAGGCTCTGGAAGCCCTTACCTGAGCGTGTTAAGATGCACTAGTACGGCATTAAACTCAAGTATTTTTCATGCCTGATTTTTAAATGGTTTGAACAGATGTTGTTTGTTTGTTATAATATTTATTATCTTTCCTTTTGTGTTTTGTTTGTTCTGCGTTGTTCCATCCCCATGTATTCTATCATTAATTGTGTTAAGGTAAGAACCATACAAATGAAGGCTTCTAATCACCATCTTCATAATGATTAATATCCTCAGTATTTTTACGATGATTGTGTACATTCCTCCTGGACTGGAGCCACTGGAAGAGCTTGTTTAGATTATTGATGCCAAACGAGCTTGGACCAATTATTACATCTACTACTACTGCTCCCAGCGTCACGTGAATCTTTAATGGATGTGTTCAATAAAGACAAAGGAAAACGGTTGGCGTCTTATTAACTTATGCACATTGAGCTTGTCTGTAATTGTGACCTAGATGCAGATCAGATCATATTTCATGACCAATAATTTAAAGGAAAAAAAAAAACAGGTCATGCATGTAAATTATTAAGCGCAGTCAACACATGCCAATATGTTCACAGGGAAAGAATTATTATTATTTAGCTCAATTGTTTATTAAAACGAAATCAAATAGATTTCAACCAATAAATAACTGTAAATCACTTTTACTTTACAGTGAAACATATACCCTGAACCATCCCTCTGCACAGTAATGAGCATGTAGCATGTTCTGGTTTCTGAAAAGAGATTCCAGCCCAGCTTCGCGTATCTGCTGTTTTATTTCTGTCCAAATGTCAGATTTCATTTGTTTTTCTCAAAGCTGGCAATAAACTAAATCCCCCTCTTAAAGCCTCCTCTCATGCAACAGTTTTTTTTCCACAAGCACCAACTGTCAGCCAGCTCAGTGACAACTGATTCCTCTCCAGCTGGCTACTTTTTTCAAGTCATTTACGTCTGAAATGTGATTAGCAGCCTGAAATCACTAAGCGCACAAATAGATCTGAGGCGCAGCCCGTCGAGCACACCACTGTTTTTTGTTTTTGTTCGGGGCCTCGGCAGCAGAGGGGCGCTTGTTTTGTCATTTAACAGTCTTGTTCACATGAAGTAGCAGAACACACACAGGGGTGATAACATTAACACGGAGGTGTCCCAGGTGCAGGCTTGTTCGATAGTTTTACAGAGACACGCCACTGGAACAGTCTTGTTCAACAAGAACTTTTCCTATCACGCTCAGTTTCTCCTCCACTTAGCAGACTCTGCATTTACTTGACATGAATCGATTATAGACAGGTATCCAGTCTATCCAGACAAGAGTTTACACACAGATGATCCAGTATAATTAAGTTTGTTCCAGACCATGAATTCCTGAGGCACCTTTCGCATCCTTTATTTTGATTTGGACAAACATGAAAAGATCTGAATCAAAGAGTGTGAGCGCCGTCACTCATCTTCTTTTCCACAAGAACAAAAATGTTTCTGCCAGGGTCGATCAGTTTTGTTCATATTCAGTTATGGAAAACTGCAACCTGTTTGAACCAGCGGGGATAATACGTTTGAACAAGCCTGGTTGACAGCTTTCACACAGCAACAAACAAGTTGAACTCAGCGGGCAAACACAGCAGAAACCAACCAAACAAGTTCAGTGTGAGTGTCCTCCAACTCACTCACTATGATCCATCCCTGGCTTGCAGAGTCACACACACCGGATCTTTTGCTTGTGCTTGTTCTCCATTGACAGTTTATATGCATTATATATATACAACAGGAAACAACAACCCATGTACCTCCAAGTTGCTCACAGGTGTAACCTGTGACTTCTTGGAGGCAAATTCATATTTCAAATGACTTCCCACTAATTAACATTCACCCACAGCATCAACCACACTGTGGCAAGCGCATGCAGTAAAATAAATCTGACTCCTGCAGGCAGTCACTGTCATGGTGAATTAAAATATTAATAGTTTGTATTTACTGGGCTGCAAATCTTTGCATGATTAAAATTATAATTATTAGTGTTTCAGACGGGCACTCAGCTCATTGCACTCTTACACGAAACACGAATTTATCTGGGTTGATAGATTGTCAACAGCAAAGCTGTGCGTGCGTGCGTGTCATGCATGCACACACATCCAACATGCACGCCCAATCCACATGTCAGATGTCTCCCCGGGGCTTAATTTAGATCACTGAAGGCTTTTGGATCTCGGTGTCCAATTTGCTTAAACAAACGCTCTCACACTCGTGAATTCTTATGTAAATTGAGTAATAACACTACAGGGCTTCTATTTCATCGGAGTGTGTTATTTTCTCAGGACAAGTTGATGTTTTAAGACAAGCGGCTCATGAATAAGAAAGAGCCCTCTAATTAGTTTTAAATGTGAATATGTGACAGAATGACAAAAGAATAGGTCAAAAATATTCCCGCTTAACGTAATTCCCAGGGTAGCGGAAAATACCAGCATTCGATCACATGAATATATAGTAGGCATCGTGTGACAGAAGAACAGAGCCAGAAAGAGGGAGCATGAATGAAAAGCAGCAGAGATATGAACAGAAATACTCACCTCATAATTTGGAGGGATTCTGGCACCAAACCCCAAAGCTGAGAATCTTTTGTCACTGAAACGACGAGCACATGAATTAGTTATAGATTACAGTGACTGCAGCTTCATCTGGGATCGCGGCTGACAGCAATCAGGAAAATATTGATGGATTCTGCCCATCTGCTCATGTTTCCAGAGGCAAACCCTTGTTTGTTTGCATTTCATAAATGTTAAAAGCTCCAATTACAAATTGAGAACTGTCCCACGTTCCCTGCGGCCAGTGAATGCACCTGTTTGAGAGAGTATTCCCTCGATTCTTCATCGCACCGCTCCGAACGGATTCCACTGTGAGACTGTGTGGGTACTGCCAAAGGTCAGGGTCAGTTTTGTAAAAACAACGAGACGAAGACTGCGCCTAAAACCTCTCTGTGTTTGCCAAACAGTGCACTGTATATTTAGAACCAGATATTTCACGAGTGTCAGAATTTTGAGCAAGTTGCTTTTTTTTTCAGATTGGCAAAAGAAAACACAACACACAGCACTAAAGTGGCTAAAATCCTCCTCACAGAAACGGAAATCATTTGTCCTTACAGGTAAGTTCCTCAAGGCTCTGCTGTAGGGCCTCGTCGGTTCAACATCTACATGCTCACATTTGCTCAGATTTTGGAAAACAAAATGTGCATAATCAAATAATCCGGGGAATGTAATCCTCTAAGAGCTTTTTTCTGAGCCATGCTGGGAAATTTTTTTTACAATCATATTCTACATTATTTAACAAAACTGAAGTAACAGTTTTTTGTGGTGGCATTCTGAGGATTAGGAGACATCTCTCTCTCGTGAGGAATTGGAAAGAAGATGAGGCAGCCTTCATCTTCAGTTGGTGCTTTAGTCACTGCTTGTTTTTACACGTCTCTTGAAACAAACAATCGATCAAACAGCTTCAGCTAATTCAGAACACTGCTGCTTCATCCCAAACAAACAATAATTACCACAGCTACTACCATTCATGCCCCTGATGTGGGACAGGTGGGTTTTCTACCTTAAGACTCTCAGAAGAGTTTTTAATCTCCATATATCTGGACCACATCTGATGCAGCTGTCAGCTCTTCACCATGAAGGCAGAAGTCTTCTCCGGAGCCTTTTATTAAATTCAATGCTAACTCGTTTCTCACAGGAGCAGGTTACAGAGCAGTGTGTGTCTAATGTAAAGCGCTCGTTGCTCTCGTAAAGCCTAATTGTCCTGCTGTTTGAAATGTGCTATATAAATCTGCTCGCTGAGGTGAAAATTACCACCGACTAATACCCACTGATTCTGTGTCCACAGCTACTGCCTCACAACAAATCTCCACTTTAAATGCTTCTATAGAGTGAACTGTTTAGTGTCCAACACGTGGGGAGTAAATGAGAAAAGCGACGATTGAGCTCAAACAGAGCGGAAAAGTGGTACATTCCAGTGAATGTAGTCAGCGGCCAACCTCAATTCGATTTAAGTTGATAGAACAATGTTCAAGTTAGGTCTAATCAAAGGTGCTATTGAGTAAACCTGTGGGGAGAGAACGAGGTTTACTGAACACGGTGTTGATAAATAAACATTCGCCTGACAATATATAAGGAAACAAAAAAGCAGGAACTACATCAAGGTGCGCTTGCCATGCAAAGTATATAGCATGGGTCGAATGTTATTATCTTTGCCATGCACTGGGCACATCAATGAAGCCTTTTAATTTTCAAACAGTGCTTTGGTTTATGTCCTTTTTTTTTTTTTTGCTTCAAATATGACCATCCCCATGCCACAGAGCACCTTCTGTGATGTTTTAACTTGTGTGCTTCCACTCGCAGCATTTTCTTGATAACAATATTGGCCTCACTGCATTTAGTGCACAGCCACACTTGCAGCATTCAGGATAAGCAGAGCCGGAGCCGCTGCAGCTTGTTTCCAGTCACTTCAGTGTTGTTTGCCTGCCTCCCTTATCAGAGCGTTTACTGTATTTCATTCATGCCTGACAAAACAACCCAGAACTCTCCAGCTCAGTGCGCAATATCCCCAGATCATCCCTATCTGAGTGTGGGGCAAATATTTAAACTGATGTGTTTGGGATTCATTTTCGCTGAACCAGTGATTCTCAAATCAAGGTACTATATACACCACCAGGGGGTATGGGAATTGGTGTTGATATTAATGCAGTGAAATGTGTCTTCCATCTTATGTTGTTTGTTCACACAACTGTGAAGATGTGTAATTAGAAGCGGTCGAGTCACTGCTGTAAACACTGTATGGGTGAATTTATTGCTGTGATGGCTGGAGATGTTTGTAGAGTGTATTTTGAGTGTTGCATTAACTAAATGAGGTGGACTCACATAAACTGCCGGAGAGAGGATGTTTACACTGTCAGCAGTAACCTTAACCCTGAACTCTTGACTGAAGCAGCTTCATTTGGTGAGTTTTGGTGCTACTTGCTGTTATTGCTGCAGGAAACAAACAGTTACAGTAACACCAGGGAAGGCTCGGGCTCTATTATTATCATTACTACTGTTCTTTTCTGCTCCTCCAGGAACCTGGAGGATAAAAAGGAAAACGTGTCTTTTCACTCAACCTTGCATTCGGATATTTACAGCTGCTGCCAATGGCAACAACAACAACAGCCTGCGGGCTTTAGAGAGTTGGAGCTCAGTTGGAAAGACGTCAGTGAAAACAGTTCATGGGCCATTTGGAAACTATCATTTGAAAAAAAATGAAAGGGAAAAACGAGATAAACGTGAATGGACTTCAGTTCTGTGGAATGCACTGGCTCGTATGCTAATGCAGAGTAATTCATCCAGGTTTAACAACACCCCAACAACGATATCCCAAACAAACTGATACATTAGTGCAGGGCAGGTGATAAATAATGCGTTGTAAGCTACTGACGTTTTTCAATTCCATTCTGAATTCATTTTAATCTCAATAACTTCCAGCATGGTCTTTTCTTTCACTGCCATGACCTTTCAAACACACTGTGGGGCTGCATGGATGCAAGAAGGAAGAAAGAAAATGGGTTTTTGGTGCTGAGTCGTTTTTCTCAGCTTCACCAGTTCAGTTAAAAATTTTTAATGAAATCGAGAAGCGACCATTCATGCTGAGTCGATTTCATCCTGACGTGTTTTCTTGATATTGTTAACAAAGCAGATACATACAGCATATATCTTCCCTCGTCACTTTTATCAACGGCCCTGGGAGCTGCAATGACAATCGATTTTTTTCTGTGCAAATTTAAAAAAAAAAATGTGTGAAAGTAGAGGTATGACATTGCACTTTCGGCCAGGTGGGAGACTTCTGACGAGTCGTCCTCACCAAGTCAGTTTGTCCGTGAATGTCAGCAAATGTGGGGAGCCTCGGGGGATGTGCCTGGCATCACAGTGTTCTCAGCGAGGTAAACGAGCCTCAGCCCACACAGACAGGCTCGTCGCTCCAGCTCCATAATGCACTCCTCTGCAAGGACTCTACAGTCCCACGTCACCTATATCCACTAAAGGCTAAAAGGTTTGCCTGCCCACATTTTACACCTCAATAACAATCCCAGCTTGAGAGGGAAAGGGCTGCCTACACTTGTGGCCGCTGTATGCGTCCATGCATGACGCTCCTGTGTGTCTGTATTAACGTGGAAGTGATGAGATACGTGGACCGCTCATTTCCAGTGTCTCCAGTGCTATCTGCTATCGGATGCTATAATTAGCCAGACAGTGCTCCCCAGATACTCATTGGGAGGATCTGCATAAATCACAAGTCTGTGAATGTTAATCCTCATCTGGCTTAGTTTCTACAGATGAGAGGGTCTTTCTCTGAAACCGATCATATTATTAGTAATGATTTCCCATTATACAGCGAGCACCTGAATTTTACCTTTTCTGTGTCATTTTGTGTGTCTGTAAATGTGAGGACTGCATCAGCCGGTACATGTGCATTTACCGTCCAGGGATTCTCGTATGAAATTATAATTTCCATGTTTTAATGACTTTTTCAAACTGGCTCCATGCTGCACCCTCCCTGTTCAGACTCCAGCCGTGAAGCCTCCCACTTCTTTTTGAAGTGCATGCTATCCTGCTGTCCTAGTCCCTGGCCCTCTGTGTGTGTGTGTGTGTTCGTTCAGGGCAATGAGCCCATGCAAGCTAAGGAGGAAGACCGGTGCAACAGATGCTGGGAGGAGAGTCATTGAGCTATCTGCAGGAGGAAGCCCACACGGCCACTGCTGTGACGGACCAGACTGTGGAGTGCATGCAGAACAGTCAGGTCCTCACAAGCACCACTGCATGGAGGTGTGTGTGCATGTGTGTGTGCGTGCCTGCATGTGTGGTGTTTTTTGTAATTTCCTTTGTAACAGTCCACCTCTCCACCCCATGATGGCCACCTTCAACTCCACTTTCAAAATAATGCTACTCATGACAGGAATAAAATTAAATCTTCTGCAACATCCTGATAAATGGTTCCACTCACTTTTCATGTCCTTCCATTCAAGTAGCTTTCTTTGGATTTTCTATAGCACAAATCACTCGTGGATGAAAGAAGTGTTTTCTCTAAAAAATATTTCCTCCTCCCATCAAAGAGCTGTTTGCATTTGTATTCCTTTTTTGAGACATAAGCAGACATTCGGCTGGAAAAACAGCAATGCATTTGCAATTTGTGTCTGAATAGGGAGTGGGTGTGGGGTGGGACACTGTACAAGGAAGTCATACAAGATGGAAAATGACATTAGTTCTTGGTGTTGTGACAAGAAATCGAGGTCACAGATGAAAACTAAGATGAAAATAAGGACTGGTTTCCACAGTGGGCCATCTGGGAAACAATTAATCACGAGAGGGTAGCCTAGTATTAATATAGTTTAGTATAGTCCAGGATAGTGTAGATTAGTATGGTGCAGTATAAGTATAATATTCAGTTTTCAAGCTGGCATCAAAGGAAAACAGTCTGTTTTCTAAATTATATATAATCTATTCAGTCAGTATCAGCTCTGAATCTTTTCTCCCAAAAGCCATCCATTAGCCTGTACAGGATTGAAATGCCTGTGGCTGACACAGAGGTCGAAACTCCATCTTTCTGACAGACTGTAAAAAGATGGAAATTCATGGATACTTGGTGGAGAGAAAACTGCTAATCATTGAGGAGAGTGGCAGATATGGTGTCAGTGTCCTTCACCAGGCTCCATCATCAGCCCCTGAAAAGCCCCGTGCATCAGTAATGTCTGCAGAGGCCCAGATGTGATTGCTCTAATTTGGCCATAAAAACAGTTTATTTATATGTATTACTTCCAGAAACAGGTTTAGCACAGATTAAATGTGATTTAGCCGTGTGAACATGATGCGGAAACTAAACAAGATCATACGTGAGCGGCCAGTAATCCGCCTCTGGTTGGACAATGTGTGGCCTGTAACTCGGCTAATGGAATTCAGAAGACAGAGTCCATTTCAGTGAGGAATTGGAGATGGAGGGGAGCTGGCAGGTCAGGAGGAAAAGAATATGTAATAACGGTCAGGATTTTCTCTTTTTTTCTGCTCCAACATTTCCATTACAGGCCTTGTGTGTGATTCACACCGGGCGAGACATCCCAACAAAGTGACGTGCGAGGGGCCGTTCCGCGGCTCCTTCTCGCAACAGGGGGCGTTGACAGTCTTTACCGCAAAGAGGAAAAATAAATGACAAACCTATCGTAGTCTTGGCAGATCTCGCCCACTGCTATCAGAGCCTTCAGGTACTCGTTGGGCTGGTACGGGTTGATGTAGTGCAATGAGCAGCTGTTCCTGGGGTCCCCGTTGGAGGCTGTGAAGTCAATGGCGACCTGGCAGAGAGGAGTGCAAAGTTAACAATAGGACGCGGTGAATTTTGTCTTCTTCGGCTGCTCAAACTTGTTTTTGCCAAGACTGTTACTTGGCTGCTCATGACAGAGGAACTTATAGCAAGCGGGCGGGCCTGAAATATGCCTGATGGCAGCATAAATTATCTGATCAGAGGTAGGGACTTGAACTTTCTACACCCACATACGCTCAAGCAGCAGCAGCAGCTTCCACACACTTAAGATCCAAGCAGTTGGATTTTGCAGGAAGCAACTGCGTGTATCACAGCAGTCCCATTATTAATATTCATAGCGTTGGGAGGTGTAACACTGCAGAGGCCAGACCAAAGGGCAGGAGGGTAAGAAGGTTAGAAATCATTCTTCCAGACTGCCTACAATCATAGAAGTTAAAACAGCACCAGGGAGAGTTTTGGAGAATAAAATGGTTTTTAAATTCTGTGTGATGTGTCTCATTGTCACAAAGCTGGGAAATATTTACTGCAACAAACTAAAGTCTGTTCATCTATAACAATAATAAATATCATCTGTCTTTCACTGCACATCTCCAGACGTCCAAGGACACCTCACAATATTGCAGAAAATAAGTGTTCAATTGAGATTAGGCGACACAAACAGCTAAGAGTACATCCTATGTGAACGACAGATTGATCCAAACAGATGTTTTGAACAGATCTATCGAGTCTATAGACTCTGGAACCCATAGCGCTGAGTTTGGACGTGGGAACAGAGAGCAGCAGAGGAAAGGGGATAGACGAGATTCAACAGGTATGCAGGATCCATGCTGTGCCCGGGCCGGTGCAGTTGAAAGCACAATGACAGCCACACCAACTCACCGTGAAGTGAATCTGGCATCCTCCCATGATGTAATCTAAGAAGGAGTACACTCTGTGGAGCTGCAAGGGAAAATAAATACAAACAGAATATCTCTTCAGAAGTTAGATTTGGACGGAAGGGAAGGAAATGGTCAGGGTTGGCGCTGGTAAATGAACAAATGTGTCGACAGCTCCGTGTTTACAATGAAAACCTTCCCTATATACGTTTCTTCAATTTTGTTCCTGTCAGAAAAACACTGCTCCGCTCCCTTCTTGTCTGATACTGTGCGATCTGGACAGCAGATTCCTACCTTAACGTCGTTGAGGATGACAACTCCGGAATTTTTATAGTTTCTCTTCTTCTGTTTGTACTTGGGATTCACACAGTCCCACGTCACCTTAAACAAAGACGGCCGAGGAGGGAGAACAGGGAGGAAAACGGCTCAGCATTTCGAACACTGCGACACGGGCGCGTGACAAGTGTTTCATCGGTGATGGATTTCAGCGCGGTGAAAAGAGGAGCATATTGGAAGTGGATGAAACAGTTACACGGCTGTCTGTGCTCCTGCTCTCTGCTCACTGACCTTATTTCCACTGGAGATTTTCTGCATTTCCCTGAAGGTGGCGTAGAACTCGCCAATGTAGTCGTGCTTCCCCCTGGAGTCATAATCCCACACTAGGCACTGCACACACACACACACACACAGACTGTTTACTATGCTACTTCTGTCGGCACAGCTCTGCTCTCAGATTTCAGCTGAATGGAAGTCGTCACACACAGGCTCCCACTGTGGCATCTGTGGTTTTAATGTGCCTGTATCTCACCTTGAGCTTTCGGTCTTCGTCACAGCTGCACAGGGATATGAGCGAGACTTTGAAAGGCTCCCACACAGGGTTCAGGTTGTTTTTAATCACCTGTTAGAGCAGGAGGACGTCACATGGGGAGAGAACGCATGAACGGATGTCTTGATGAAACTGAGGGAACGTGGTGGCTTTACCTCAGTTCTGTGCACGAGCTGTTCCGTCTCGTCGTCGTTGATTCTGTATATTTCCAAAAACGGGTCTGACTTGCTGAAGAGATCCTGCAGGAACAGAGACAACCGAATATGAACGCTTCTGACCGTCTCTGGATGCTAGTAACAGTCCCCAAGGCAACTTTAATTTGGGTTGTTACTCAACGTGCAATAATATTCAGAAAACAATTTCCATGCACTGTCTATAGCTGCAGCACCTCTTTTCAGCCTCTGTCGAAAAACACTGGGTTGTAGCTCCAGCGTTTTAGAAGCCTTAGCTTCCCTTCACAGGGAGATGTCACGATTTCAATCAGTGTGTAATAAAAGGAACGTTCTAGTCTTCTTCTTTAGTTGTATTTGGGAGGAGGAGACAGTGAGATCGAAAATCAAATTAGCAGGAGACACATGAGGATGAACGTCTTCTACGCCATCACTGAGGGTTCGGTTTATAGTATTTGCCTCGAGCCAGGAAATCTTTGCTAATATTTTCTGGGGGGCTGTGATGAGCATGATTCAGGCGAAAGAGCAGAAGAGAATCACCAGTGAACGTCCTGTGTTTGGGTCATCTCATAGCGAACATGAAGGTTGTTCGGCTGACGCACGTGAAAGGAGACTGAGCTCCCCAGTGCTCCTTTGAGGCAGACACACAAAGGTCAGATGTGAAGCAGTACTTACACAGCAGCATGTAGCTGAAGGGCAAAGGTTAGCAGACATCGCTGGTGTTGTGTTTGAGAAAAAAAAAAAAACGCAAATTTGAAAATACTTTACAAGCGTCCAAATCATGACACTTATCCCAACTTATTACATTTTTTTTTTCCTCCTTTCAGTCTTAAAAGCTTTTTGTTGAGCCAATAACCGCAGTGACCCGTTATCCCCTCCCTTATAACCGTCCTCGCAGTTCTAAAGCACATTGATGGGTTTCTCCAGCCAGTGCGTCAAGCTCACAGCAGAGACCTTAAACTTTCTTCTGCACTCCCTGACTTCACATATTCATAATGCAGCGGGCTGCCGTCGCCAGTTCAATGAACGCTGTGTCCAAGTGCGTCACCGTTATCAGTGAATATCCCACTAAATAGGATTTTTTATTTATTTATTTATTATTTATTAATTATTTTTCAGTAGACTCAAATCATCTCCTGGGTCTCAAGTGCAGAGCAACACAGATTAATTAGGTCAATTGATTCTTGATGAAGAAAAACAAACGATTACTGTGTGCGTGCGTGCGTGCGTTTCAGCTTTTGTGAGCACTGTCTGAAACAGTTGCTGCTGCATTTCCTGCCACATTAGCCAGATACATCTCCTGAGGGACAGAGGCAGAGAGGAAAAAAAAAGAGCATCCTTTCTTTGTTGTCATAGCAACTGCTAGCCAGTGGCATCACCGGCGTGGACTGATCGGATGCACATGTCATAATGTAATCCCACGCTAACAATACCAATAATGTTAATCGTGGCCCCGTTGCCACAGTCTATGATAGCTCATCATTAATCCTCCCAAAACGGATTTTCCGCAGGTTCACTTTTTCCGGCCGCCGAGCACGATATCAGAAACGCTGCAGTCACTGTCTGTTTCCTGTGTTTGATAAATCGCTTCACCCAGCGGATCTGTCGCCGCTAATGTGCATTTTGATTAACTTAATACATCAACTGCTCACTGATGAAGTGTTTAAAAACTCCAGCGTGACGGGACGATCATTTGTCTCACCTGTTGACATCCACCATCTGACCTGTAGACACCATCTTATCTGGGAGAGAGCGGCCTGCAGAACGCACGCCTCCGCCCAGGCTGAACAGACCCACCACGTTTTACACACTCACAGATATCAGGGCCTCTCTTAATCCTTTTTCCCACCACAGATGAAAAAACTGAACTGAAAGCTTCGCTGTGAAACATTCGCGTGTTAACATGGAGTGTTTTAGCGTCTGCTTGGTGGTGGTTTGGGGTTGTGCAGAGGCAGCAGGGTCAGGGTGAGGCTTTTAGTCGCAGACAAACTGAGTGCTGGGGTTGCAGGTGATGAAAACAGAGCTAAAAAGAGGAGGCCATCAAAGTGGTGCTCAGACACATGACATGCTGACGGCTGTGGCTCAGGGTTAGAGCGGTCGTCCTCTAAGCGGAAGGTCAGCGTTGTTTTTCCCAGTGTCTCCCAGGGACAGTGTTGCACACAGATGCACTGCGAATGTAAAAGTGTAGAGCAGAGCACTGTGAGTGGCCACCAGGACCGTTTACATGTCCACTGGATGTCACCGTTGAAACCAGTGTTTAAAGAATGATACTCAGAACAAATCCTCTGTATAAAAGAACTTGGTAACTTTACTTTTCGCTCTCACACAAGCCTCCCAGCTCTGTCGTCAGCGTTCAGCACTTTGAATCTGTCTAAAGTTCTGACTCTGCCAAGCTTGGTGTCCAGCCGAGCTCCTCGATGCTCCAGTGACGACAGAATGACGGCTAACGAGACAAATTAATGTAAAATAACTTTCCTCCTCTCCTAGCGGCGGCCTCGCAGCCCCTGCATCAAGCCTGACAACAAGAGCCAGCCCGTTGAACTCCAACATCCCTCCTCCATCAGACGGCCGGCGTGACAGAGCCTCACACGGGCAGATTTACGACTACAAATAAAAAATACAAATCGTTCATCCACACTACGGTTCGCACCAATTATGATCACACGCTGGCCACGACAACTCAAATGATTTGTCGAGGAGGCACCGATGGCTTCATTTGCTGGAAATTCCTGATGATCAAATCACGTCTCCATCTGAGACTGTGCCAACGTGGCTTTGAAGCAAAGGCGATCAAACTCACGTTTGTTTTGCAATGTTGATGTCTAAATGTTTCCACCTCCCATATCCAGACGCGTATATCCCATATACATAAATACCGGGAAGTAACTGATCGTATTGTGCATAAATCAGCTCCATTTAAACCACACAAGTGTGAGCGCTCTCCAGCATTTCACTACACATATGAGATTTCCAGGAGGAGACTGGGTACACAAAGCAAAATGCACCGGGGGGATGATTTGGCTTTTTTGTTTTCAGTTTCAGTTTGAAAAATAAATACGCTGTAGAAAATGAGAATTTCCTTTCTAATACCAGTGAGAGTCAGGGGCTGTGTGTGAGCGGAGCATCGGGAGGCGTGCTCCCGCGAACATGGTGCGACTTCAGATGGTCAGGGTCTGAGTCGGATGTGAGCTCCTGCTGTTTTCTTGATTGAAACACGCCTTCGGCAAAGTTTGACAGTGTGAGAGCATGTGGGGCTGAGGTCAACACGGTCCAGCCTTAAAATGGAATTCTAAGGAATTCAACAGCACAGGCTTCATGTGATGTTAAAATCTGTCAAACTAGCATGTTGACAAATGATGATTTAGCTTTACATTTTTATAAATAAAATACGGTGATATTGTGTGTTACATTTTCATGACGAGATTCCAGTCCCCAGTGTAGTGCTGCTAAACCATATTTAATAAAACACAAACTGCGTTGGCGTTGTCATCATGTGCTGCTTCTCACCTTATCATCGAGCTTCTTGGCACAGAAGAAGAGCTCCACATATCCGTTGTTGCCAGAAATTTCCTCAGCGTGAACCTGAAAGGAAATAAAATATGTCTTCAATATTTTTCATCTTATGTGCTTTATCATCTGCTGGCAAGAACAGCTGCCGCCACGACTGAGGTGTGTTGCCAGTTTGGTTCAAAATCAATATAAACTGACAGATGACCAGCACTCTGTGGATCTCTGTGTTTAAGCTTGTATACAATAAAAACTCAGAAGGAAGACAAATCATTCCGAAGTGGCTCTGGAGGATTACCGCAGGACACGTTCTAAATATGTGTCCTAAAACTTGTAAAGCATTCCGACAGCATTTCTCCTCTCTGTCTCCATCGGTGCTCTGCCACCGCGGACGTTAACAGAGAGCTTCATCAGCTGCAGACACAGCTGTCTCAGGTTATTGCCTCAGCTTGTACATTCAACTTTTTATGGATGTGAAAGTTATTGAGAACAGCAAAATGCAGCAGTAAAGTTTGTAAGCAGCTGACTTGCCGCGACTTTGGCTCCCTCCAGACTGTCAGGCTCGCTACCAAGGAAGAGGAGCTGGCTGTTTGTCTCCTCTTCCTCGATCTGAACCTGACAGGAACTTTGCATCAAGCTGCCAGAACTGCGGCTGTTTGGTGAGTGAGGCCAGAGATTGATGAAACTCGAAGGTGCTGACGAGGGAAGCTAGTTGAGCTGCATCTGGTCCTGACAGGTGGAAAGTGAAGGGAAAACACTTTCTGAAGGGTGTGGGTAGAGGTGTGTGTGTGTGTGTGTGTGTGTGTGTAGGGTGAGCTTATTTTGGCCAAAAGGGACATGAGCTAGGGAAAGATGCTGTTATAGTTAAAGTTAAGGTCAGGGATCAAAAAGAGTTTCAGAAATACAAACATGTTTATGTATGAGTATCTGAAATCCTGAAATTTCATTTCTTTAATATTAATGTTTGTATTTACGAAAATACAAATGTATGGTTTTGAAAACATATACACACTTGGTGCAGCAATCAGAACTCGGAGAGACCGAACAACACTGCAAATGTAAAATTAAACGATCAGGGGCCGTCACGTGAGAACTGCAACCACATGTTTAACGTTTACTGTGATGCTCCACTGATTTCTCCATATCTGAATTCATGAAGTGGTCAAAAAAAAACTCCCTAAAGAAGACCTTGAGAAGGTCTCTGCCGCGGGCTCTGGTTGAGCGGTTCAGCTCTGGTGAGAGGTGAACTGACAAAGAGGAGCCGGACTCTCCAGAGCCCAGAACCCAGGGTGATGTGGAGCACGATGCCTCCGTGCATCTGGCAGCTGCTGAGGGGCAGGCCTGTGTTTGTGTTATGAAACTAATGAAGCTTTCGCTGGTGTTTTGTTGTTGTACCTCGGTGCACAGTCAGTGTGATTAACATCTGAATTTCTACATATTTTCATATTTATTGATTTTGTTTTCTAGGTTTTCAACTGAAACTATTTGGAAATGTTGTCTTTGCTTTGGTGCCTTTACCTTGATGCATATTAAGTTGATATTTGTCAAAAGACATGTGCTACATAAATAAATCTTTGACTTGGCTCGATACCAGAACAACCTGGACCCAAAATCAATGATGGCAGGTCCCCCAGGAGGAGCTGGAAAACATTGCTGGAGGGACGCAAGGACAGCTTTGTTTGTCCTGCTGTCACCGTGACCTGACCCAAGATAGGTGGTGGACAATGGATGGGGGTGGGGGGGGGGGGGGGGGGGGGGGGGGGGAGGTGGGGGGGGGGATGCTGAGTTCAAGGAGCATAAACTTAGAACAAAAATACAGGGGATGGATGCAAAATTATAAAAGACTCTGTCAGCTTTCTGCACAGACACCAGGTAAGCTGGACGAGATGAGACCTGAAAGCATCGAGTCTGCAATAAAAATTAATTAGAAGAGACTCTCGTGTGTTTTCTCAAACAAGGAAGAGTTTGTCTTGTTTAATAAACTCTTCCACCGCTGGGTTGTAAACTGCGATGGCGGTTAATGAACCAGCTGCTCTGCTTTTTCGCAGCGGACACACGTGGCGTCTCAAACATGCAGCATGTCTCATGCCGGCCTGCTGCGCTCCCCGCGCAAAAGTGCTCAGCGATGTGTCCGGGCAATCCAGACAGCTGTCATGCGTCAGAGCAGTAAGGTCACGAGGACAACGTGAGACACCTACTGTGATGGTGGATTTGCCAGCATATTTCCCATACTTCAGCAACAGAGGCTTCACCATCTTCTTCTGGGCCACGATCTGCAAGGGGCGAGATAAGCACAGCGCTCTCAGTCCTCTGTAAAAAAAGGGCGACACTATGCAGACATACAGCACCGTGTTTATTTACTGGCTACAGCGCAGACAGAGGCAGAGGACTCATTTGCAGTGTTTAGGAGCGAAACTTTTAGTGGGCCAGTGGCGTCTGCCTACCTGGCCGAGGGTGCACTCCACCCCGCCGAGGAAGTCGTCATCGCGGGTGCCGATGCTGTGGGTGCCGTGGATGTCGTAGACTTCGAACCGCAGCTTCTGGACCTCCTCGAAGTAGTAGTCCAAGGAGAAAACCTTGGCAAAGACCGGGTGCAGGTTGCTCTTGATCACTTCTGTCCTGTCCAGCTGAAAGCGAACGCATATAGGAAGATTTCTAACCCGTGTCAAATTCAAATTGAATCTCCAGGCCTTCAGGAAATCAAACCTTTCTTTGAGTAAAAGGTTTGGGGTTTTTTTGCGGGAAGAGCTCAGAAAATAGGATTGACTTGTCTTCCTGCTGACAGCACTTTAAGGAAGAGCGGCAGAGACACACAGAGAAGGGCAAATGTTATGACGCCGTGTCGAGAGAATGATATGTGAGAAGATCACAGGGCTCTGACATTTAATCACAGCGTACACACACACATCCCTGCTCGTCTTTGACTTCCTGACAGGCAGAAGCTGAGCTCTCTGAGGTCTCTGCTCATAATGTGGGATTTAGCTCTGCAATATATCTTAAGGGCAAATCATCAGTGAACATCATCCTTTTTCACATATAGAGTATTATATTATCATTCGAGGGATTTAATCCTCAATCTTCTAAAGCTCCCTAACCATAGAACAGGTCCATTAAGAGCAACAATCTGGAGCTACAGAGAAATAAGTTGTTTCGTCTCTGTTGACAGTGAAACAGATCCAGACTGTGTCAGTGATCTCTGTTGGAGGTACCGGCAATGCTTTCTGTGTCTCTTATGTAAAATATTTACTTTTTACTACATCTTTAATGTATCTTTGCTCTCACTCCTTCTCCACTACATCTTCCAGCGTTGTAGAATTAAGTCATCGATGACAAAAGAGGAATGATAATGAACCGGTCAGAGAGCGCAGGTCAAATCAGACCCTGAACCCTGCAACATCCCTCAAATGGATTGTTATGGGCTGATGGCAAAACGTTAGTTTAAGTCCAGTTTTGTCAAATACTGTTTCTGAGTGGAATTGTGTTTGACACAACTGGCCCACCAATCTACTTTATGTTTTTCATTCCTTGTATTCTCATGTTTTTGGCGAGATCTTGAGAAAAAACTAATCTCGCCCTTGTTCTGGTCTCTCTGACATCTTATATTATATGATGCATTCATTCACCGAGTTCTGTTTGGCTGGATCTAAAAAAAAATGTCCATAAGTAATTGGAAAAGAGTTGAGTCTCTTTCATAAATCACCAGACTGTATCTCTCGTAAACAACGATAAAAAACAGCGTGGCATCAAATGCAATAGACAGTAGATGTCTGCAGGTACTGCTCTATTGATTCCATTTTACTTTGTCACACATCCAGAAGGAAAACAAACCACCAGGTATGACTTGGCTCCCTCGTCCTCATCATGCCCCTGTCTCTCCCTTTTGTCTTTCTGTGTCTCGTCTCCTCCTCCTGTCTTTGTGCCATCTGGATGGACAGATTCAGGATGTGTCTGATAAGACTGTTTACTGATGAACCCTAATCAGCGCTGCGGATGATGGGTTGCGGCCCAAAGTCTGCGACACCTGTTTGTTGCTGGTGTGAGGCCAGAGTGTATGGAGAAATCACTGACGTGCTGAATTGAGGCTCTGTCTAATCAGCTCTGGCAGGATGGTGGAGCATTATCTGCAGAGCTCAGTCGTAACCAACCGCTGTAGCTCAGGTTGGATATCACAGGGAGAATCTGGGTTTCGAAGCAGCTCATTATCACGCGAGCACGTAGAGTCCGGAGAAAAGAAGTCGTGGAAAATGTCAATTCATCCCAACCCTGCTTCTGTGTTTCCTCTTGGAGGTGAAAAGGTGTTGAAATAAGGTAATAATGAAGTCGCTGCAGTTCAGCAAAGAGCTCTTGTGAGTCAGTCGGCCGTGCAGCGGGCGCTCAGGAGAGAGAGAAAAAGGGCCGATAGGGTGGCGATATGAGTGGGCTCAGCTTCTTACTCAGTCGTTGACGTAAGTAAACAATTTGCTCGAGCAATCGCGCCTCCCAGCACCGAGGGCTTTGGCAGCAGAGGACTGGACGACTTGCAATGCACTGCGATGATTGGCAAGACTCGCACAGAGAGATTGATCTCAGTCATTTCATATCATCTGCATTTGCTTCAGTTAGAGGAGCTAAAAATAACCACCCCGTGCCACACTGAACCCAGGTCTGTCATCTTGTTTAACAAGCTCCTATCAAATTACAACCCAGAGCGAATCCATACCTGCGTGCTCGTCACTGTCGGCCAAGTGCCTTTATCATCGCTACCCGCAGGCTCCATTCATGTATGGCCCAAACATTAAAAAACGGGGAGCTCCTTCAACAAATGGCTCCCAAGTGGCGGGAATCTGGCAGAGTTACACTTAATTATCATCTCCATTTTCTACGAGAAGGCAGCTTTTTGTTAGATGAAGGGTTGCAGAGGGAGGGAAAAAAGGGGATCTATGTAATTAGTTACCCTCGACCACATTTTAACACATCCCCTGCTTAATAGAGACCTGTGTTTTGGCTTTCCCTAAAGAACCTAATGGCTTAATTAACAGGGAAATGAGCGACCTGCTACCGACACTGCAAATCAGCTTGGGACCAATCGCAGAAAGTAAACAGTTCCAACTACAGCACAACTCCCAGTGAATAAAAAGCACCCTGCTGTTTGTTGGGTGAAAACCAGTGAAACAAGAAGCACATACCGGAACAATATGAACCCCACCGGGCACACAACACTATCTGATTAGATGATTTTTACACATCACTGCAGTTTAATCTGAAAATGTCATCCTGCTCTGATTCAGGGAACTTGACAAAGGAGCGAGGAGTGATGTGTAACCTCAGTAGAAAAAAACTGCTGCTCCCATCAGCTCATGATCCAGTAATGTATTCCAGAATCCTTTCAAACATTTTCCAGCCTGAATGAACATTCAATATGTGGTTAATGATATGGAGACGAGGAGATTAATAAAAGATGTTGGATTAAATTTTAACAGCTATACTGCTGCTGTTAGAACTGCTGATTGAGGGGAAACCTGCTTCGCACTTCTGGCCATTGTGTTTTTCGTGAGAGCAGAGGAATAAAGAAGGGGACTCACCTCTGTCCACTGTCCGTTGGTCTGCACCATAACTATGACACATGGGTCTGATTTATTCAGCGTGTCTCTGTCCAGCAGAGCTTTGCAAGACACACGCAGCTCCACTTTGGAGACGCAGGTAGCCGGTCCGCTGAGGCTGGTTGCAGGGGAGGTGGCCTCCTGGATGTCATTCATCCTGGCTCGGGGCGAGAGGAGCTGCTGGCAACCAGCGAAGCAGTGTTGAGGCCGCTGACACAGCTCCGGGGGGAGGATGAGAAGATGCACCGGTCAGTGGAGGGATTTCAGGAAGGACGTGGCACCACACGTGCAGGAGGAGACTG